>OX235274.1:19269910-19317498 GCA_944472155.2 Trichobilharzia szidati | reverse complement strand
TCGATATTTTCATAATCAAGCAAAATTTATTTCAGTGTTAATAATTAATTTCTGGTTAAGAGGGGAGCTTGTAGATTATTCAGGAACTGGGACGTGATCATCAACTGGCAGAAATTGGAATTTATGGGCCATCGGATCGGGTCCCAGTGGCTAAATGGTCTACGAAGTCCTGGTTTCGAACCCTCGTGGTGGAGGTGTTCGTCTGAAGAGTCCCAAAATAGGCCTACTAAGCAGTTATCCAGTACTCCCAGATTTCTTTCAGTTTACTCTAGTCTCTACAAAAGTGGACTAAATGGTAGAGTGCTCACCAACCAGGCACGTTTTCCATGTTCGATTCCCCGCTGACATACTGCTAAGCCTTGCGCTGCCAGTGATATTGACAGATTAGTTATCCTACTCCTTTAGAAAAGGTGACTGCCACTGGAACTTTAAAGCTTAAACCCTTGAACCCTATGTTCCACTCAGAGCGCAAAAGAATGAATAAAACATGAATGTTAAATACACCTCTCATATTATTTATGCCCAAGAAAAATTTCCCTTTTAACAATTTGAAAATATTTGAGCATTGGGTATATGATAATGATTATTATAAAAAGTTTTTTTACTTCCCAGTGAATGTGATAATGAACAGAACAGATTATGAAAAGAAGGCAGTTGAACACTTATGCAACAGAACCATATTAATTTACTGAAGAAGAGAAGAAATCTTCCGACAACAACAAAACTAAACTGACTGCCAACACATACCTTCAAGAACTAAAACTCGAAATTGGAAATTCTCTTTGATTTCAGCTAAAATCAAAATACTGTGTACCCTCAAGTTAATAACAATAACAGCAGTTAAGCCTTATTTCAGACAATATGTGAATATATATTACAGAAATTTTCAGCCTATTTACTTCCAAAATATTTCCTCTTCGTAGAGAATTTACATATTAACCAATAAACTGGAGTTCACCATTTGTCCTTGTGTTGTTTCATAAGAAGAGAGAACCAAATCTGTTCACTTTTTCTTCAATGCCTCCAAGAATCGCATAGCATTTATTGGCAAACTAACTGAGTATTAGCTCAAGTTCAAATACTGGTGATTTCATAAAATCACACAAATAATATACGAAAAAATATTATTATTATTGTTTCCTAGAGAAACATAGGGCTTCAGGAATGCGTCTCTATTGCGTTCGGTTCTCTGCTAGAGTCTTTACTTGGCTCCAAGTCTGTCATACGTTTTCATCTCCTCTTCATAAGACCTCCTCCAAATCACCGTTGCACTAACGACCAACTCGCTGCTTCCCTTTCGGGTTCCACTCGATCAATGGCTTGTCTAATGATGTCACTTGATGGCTTCCTCAGAGTATGGCCAATCCATCTCCATTTCTTCCTGCGTATTTTTTTCACAATTGGTTCCTGCTGGGTTGGTTTGCTCACTGGCAGAGATCCCTGTTGCTGATCTTTTCTGGCTGGCCATTTGACCTTGAGTATTGAGCGAAGACAGCTATTATTGAAGGTCTGTAGTTTGTTTGAGATGCTCTTTATGACGCGCCAAGTCTCTGATCCGTATTGTAGCACTGACTTCATATCAGACAAACATCGCTATAGAGAAATCGAAATCAGAAGAAATGAACGCCGTGAAGCCACATCTATCCGACCACCGAGAAATCCAGTTGAACTAGGAAAGCTTGAAAAATCATCAGCTGGCCACGGGTCTACACGCTTCAGAATCAGACCACAAATTTAATTTTGACAATATTGAAATAATCTCGAAAAAGCATTTCAGAAATCACAAAGAACGTCTGATTTCATCAGAAGCACTTCATATCAAATGGAATACTAATTGTCTGAATAAGAATGATGGACTAAAACAGAATTTAACCTGGTTACAACACCCACACCCTCCCCTATGAAATGACAAGATCACCACGAATATGAATGATAACCAGAAGGTCCTGGGTTTGGATCCCGACGGGTGCGTACTGATGAAGGGTCTCAAACTAGGACGAAACAGCTGTACAGTACCCCCAGATTTTCCAGAATTTCATTATGTAAACGCATACTGTTTTAACAATTTTATACCCTTACCACACCCAACAATCTTGACAGATTTTCCTTATCTTTACCAATCGGCTAACTTGACAAAGCAAAAATGCCCCATGCTGAGTAACGTTGATTAAATTGTTATATACAAGATGATATTTCGTAAATTCCGGTGCAACAGTACTTAGATAAAGCATTAAATATCGAAGCATCAGTAGAAACAATGTCGTTTTATTCACTGAGAAATACAAAACTTTTAGTACAATAAACCTGTTATTGTTGAATAATCCCCATTGAAATAATAGGAATAAAGTGTTCAGCGAAGAGAATCTTTTCAACAGATTTATTATCAAGCCATATAAGTGTATAAATACTTATGATTTCTCAGACATTATGTCCCATGGGAAAAATTAGACGAAGGATATGAGTGCTTATAATAATTACAATGTGAAATACCATAAAATATTTGTGATTCTAGTCTTCGTTCAATATCAAGAGGTGAAAAGGTAATGTCATACATAGAGTAGTTCATAGAATGCATACATCATGGAAAGAAGCTTAAAATTCGTAGTATTTAAGCAATCAGTATGCAAATAAAACATTACGTAACATAGTGGGGAGTTTGATAAGATATATTTTAACACTGCAAAATACAGTTTGACTAACAATAATAAATGGTGCAAATGAATTGAAAAACAATAACAATAGTAACAAAAAGGGAAGAGTACACACATGGAATAAACAAAATGAAAAATAAATAAATAAATGTACATCCCTATACAGTCAAGGTAGAAACAGCGACTATACATACTTCAATGCACGAATGTCTAAATTTACAACGTAGAAAACCTGGCAAGTTAGCGTGAATTCGAAAGAATTTTTTTATGAGTTTGACTACGGATTGATGTCAGTTTGAGAACCATTGAAAACCAGAAGGGAGGACTAGACAGATGTTTCATCCTAGTTTGTGAATCATCGGTACTACGCACTCATCACAGGATGGTTCGAACCAAGGACCTTCCAGTTACAAGACAAGTTAGTATGCCGTTCAGCCACTGAGACCCGATTCAATGTTCCATGAATTCTAACTTCTACCAATTCGTAGTTTAGCTCGACCACCAACCAATGTCATTGGTGTGAAATCCATCCACGCATTGATATCCACGGTCAAATGTGTAAAAGCAAATCTAATCCTTCAAAATCAACTCTTGAAAATTAATACTCTGCTCGCTAGTGACTTGCCACAGGACGGAGTTCCCTGGAGTTCTAGTGAGAAGTCGTGACCAGTGAGGTCCATTCAATCAAGTGTCACGACACTTCGGTCCAACCAATCAACAGGAAAGCCCAGATTAAATTAAGGAATATAGTTTCTTAAAATGCTACAATGTTATGGTTTGATAACAAATTTGCTGAAACGAATCTCTATGTTGAATATTCCCTTCTTGAATCGCTTTTAACTAATCATAGAAAAGTAGTTTATATACAACACCTAACAAACTACTAATAACTAATTTGCAACCCAATAAACTCCATTGGGTTACCTTACAGGTTGTTATACTCTTAAATCTACTGCCAAACATCAGTTTATCTTTCCGTGTCCGAACTCTTCCTCAAATTTGTAGTCTAAACAGTTCAAAGAGTTGAAATCTCAACACAGTTTCCTTCAAAAATCGAAATCATCCAGATCACAAAAAAGTATGTGATGGTGATCACGAAAGCGAACATAGATGCCTGATGCTACACATTTCTGACTGGTTGAATCGAACACCTGTATGCCACTGACATCAACCATTTATGTCTGGTAATCAGATCGAATTGATCTAAACACAGGAAAGATGTGTTCACTCGTTCTAAATTGAGTTCAAACCCCAAAGTACACCACTGACTCTGTCTTTCATCATAGCTGCCTGCGTTCTATCTCCCTCCCATGTGAAGTGGTATAATAAGGTGAGCAATACTGATGTTAGGCGCCGAGTGATAGGTAAAGAGAGGAAATCAATAGATGAGGTTGTGACATCGATTGAAATGGTTCGGACATGTGTCAGCCATATCTGTCTAGCCATCGCCTACCGCGACGAGAAATGTTAGCTAATATAAAGTCAGATTGGAGAGGAGCCAGTGGTGGCTTCATCAGTCAATGAAATTCACAACAGTTAGTTTAATCCACTTAGGAAGATGTAGACTTCCTGGTTGGCGTCCTCAGGAGGGTGAAATCCAATAGCTGGAGACAATTGGTTATATGCCTCAGAACCGTTCTCAATGGCTGGCTGGCGCAGATGCACACACTCCTTGTGATTTATAATTTTCACTAAAAATGTATTGTTCTTCTATATTACTATTCTTTTTGCCTAATATATCTGTTTACTGTCTCTGTTTTGCAGTTCTTTTTACTTTCTTATCTTGCTTTGTGTGCAAAGTTCTATGTCAGTCACGGACGATCTCAGCCTCAAAACGAACAAAATATCCGTCCGACATTTGATCACTTAGATCTGACTACCAATCTCAATCAGGCATGCATTTATGTATCGCTGACTAACGTTTCCATCAGTTTCCCTTGAACACAACGCACTTAACATCTTGATTACGCCAGCAGTACATTTTTCAAAGTAGTTGAAAGATGACAACAGAAATAGAATGAAGTCAACGAAACGCTAAATTTTTATTTTATAAAATCTTACAACACAACAAAAACGAATATTCATTCTTTCGTTCTTGCTTCTTTCGACGATTTATTCACATATTTATCTTCATTTGTCAATCTTAGAATCTTTTGTATTACAGATGTACACATAAACATTTGTACAGAAAAATCGTCTATTTATATGACTTTGGATTTTTAAAAACTTTTTCTACTATGATAATATCATTCGTTTATGATATCTGATACAAGTCAAACAATTGGTCTGATGTTTCTTAGTGTCCAGTCAAACCAACACTGCGTTTCTCCCTCCTCTCAGAGAAATTCGAACATGTCAAATTTGATTCCACTTTGGCGTCTGTCTTCGAAAAATGTCATCAAATGCTACTGATGATGGCTATGAAGATGAAGATTATGATATTATTGTGAAGCTTCTATTTTTGCCTCTTCAACTAACATTGTTCATACTACAGAAAAAAGAAAGTTAAATCTACAAGTAATATGTATATTTCTAAAGAAATATTTATACAGTTTATTTTTTATTTCTATGGTTCGGTCGTTTATCTGTTTTTTGAATATACTACTGATTTTCTAAAAGCCTCCTGAGTTATTTTACTCTGTTTTGAAGTTTCAGTTGGCTTGAGGTTAGTTTTGCGAAGTGTGACTGCTTGCTTTCCACCTAATCTTCCCACGACACTGGCTAATAAACCAGGAGGCGTGGTGTAAAAGGAAGATGAATGCCTTTGGGTGATTCAGGAGCCCGCTGAAATGGATGTCAGACGACCAGGTGCAATGAAGATATGCTTTAATGTCTTCGATTTCTCTGTTGAAACAGTACAAGATGTTTTAATTGTCTACAAAGAACCTAGTACAAATACATCTTCCCGAAAACATTTAGGACTCATTCTAGTCTACTGATAATTCCTTTTACTGGATTCATCCCTCACGATTTCTGCATTTATTCAACTAAAGCACATTATTTATTGCTTATTCCAAGTGGAACACTGGTCTTCACTCTAGAGATTTGAAGTTTCGGTAGCAGTGGTTTTCACTTTTGCGGAGTTGGTTTGCTTGCCTCACGCACAACCTCCTCTATTTACCGGGCTTACTACCAGTTTAGCGAGGTAAAGGAGTGCGTTGGTCGAGGTTCGAAACCGTGATCACATGTGTGGCCAGCGAGCATTCTACCGCTGTGTCACTAACTTGAGGTAAAGTAGGCACTAATATTTAGGAATAATAACATCAGAACTCAAAAATTACATCAGCAAAGCCACTAGGCATCTATACACATCAGATAAGTTTCTGTTATGCAACGAGTGCTGTGAGACAAAACTGATTTACCAAACCAACTGCCAGCAGATTATTTCCAAAAAGGTGCGATCAATAGTCACTTAGATAAAATCATACACCAAAAAATTCTTGCAGGCAGCCCAAGGTTAGGATAGCCTCGATTCGCTCAGAAGAAGTCAAATTGTTCAGCAACGCATTATCAATGCAACGCATTACCACAATGAGAAGCATTAACAATAGTGACAGAACAGGAACAATGACAAACAATAGGGATTAGGTCAACAGAACAATGGCAAACAGTCAAGGAGTAAAACGAATATTAGTTACAAAGTTACAAGTTTGACAAAAGACTAATATCATTTTGAGAACCATTGAAAAACAGAGACTACTGGACAATTGTTTTGTCCTATTCTGCGACCGACTGGCGGTGGTGACCCACTAGGATTCAGACCAAGAACCTTCCAGCCACATGACAAGCTAGTAGACCATTCGTCACTAGGATTTAACTCATTACGCTAAGAATTCTAACTTCTACAAGTTTTTCAAACGGATATCAAACCGTGGATGAACTTCAAAACAAACTAAATGCCTAGAAACGAACTCTTCAATCGTTACGAAGTTAGCTGAAAAGTCCAAAATACGCATCAAAATTATACCAAGATGGTTCACCATGCATTTTCTGAACAATTATTCCGTGACACAGTGACAATTCATGCATGCGCGTGAAATACCTGTACACTTAGGAGAATAACAGATGAAATTGGATAAATAACTCTTTATTTATTGAATTTTATTAATGTTTGCCAAGATTTACGCAGTATTCAAATGATGCAAATCTCAACACAGATAGGGAACACAGTCCGGTCAACGTTTCATTTTCACTCCCTATCTATGTACAATCACAATACCCTGATCCATTGTCCGCCTATAAGACATTAAATTTAAGCTATCACACAATTAGCTTTCAAATATTATGAAAAAAATACAAGTATTATGTCGTGTGCTACTGACAAGAATCATCAGCAGTATATACAGACACGGATTAATAAGAATTAGTCAAAATTGTGAAGACAACAGTTTAAATCAGTGGCTTAAGAAGTGGAAGCGATTATTTCAAGAATCCAGATTCATCTTACGTTGTGTTTAGGAAATAATCTCAAATAATTTCAGCAACCAATCAGAACAGTATATTATCCAATGATCTAGCAAACATCACACCAATTCTTCTTCCGCTACAGTTTGACATAAAGTGAGGGTTAATTTTCAAAAGCAAAGATAGATTCAAATTTTGTGCAAGAATTTAACAAACTTTTTCCGCTTACTTAACCGCGAAAGTTGGCGGCAAAAAGCGGTTTGAAACTTTCTCTAGACTACTGTTTTTTTCCTTTTCGTATATTGAGATATCATGACGAGTGTTACAGCGGTGCACAATTATTCCAGTGGTGAAGAATCACTTTCATTGCTTGTCAGATAAACGGACTATACTACACTATTTCATCAAAAAGAGGTGCACACATAGTTTGTTTCACAAGAATAAAGGAAATACCAAACACCTAGTCAAATAGTTAGATATGGGAGTTTGTTGTTTGGGCTGCCGGATAGCAAAGGAATGCTAAAAATACCGTTGACAGATATATATTTGCAAGATTACAACAGTCTAGAATTTCACTTCACAGCTGTTTTCCAGCCGAAAAATGACTACATGTGTATATGTATATGTATGTTTGAGATGATGACAGAAGTAAAACAAGTCGGCTTACTATCGTCAGTGAAATAGATGATGGTGGTGAACGGGATCATGCGGAGGACCTCAGAGAGCGAGAAGGCAGGAATGCTTACAGCCAACAAGAAGGCTCTAAAAGGTATGAACTTCGTAGACTTTAAATGTCTAAGGTTTATCACAAGCCCCGAAGATTGGTAGACAAAAGTCAGACGCCTTCAGAAAAAGCAGCGAAGAAAAACGTCAGGGAGAAATCTGAAAAACGCCATTTATTCGACTTTTTAGGCAGCATCATTTCAACTACAAGCGGCAGGTATGTTGATGTCAAAGCCAGGATGTAGAAAGCATGACAGACGTTTAGTAATTTGAAATCATCGCGAAAATCTTCTGCATTCAGTATACAGACCGAGATGCGGATTTTCAACACTAATATCAAATCAGTGCTTCCGTTTGATGCAGCGACTTGGCACACGCATGAAATAAAGCATTACCAACAGGCTACTCCAGTCTTTCATCAAAATCTACCTTCATTCGGCAACAAGGAGATCTGACAACGAACAAATTAGGAACTTATTGCTTAACAAATGTGAAAAAATGGAAATGGACTGAACACACTCCGAGAAGATTGTCAAACTGCATTGTGTACTATGTCCTAAATTTGAAGGTCAACAGTGAACAGTGAAGTGTGCGTTGGCTGTGTGTGTGTATGTAGAAAATGAAACTTAATGAGGGATTGTGGAACCAACTAAAAAAGAGTACAAGGAACAGGACGAAATGAAGAGGTTCTGTCGAAGTCGTACGTTCGACTTGGAGCCGTACGGAATTATAAGTACATAAAATTTTCGGGCTTTAAGCAGAAGAAGAAAATGTCTTGAAATAAAAAGAGCTCACTCTACCCTGCAGATATACTCTTTCTTGCTTTATGGGACCACTCTTATGAAGAAAGTCACCTTTGGACTGAATTGGAAGATCTTTTCTCAAAGCCTTCTTCGACGTTAAGCATCGTGTACGTCACCTCTCTGCTTGGGCTTACATCCCCTTACACTTATCGTGTAGCATATTGGCAGCCATTTATTTAAGAAGAAAATCTTGGTGAAATGGACATTTCATAACAGGATCTTGATTTGATAAGAATCACCAAAAATTATGGGTGAATTTCATTTTTGTTGACATTCTGTGAAATCTTTGAATGTCATCAGTAACTGACATTTCTGCAATCGAACGTCAAGATGCAAGTAGGATATGCTTTGTAAAAGAAATAAAGAACGATATCTTGAAATTGAAAACAATTAAGACTTAAATAAATTATATTCACTATGGCATGATAATAAACTGTCAACTAACTTGTTATGATCATAGTATTATCGGAACGTAATCAGCTTCACATAAATATTATTAGTAACCACAAAATATTCGTCTGATGCATATTTAAATAAATGACAGGAACTGATCGAAACTGATAGATTTTGCTGTGGGACTCTAACAAAAGGTAAAAGTTATTTTCGGCTTGAAATATTACCCAAATAGTTGAACAGAAAATATTGTTTATTATTCAGAATGCCTCTAGGGATGCCGTTTATTTCCAGGGATATCCAATCAACTCGTAAAAACAAAACTAATCCTTTCAAACCAAACTATAGAAAATTAATCTGATGCTCACTAGTGAACGGCTACAGGACGGAGTTTCCAAGAGTTCTAGAGCGAATTCGTGACCAGTGAGGTCCATCCAGTCAAGTGTGAGGATGGATTTCCCATCGATGACATTGGTTGGTGGTCACGCTAAATCACGAATTGGTAGGAGTTAGAATTCATGGACTGGCCCTTGAATTGGTTCTCAGTGGCTGAATGGTTTACGAACTTGCCTTGTAACCGGAAGGCCTTGGGTTCGAACTCTGGTGGTGGGAGCGTGCTGCCAATGAGTCCGAAGCTATTGAAAAAGGTAGCTGTCCAATAGTACCTGGTTTTCAATGGTTCTCTAAATAATATCAATCCACGATCAACTCTTAAAAACAAAACTAATCCTTAAAAACCAACTTTAAGATATTCGAAGTGGTAAGAAACGAGTTGGGCATGTGTCCGGCGATTACATAGAAAAGGCTGAATTTTTCTCAATACCTTGTTTATTATGAGACGAAGCGATGGTTATTGGGTTTGAGCTTTATTATAAACAGAGTGTTTCACCGGGATGCATTTACACCTGCCCGATGAGTCCAGAGTTAGAGGAAACTCATGATCTAGATACCTGAGCTGAACACCATCAAGTACATATTACCTTGAAAGTGTATTTCAGTATATGTATACCTAATAAACATATGTGTGGTTCACACTTTCAGCGAAATCGAATGAGTTTTTCATGGTATATAAAGCTAACCGTTGACAAGTGGGTTCCAACTTCTTTGCGAGGCAACGAGCATTTTTATGCTGAGGCTAGTCAATCACCGAAAGTAAAGGTTTCATGGGAACTTGTATTTGTGTGTCTTTGGGAAGTAATACATATGTGGCAAACGAGACCCTAGGGGTTTTAAATCCTTGTTAGTATTGTTGTCAATCGATTTCTTCTTTAAATATCTCAGTATGTTTGTGATGCGTTTGTCGACTGCATCTATCTTATCTTTCTGTCAGTCGGCAAATTCAAACCTCAACGGATCATTTTACACAGTTTCCATCTTTGCGATGTCATCTTTGTCCACCAGCACCACTCCTAAAGCGTCGTCAGGTCACAGTATGACGATTTTGTCATTATTTTTGGGAGTTTTTCATGCTCTTTGGTCCTCAGAAAGGATTTTGAAATATGACGATGATGAAATGAGGTATTGATTTGATATAATGTAATTTTGCTTGTCTCTTGTTCCTATGATTTGATTTGAACTCAGTACATTGTTACTCAATTTGTTAGTTACTCATTATCTTAAGTATCTCTCATCTTTATTACGTAACTAACTCCTTGACCATAGTATGCATCCATTTACTTTGCTTAAACCTGAACTCTCTGTGTAAAAACTTTAAACTAATTCCAGAACCTCCTGTAAGCTAACATCATGTACAATTTGCGAGTATATCAAAACATTTCTATACATGAACTTACTTAATAACTTTATTTAGCATGTAAACAGATGATGAGAAACCAACGAAACAAATAATGGTACCACATTATTCCGCGAAAACTGTTGTTCTTGTTTTATTCAACTTCATGTTTTTTCCATCTTTACTAAAGCACATTTTTATCATAAACGAAAGTTCATACAAAACCTGAAAACGTTTGAAAACATAAGTGTAGCACTTTTACTTCACGTTCCCAGTGGAACATAGGGCTTCACGCTAGAGGCTTGAAGTTTCTGTAGCAGTGTTTATTTTTACAGGAGGGGATAGCTAGCCTCATGTCCAACCTTTCCTCTTTACCATCTTTTTATTACTGGCTTAGCGAGGTAAAGCAGTGCGTTGGTCGGTGATCGAACCCCGGACCATGTGCATGGTCGGCGAGCGTCCTAACCACTGTGCCACCGATGCTGATTCACACGATGACTGAATATTGGTTTTCAGGAGAACCACACACACCCATCCCTGCCTTTTGCGAGACGAGATTGGCATGCAGGATCATCCTGTTGCGCAACCACTCGAAGCCCTCTCCCTCGGTGGACCATTGGTAACATCAGTAAACGTAAACTGAAATTCTGACACAAAGTGTTTCATCATGAGTTACACGACTCATTAAATATTACCTTATCTAAGTGATATAGGCTTAGGTGGTTGGACAGTACAATCGCCGCCGACCATGCACTTGGTCCGGGTTCGTTTGCCATCCCATGAACTCTTAAATCTCCCTCACCTCTGATAATAAGCCTGATTTGGTGGGGAGGCCAGTCGCAGCCTCACCAATGCTGCTGAAACTTTGAACCTCAAGCTTGTAGCCAAATGTTCTACTCTAAACGAAAAGTGTGAACACACGTCAGTGATGTAATTACGATGGTTTAACTAATATTATGGTAACAAATTACATGTCTTCTATAGAACGCATGCTTGAAGTTGCAGCAAATTTTATGGAGATTCAAGGTTCAACTGCTTGTTCAAAAAAGAATACTGTTCAAATATAATTAAATTATAGAAAATAATAACATGTCGATTTGGGAATATCTGCCGGAGCTCTTAATTTTTCTGGCAGTTTCACCACTATCAGAAGCTGATTTATTTCAAAGTTAGCCTATTAGTTACCACTTAATTGTTACTCATCAGAAATTAACGTAACTAGTGTGAAAGAGATAATTGGTATTGTGATTTTTACCAACTGGATATATTTCTAAAAGAGCTTTGATTGATATTTTTATATCATTAGCACGGTAAGACGTCTAATAGATACAGAATGTTTGAATGAAGTGTGAACTAATATATCTCTAGGATAATACCAGCTCGTTTTATTTCATGGATTTAATTCAGCTGCGTACATCCTTAAATAAGTCAATTGTAAATTACAAAATTTCTGAACATAGTTTTTACAATGATTTCAAGTTATAGATAGAAAGTATAAGCAACATAATTTCAAAGCTGATGTAAGTAGATGGATGGATGAGAATTAGACCGATTGAATATCTCATACGATGTTTGTCTGCCGTTTACTGGCATACCTATTGAAGAGACAGTTAGAATCAGATACCAGCAATTCGAACTACTTCCTCTCCTTGAAAAGGAGCTACGAAAATTACAACTTCTTTTTACAAAGAATGGCTAGTTCTGGGTCAGCAACCAGCTGTACCCGCAAAGTGAGGGGGTGGCTATGGGTTCACCTTTGGGTCATGTTCTTAAGTAGGTATTCATGGCTCATTCTGAATAGACACGAATGAAGCCAGAAGTAAAGAAGATCACTTGTTATTGGAGGTATGTTGACGACAGGTTTTTGGTTTGCAACAGCATAGATCACGAATCCACGATGTTCAAAAATCTTAATGCGACTCATCCTCTCAGAGCATTTACAGTGGACCATGAACGTGACAACCAGTTCCACTTCTCCGATCTCAAAATATAAGGAAGAAATGACAAGACATTTGAGAAATCCATCTACATGGAAGAAACTTGAACTGATCAATACTTGAATTATCACAGTTTCTGCCCGACTGACGACAAACGGAGCCTGGTGAAAACGCTCTTCTGTAGAGGCAGAGAGTTATGTTTAGAAGATAAGGTAAAAGAGGAACTCGCAGCTACCGATTAGAACCTTATCGAGAATCAATACCCTCAGAAGGTCACTTCCAAATATGGGAAGGAAAAACCACTTAGATCGAAGCCCGATGTCTAACATGCAAAGGAGAAGTGCCCATAAGAAAGAAAAACAGAATTAAAGGTGTATTAAAAAGAACATTTCCCGCCTTCAGACTCATTCCACTTTACAGTATTCTTGTTAATCCACTCAGAAGTGGATAAGTATCCTGCTCATGCCAACTCCAACTGCATAAACCAACTCACCTGCATTTGCGGTAGCAAGTACATAGGAAAGACTGAGATAAAAGCGTCTACTAGAGTTGTCAAGCATATTCCTGAAAGTCTAAATTTGAAAGGTAGCAAAGTGTTCACAAAGCCAGCCTCCAGAAACCTGACTGACATGGGTCATACAGTGGAAATTAGTCAGGCTTTCAAAATAATCAGTACACAAAGAGAAGCATGGTTACTTCGGCTAGCCGAAGCCATTACCATCAGAAGACTTCGACCCAACCTATTCATCGAGAAAGATAAAGTGACTTAGCTCTCACCACCCTGGTAACCGTAATGGTTTTGTTCGTGTGCTTTTGTGTTTTGTCCTGTTCCTTTACACTCCACTTAATTTCAATTTTGATTCGCACTTTCTGAGCAGAACTCACTATTACGTTACCAAGTTTACTGAATTATTGTGTCTATTTTATAAATGTGCCTCAATATTCACCCGTACCCTCCTCAATTATCCACCATAATATGTATGAATTAACTCAGTTGTTTTATCTTGCAATTTGTCCCTAGTCCATGCATTGTTTCCAAGAAAAATCTGAATTCCTCTCCTTTACTAAATTACCACATAAATAGTTACTCTTTAAACATTAAATAACTGTCTACTTACATCATGTATCAAATTGTGTTGCCTATACTTTCTATCTATAACTTGAAATCATTGTAAAATCTATGTTCATAAATTTCGTATCACATGATTTATTTATTTAGGATATGCTCAGTTGGAGAGAATCCATGGGATTAAACAAGCTGGTATTATCCTGCGAATATGTTTGTTTTGTCTTTATTCAAACTAACAAAAAGGACCGGCTGTATGAGACACATAATGCATTTTAGCTGTGTTTGTATATTCTGTCACTGTATTCTGTTATTAAACCCTTCAAACGTGTAGACTTCATTTGTGGTTGTTTTATTTATCGCTCCGTAGATTTTCGAGTGAAATGTAAAGCTTCAGCACTACATAACCATTTCACTTTTCTCTCTGAGATCCTTATGACCTAGCTCCATGATTGTCCATGAAGATTTGTTTCCTCCTCACACTATCGCCTCCATGTCATATACAGACAAACGCACAACTTGTCATCTTCCATTCCTCTTCAGCTTAGTGGCTTGTCGTGCGATGTGACTCAGCGGTTTCCTCATTTTGTATCCAATTCATCAACACTTCCTTCTGCATATTTAATGTTAACTAATTCTTGATGGCTTCATCACCAGAGTTCCCTATTACTTGTACTTTCTGGTAGACCATGCGATTATCCCTACCAAGCAAAGTAAGCTGTTGATGAAGGTCTACAACCCATTAAAATGCTTTTCGTTATGAGTGTATATAGACGCATTGGTATGACATTAATGGTGGTAATACAGATATCGTTCATCATGCCTATTTCAATAGTTTTCCAAACTGACTGCAGAGTAATGAAGATCTATCTACCTGCTAGGCAGAAGACAGTAGGTCTACTTCGCATCGTGGCTGCCAGTGTGGCTGTCTCCATTGGTGGAGGATGAGAATCAAGTACAATAGTTCACTAGTTCACTAGATTATACTTAGCCTAGAATATGGCAGAAGGTTGAGCGTGGGACTAGTGGAAAACCAATCTTATCTCTAAATAAACTTCAAAATACGTCGGGCAGAAAAGCACTTTAATAAGGCATATTTTATAAGCAGTTTGATCTCATTCGATGTCACTGTCCCTATAATTTATAGAATCCGTATTCTTTTAAAATACTCCAACTTCAATGTGAAGGGAGATAGATGACAATCTTAGTAAAACTACATCTTCTAGAGTAGTGAAACTGCTTGTTATCTGTCGCTTCTCAGATAGCCTAATGCTGAGTAAGACCACAGCAATAATTTCAGCTATTAAATGCATAAAAAGTAATTCTTTCTTTTTTACTTGCTTTCTAATTGGAACATAGCTATAGTGTTGTGTCTTCATGGGTTAGGACTTCTAGCCTCACATCAATCCTTTCCTGTTCTACAGGCTTCCTGACGGCTAGTAAATGAGACAACGTTCAGTGTCCTTCCGTCTGGAATCGATTCTAGACCGCACACGAGACTGAAGAGTATTTCGCCAATAAGTTTCATATATATCGAAAAGAAGTATCCATGACAAATTAACATCTGTAATTACTTCTCATGTAGACGTCGTTTCAATGTTTTGAATGCTCATTCTTGTTCATAAGATAACAACTATGGGTGCCAGACTTAGGTTCATTTGATGTGGTACTCAACGACACCATTTTTGTGGGATTATTGTCGCCTTTCTGCTGGACGATGGTAGAAACCTTTTGTATATATGAAATTATTATTTCTCCTTTCATGTTTAAAGTTAACATTGGATTGTTTCCTCTTTGAAGTAAAACTGTATTTTCAAAGATTAAGAAATTCGTGAGCAACAACCAACATAGATATTATAACAGTCAAGTCTTCATGAGAGATCTGTGTGTTGAAGTGATGAATGGCAACCTCAGCGGAAAACACTTACCTCATCTCTACTTCCACAAAACAACGGTTATCCTCAAAGATTCAATAACAAATGTTGAAGATTTGAAGGCTCAAACATCAAAAAAATCACAGTTGGAAAAACAGACTGTCTTCATTCAACTAGATTTTAAAGGTGAAAACATTGCAGCAATGGTCAACACAAGATTGAGTACTTCACTAGCCAGAGCCTATCATGCAGCTAAGTTGGTTTCCGTCCATCGAACAACATGTTCTTTGGTGCAGTCGAAAGTCGACAGACACCCTTCTCATGTTAACTCCAACTGTGTGTACAAATTTACGTGCATCTGCGGGAGCAGTTACCTTGGGAGAACAGAAAGAAGGGTATGCCTCCAATTTTGTGAACATGTACGGAAAAGCCTACGTCTCAAGGCAATAAACAATTACAATGGTGCCATTACCAGCATCTCGGTATGCGGGTGATGAGGTGGAAATCGCGAAATCCTTTAAAATTACCAAAAGGCAAAGGGGCTCGATCCTCCTCAAGTTTTCCGAAACAACTTCTATCAAACGCTTCAAACACGATTTATGTGTTCAGAAAGAAGTATTTATCAGTCTTTCTTTGCCTATCCTGGTAAGTGGATGTCTATATTCCGTCTTTCATTTGATTACGTAATCCTTGGCTTTAACCTCACCCCCTCGATATAGTGTAATTTTGCTAGTCGTTTCTATGATTTGAGTTGAACTCAGTACATTGTTACCTAATTATCAGTCACTCAGCATCTTACACATCTATTGTCTTTATTACGTAACTAACTCCTCTACTGTTTGCATTCATTTACTTTGTTTGAACTGGAACTCCTTGTGTAAGACTATATAAGCTCAATTTTCTGAGCACTGTTCATTAATTCCGGAACCTTCTGTCAACTGAAATCATATAAGATTTGCAATTATATTTAAACTGTTCTCTATATAAACTTAATAATTTATTCAGGCTGTTGCGAAGCCGACGAATTAAATGATGGTGCCATATTATTCTGCACAAATATTCAAATATTCTTGCAGCTGCTTTTGAAATTTCTTTATTTCAAGTGCACAAGCAGATTTCTACCGCACTATAAATAGGCTTATTATTCACAAATTTCAATAGAACGTCGCCTCCACTTTTATCAGGCATATTTCTCATAAGGTCTGCCTGGTCTTTGGACCACCAATATACATATATTATCCCCTCCTATCAATCACATACTGCTTCGAATTGTTCCTTTTGTTTCTGCTTTAGTCGATCAAATCGTATTAGTTTCACTTGAGAAATGTTTAAAAAACTATTTCAACCACCTCTCGCTTTCCGTGTTCCCCCATAAATTAAGGGTATGAAAGGATTCTGATAATATAGAGGGGATGAACAACCAAGCATAAAGAAATAAATCTGACGACTGTCTATAAACTAGTAGTTAGCACTATCTACCCCCATTTCGTGGTTATTTCTAATTTTATTTAATTTTTAATATTCTGCGAAATTCTATTCTGTATGAAAAGCCATTATTTGGGACACTAGTGATTATTATCAATAGTATATATGTGGCACACAACTTTGGCTTTTGTGACTGAATTTTATTGTTCTGTGGTTTCTCCTGGTGCAACGTAATTTTATGAAATAAACATCGATAGGCGTCAGCATGATTGAAAGGACGCCCATTGGAGTATTCCTAAATAATGCATTTAGTGAACATTTCAGTAATTCATTATGACAATAGAGATTACGTTACTATATATATTCACCAATCCTTTAAATACGTAAAACGTTAGGGAGATTGCAAATAGATCCGTAGAGCATTTTGTCCCTCGTAAAAATAACGTTAAGCATCGTATAAGACAACATCAGTATCTCTTATAAACAGCGTCACCTATTAGATGAAATACGAGGATAAAAATAGCCGTCAAGTTTGCTAACCACTGGCTCAAGAACCAATCCCAATGTAATCATCTTCAGGGGAATGATGCAAGCTGGAACAAACGAAGGAGAGGAGATATATATGGGGTAATTGCAGCACATTAAGGTACATTGGATTGATAAACCGATAATGAAGTAGAATTCTTCATCCCTGATGCATTGTGGTAAAAGTTTTTCAACAGGAAAAGATTGCGATCGGTTCAAATATCATGGATCAGTTTACGCCATGTTGCAGTTATCTGCTAAGCGTCAGTACCTGAGAAGCCAACATAGCCGGAGTTAGTTTATCTGTCCAGAACGCAAATCAAAAGTAATTTATCCATTCATTTTAAGAAAGGGAAACTTCCCTCTTCTGTTACTTTAAATCTCGAGATTCACCATTCAAACTATTGGATTGACGATATCTGTAAACTGGCGTCCCTTATGTATAAAAATGAGAATATATTATTATTATTTAGTCTTAATTATCACAGTTTCTGCCCTGTTCGGTACAAAATAGCCTAAGTAAGGTGCCTCTTCAGTAGAATCCAGCGAATATGCACAGAAGACACACTTGATGAGGAAGAAAGAAAGTTAACGCAAACTCTGGTCGATAATTATTATCCAGACATGTTGATTAGGAGATATAACGTAGTCAGAACACCAAGACTCATTCTCCAACTAGCCACTAATAAAGATGCATGTATCAAGCTACTGTAAATAGGTGATCATAGTAGCTTAAAAACTAGACAGAGACTGAACGCTGCTGATAAAAAGACCTTTTATGCACCTAATATCATAATAATTGAGAATGTGAGGCCAATATATCCAACTAAGCCCTTCGAATATTCGAAAAATGATGTCACATCCCACTGTATTTACCAGTTTGAATGTATATGGGGACAAACACATACACAGTGAGGATTCATCGATCTCTGCAAGTAAGGCCTGGCTTCAGAGCATATTCTCGAATAGCTCCAGAGGCAAATAAAATCCTCAGAACCCAATAATGGTGAGAACAGGAGACCTAAGTCTATATCGTGAAATGTGTATTACAGAGGTACGACACGAAATTGATGTTTACATATCTTTTAAACCTACCTATAAAAAGTGCATCCTAAAGTTTGCCTTCTTTCATTGGACACTATTAAGTAATTAGCGAAATGTTTCTATTCATTCGTTTGGAGCAGGCTGAATTAGACTAGTCATGTTTATAATGTGGCCGCCATTCTAGGTAGCTCATCACTACGGTGTATCAAAGAAAGGACTAGACACATCACACACTGATTACTGACTAGTGTCCAATCAAAGTATCGAATACAGTCTTACCAGGAGGTCAACCGCGAGCCGGAATAGCTCAGTGGTAACGTCTCTGACTGCATCACTGGGTGATGTGGGTTCAAATCTCAGAAAGAACATGAGTTCCTACAGGGTTGCAGATACACTCTGATGATGAGTGCCAATTAGCACGAAACCTACGTCGGAGGTTTCCTGCAGATTGCCTCCAACCATCTAGTAAAATTTATCTTCTTTTTATGTATTTCAGCAGGACAGTATGAAGGAAAATATGTATTAGCAATGTTATATGTTCGCATTACCTGGGTTCTAATGAGGACTCATGACTAGTGGTGTAAAGCAGGTCGGATGTGAGTAAAAATAGTCACCACGGATGACAATATCTAGTGGTCGCGCTATATCGTGAATTGACAGAAGCTGGAATTCACTGGCTAATAGGTCGGGTTCCAGTGTTTGAATGGTCTACGAGCTCGGCTTGAAACCCGGGGTTTCTGAGTTCGACCCCTGGCACTGGGAGCATGATGATGAAGAGTCCCAAACCAGGACGAAACAACTGTCCAGTACTCTCAGGTTTTTCAGTGACTCGCTAACCGATGTCATTTCGCAATGAAATTTTGAAATATTTTGAACAGTGTGACCAGAACACACCCATTTTTCATAGAAGTTCATACCGGAAAATAAGGTGTGAGAGATTAAATATAGGTCAAGTTAAAAGGCAATGTAGAAAGTTAAAATATCAATGAACCAAACATGAGGGATAATAGTACTGAAGTTTTTGATTATAGTGCATTCCCGATAGCTTTATCAGATAGGTTCAGAAGATGTACAAACACCTGTTTCACACTCTCCGTCTATAGTATCTCTATCAATTTAAAACCTTCTCTGTCTGGTTTTATCAGTAATAACCTTTAAGGATGTAGCTGACTTCCAAAGATGTTAAAGAGTGTGTTCTGAAACTCTTATCTTTAGAGGTCAATGGGACCTCCCTTAAACTGATTAATACAATGCAGTGTGATATTCTTGACACGCCTCAATAAATTGGAAACATTTATGAATTGCATATAAATTGTATTAAGTGAAACAAATTTAAATATTTTCAGTTAAATTCGTCATCTTCGATGTCCATGATATTTTAATTTTCTATTAGGGGATCTGAATGACATTCAAAAGTGGTTTAGACGAAATATAAAGTTCACAGTCGACTTAGTTTTACACCCAGTGCATAATTCTTTAGAGATCATTGATATATTTAATGGAAAAATACACAATTACATCAGTGTCCCTGTATTGCAGACTGTTTCTACTCGTTGGCAAGTACAGGAGGAAGGTGTTGTTGAATGTCTTGGATGAAATTAGCATTAGATAGCTCTTTTAATGATTAGTAAAAGAAAGGCGGTCAGTTTTTCAGAAGAAACTGAACCATGTGTTGTATCAATAATAATATTTCAGAAGAATGATTTGAAGTGTTACAAACTAATTTGTTAATTCTACGCCAATATTTTACATGCTAATTGTTTTAGGATTTGACTGATTTCAAGTTGACATTCTTGACAAAGCCACTTCACTTAGAGAACCATTAGAAACCTAAGAGAGCACTAGAAAATAGCTTCGTATTTGTCTGAGACTCTTCAGCATTACTCTGTCATAAGCTCACTTACTATTTGTGTAGGTAAAGAAACATTCAGTATGATTTGTACACGCGTTATTGGTTCAGTAGTCGAATGCTCGAGAACCACGTACATGGTCGATTCACGGCGAATGAACTCCTAAACTTACTCCTAGCTTGCAGTAGGCTTAGTGAAGACGGAATGTTGGGTGTGAAGATAGCAATCTCACCTCCTAAAAACCGCAAAGCCAAAGCTTGAAGTCTTGTCTTCCACTGGAAACTGAGTGACAAAAAAATAAATACATTAAATGACTTTATATTCAGCAAACTTGAAGATAAATCATAAATTGCAAACATCTTGTCTTCAGGTGTTACTAATATCTTCCACTAATCTCTTAGCTTCGTCTGGTTGAATCGCTATAGAAAACTGTTGGAGAGAATTCCTAGTGTGTTTACACAACATGTAGTCTTACTTAGTATGCACTAAATGTAATTTATTCCACAGAAAACTGTTTCACACGTGTACTATCACCTAGTGTGTTTGTCAACTTACAGCAAGTACAGTCGTCTAACATTAGAAATTCGGTGATGAAATCAGCATGAGGCAGTAAAGTAATTAGCAAAAAATATGAATAACAAACTAAACTAATACATACAAAAGTTTTGAACTAACTTATTGTAGAAAAGAATTTCTACACCCCAGTGTTTGTGTTAGGTTATCATGTTATGTTTTATTTTTAAAGGAAACATTTTTTCCTAAAATTTCCTTTTAGAATTCTTTCATCAGATAATAATTAGTTAACATGTGAAAAATCTAGTATTGCGAAGAAATTTGCCAGACTTTTCTAAAGGAGACGAACCATGTTTTAACATTGTCTCATTTATGTACTAATGAAATCTGACAGTCAGACGTATAATCGGAAATACAATTAAAGGTACATTTATAAGATTGATTCTTCTTCATAATACGAAAAACCCGCTAAAATGGTTCAGTTCAGATAAGTGTCCTCTTCCCGCCAACACTTACCGAGCATGCACATGGAACGAGGTTCTATCTCCTGCCAACACACAACCAATATCTATGGTCGGCCTGCAAAATTTGGGCTTTCGATATCCATGCTGAAAATTCCATACTTGTACTGAAAATACGGTGTGGCATCAAGCTGTAATCAAAATAAAAATAAAGCTATGTTTACCGATAGATACTGCAATTGCTGCTGCATGTACATAAAAAGGACTGAGAGGAAAGCATCCACTAGGTTCTCTTAACACTTCCACAAAAACCTTTTGTATGAAAAGGAACGTGTTTGCAAGAATAATCGATTAAAATATCGGAGGGATACGCAGCACTCCATCGAAACCACTCAGGCTTTAAAAATCATAAATATACATAAGAAAGAGAGAAGACATTCAGCGAAGAGACTCTTTTCGGCGAATTCATTCACATAGCTGTACAATCCCATTTATATAAAAATATTTGTGTGTGTGTGTACATGAGGTTTGTCAAGTTTAGATAACTGATTAGTTAATACAAGAATGATGTAGTATAGAGACAAAGTTAATCAGACAGCAACTAAAGTAAGATTGAGTTAAAAAGCTGGATGACGTAATATAATTGGCTAAAATGTTACAGCTTAGGTCAGGATAGCAACAGAGGTAATTACAGGTAGAGATTAAGTAGAAGTGAAATTGAGTGAATAAGTTTGATGACGTAACATGAATGACTAGAAACTGAGCGTTGTGCAAGTCAGTAACAGTGGTAGTGAGGTGTAGAAATTGAATCGGGTGGGGGTAGAGAACATGAAAGTTGAAAATGTAAAATGTTACAATTGAGAAAACAAAATAATACTAATGAAGAGACAGAAGAAAAGATTAGGTAGAATTTACATGTCGGCTAATAAGATAGATTACGTCCATTGCAAGTGTAGTGATTGAACGAACTTCTTCTGTATGCAGAGTTCAGGACTTAGCAAGTGAATCGCCATTGCTTCTGCAGTTTGAAGAAGTCTGATTCGTACACCTTTAGGGAGACTACTTCTTACTCTGTAGACGACTTTGAAGTTTGTTTGCGGTGTAGCTTGGTGTCCGGATTCTATCAGATGTTCTAAGATGGAACTGCGGGGGCATCGATTTTCTCCTTTGTAAAACCATGTTGGTAAGTGCTCGTGGATACGTTTGGAAAGCGAGCGCTGGATACGGCCGACATACCTAGCTCCACACGAGCAGGTGAATTGATAAATAGACATTGATGAGGCCAGCAGCGGTAGCTTATCCTTCACGTTCACATGAATCATAGGTTTTGTGGAGAAGGTTAGTCATAGTTCAGCTGCGAAGAATGTCTTCTTAAGTGAGCGCGACAGTCGATTTTTTAGTGTTTCCGCAGATAAATCTCCATTGAATTGAAGATTCATGTAGAGTAGTTTTTTCTTTACGCTAAGTATGGGTGGCTTTTCTGGTCTAGGGTTCATAGATTTTGCAATAAATCTTTCTGGATAGCAATTCTCGACGAGGATTCTCTTGAGGTTGTCCAGTTCATCTTCTATGGTGTCCGAGGTGCAAATTCTGCGAACTCTGTAGCTGAGTGAACGGATCAGGTTTCGTTTGGTGTATAGTGGTACCCAACTGTGAAAGTTAGTAAGCTGTCCGTTCCACGTCGATTTTCTGTGGATAGATCTTTTCAGTGTTCCATCCTGTTCTCTTCTTGTTAGTTGGACGTCAAGAAAAGATATTGTCGAGTTGGACTCTTTCTCCATCGTGAACTGAATTGAATTTTGGCTCCTAGTGGAACATAGCGCTTCAACAACAATTCTCCAAGTTGTTTTATTTTCTGATGTCCTTTTCAGCTGCACCTACGACTGCCCATAGTCTCTTATCCTCTCCTCGCATGATCTCTTCCATGCCATGCTCGCACCGACTACCCACACATTGTTTCTTAATCAGGTCTCACTCAGGCAATGGCTTGGAGTGCCAATTCATTCGACGGTCGCATTAGAATATGCCCACCCTACCTAGATTTTCTTCTGCATATCTGCTGAACGACTGGTTCTTGGTTGGTTTGTTTCATTGCAGATTTTCTTGTAACTAATTATTTCTGGCCTGCTGGTCATCTGACCTTCAGTATGGAGTCAGCGAAGCGGGCAGCTGTTGATAAAAGTCTGTAACCTGTTGGAATTGCTTTCCGTAACGCACGTGCAGCGCAAGTTCCTGACCCATATACAAGAAGTGACTGACTGACTTCACATTTATATTGAAAATCCGAATCTTGTTCTTTTTACTGATTGAGTGAAGAAGATATCCAAACGGATTTCAGATTGATGAAAGAGTATCTCGCCTTTTCGATTCTGGCTGGCTTCGAAGTTTTCATCCGTTTCGACTCTCTCTGTTTTACATCATGCCTCCAAGATAAGTGAAGGAACTAACCTCTGTCAAATCTCTCCCACTGATGATGATTGATTCTGGTTGTTGTTGCTGTTGTTTTTTTGATTGGTTATCTTCATCAACTTCGTCCCCTCTATGTTCACCTGGAGTCCTGTCTTCTCTGCACTGCTTCTTCAGGCAGTTTGTTACTTTTCGCCTGTAAGTCTTCAAGTTTATGTGAAACTAAATGTAAACTATTCACGAAATCCATACGGGGAACGCCGTTGTGTTGAAGCAGTTTCTGAATTACTTCCTGGTCAACTCTGTCTGTCAAAGGCGTTTTCGGAGTCGATGAAGTTGAGGTACAGGCCTGACTGCCATTCACTGCTTTGTTCGATGATGATGCAAAAAGATGCAAATTAACCTGCACATTATTTACTCTTCCTGAATACAGCCTGTTCTGGGTGTGTGGTGGAGTTACGCATCTAGTGCATCCTTTATTATCTCCAAGATGGTGCGACATCGTATTTCACTTGATATGGAAAGGAGCATCATTCCACTCCAGTTAGTTCTTGTGGACAGAGGTATAAGTCACCCCTCTTTGGTAGCTTGAAAATGTAGCTAGCCTTTCTTCCAAACGGTAGGTACCTTTCTTTCCTTCCAAACTTTTTGCAATAATGGCATGAGAACATCTTACGCAGTCTCTGAGTACGTTTTCAGTTCTTCAGGGGAATTCCGTCTGGCCGTGCTGCCTTAGTAGCCGGTGTTCTGTAGCTTGATTGCATTTAGGATTTCCGCCTTCGTTGGAGGATTGATGTCCACTGGCATGCGGTTGTGCACATGTTGTTGTTGGTATTTCTGGGCGTGTTGCAGGTGATTATCGACTCATGAGTCCTTTAAAGTGATTCTCCTATTTTTCTATTTGTTTCTCCTCCATGGTAACCAGATTCCCTTGATCATCTACAGGTTCCACCTGCTTTGATCTTTTCCCAAATAGAGACGTGGTTATCTGATATAATGTCCTGATGTATCTTTACCTGCTGCCAGTTCTGCTTCAATTGCCAGTGTGTCGAAGAATTGTCTTTTGTTTTTTCTAACACTCTTCTTTACTTCTTTCCTCATTCAGTGCAGTGTACATTGAACTCCTTCTGTGGCCTATCTTTTCATTGATTCATCTCTTTCACCATCCTCCTTTCCTCTCCGCTATTAGTTTCCAGGTAGGTGTCCGTTGAGAGCCATTCCTTGTCTTTTCCTTCTTCATAGAACAGTTGTACACGAATCCTTGAACGTCATCTTCAGAGAGTTAGTTCTAATGTTCTTCCACGCAGGTTTCCTCACTGATTCCACGTATTGTCTCCGACTTTGCTCTGATGTGATCTCTATTGGGGATATCCCTTGTAGTTTTGTCCTTCAGTTTCTAAATGCTGAGCATGAATTGTAGCGTGTCTCCAGTTGTTCCGAGGGATTTTGGCTTGACTTTGAAGGTTCCCAGAACTGGATGATGGTCTGAATCCACATATGCTCCCCTTCTCAGATTTGAGTCTCCACTTCTTTGAGATTCAGATGAAATCTATTTGGTTTGCGGTATGTCCGTTTGGCGAAATCCATGTTGCTTTGAGTATATCCTTGTGTTTGTACAGGCTGCCTCCGATCACCAAATCTTTGAAAGAGAAAGAAGTCAGTGAATAATTCTCCGTTCCCATTCATTTCTTCGAGAGCCTCTCGACTCATGATGGGTTATCTTCGTGTATTATCTACTCCCAGCTTATCATTCATATCACTCTTGAGGATTTTGATGTCACTATTTGTGATGTTGTCCATCACTGTTTGCAGTTGTCCATAAAAATCGTTCTTCCCCTCTTGTTCCATGTTTTTCGTAGAACTGTATATAGCATTGGATGATTGTAACCTTCCTTCCTTTCTTTTGAGCTGAATCTTGGCATCGTAATCCTGCATGAGGAGACTGGTCCCCACCTTATTAGGACATTGGTTGCCACTGCTGACATCGTGATTGCCGCCCACTGCCTCAATATGTTCGCGGTTGTCGTCTGAGTGACCAGATCGGAGTAGATTATGACTTAAGTTGACAGTTTCGATAATCTACATCCATTCCATCTGCTCTCGCAGATATAAGTATAAAACTTGGGCAATGTGGCAGAGCATAGCTCCATTATGGATAAGATTTTATTTTGATAAATAACACAATGTTGTACAGTAATATTAACTGATGACGTTTCGAGCATAAACTATTGTTCATAATCATATCAAGTTGATATGATTATCAACTTGAAAAGATTATCAAGGATTACATCAAGGATTCAGCGTATTTGCAAGATTGATTTCATAGATAGAGAAAATGAAATATTGATGGATACTCTTGTTGAAAACCGACATCCTTTAAAACCTTTTAAACAGGTGTAGCCTCTAAACCTCAAATTAGATGGTTGGTGCTAGCTGAATAGCTCAGTGGTAACGTCTCTGACTGAAGCACTGGGTGACGCGGGTTCGAATCTCAGAAGGGACATCAGTTCCTTCAAGGTTGCAGATACGCCTTGCTGATGAGTGCCAACTAGCACGAAACCTAGGTCCAAGGCTTCCTGCCGATTGCCTCCAACCATCTAATACCAACAATTCACAGTGCACCGTAATGGCGAGCCACCTAGCATGGTGGCCACATTGCAAACATGACTGATAGAATTCAGTCTGCACCGAAGATAGGACTAGACACATTACACTAGTTACTGACTAGTGTTCAATCAAAAATAACTAAACCTAAAATCCATACCGTCCCTAAGAAAAAGGTTTCCATGAAACTGCCGTATGACGACGAATGAAACAGTAAGTTTTTGAGACAAAGGTTGAATTTGATCGTCCTTAGTACCTACTATGCAGCCCACCTTGTAATTGTGGAAAAAGTTAAAAATATGCTTCACTGCAAACCTCAAAATTGCACAAGTGCTTATATGAAATCCCACACAATTTACAAGTTTCCGTGTGTGTGTGGACACACATACATAGGTAGGAGTAATCGCGCTTTGTACGTGAGTTTGGGACAGCATATCCCGAACTGATTAGAAAAACAGATGAATTGTGGCCAGCCAATAGATGCAGGTGTCAGACTACCAACTTCGTCTATAGCTAAACATCTAATCGAAGTGAACCATAATACTGATGTTAACTCAGCCTTTAAGGTCATCTATTAAGAACGGTCAAGGACGTTTACTGAAATACGCCGAGGCTATAGCTATAGCGGATTTCTAAAACTGCGCTACATTCACCTAGTTACCTTAAACACTGATTTTTGTGGAATATCTTATCAAAATGTTGCGAAAAACTTTCACAATTATTTGACTTTGAAACACTGAATCCTTGGATATAATATTGTATATCAATATCACCTATAACTATCTATTTGCCACTCTGTGCTTGATTAACACTAACTAATACCTATAATTGTATATATATTGACGGATTTACATGTTCAAGTTGGCTCAAGCCAGTGAGTCTATGATTTTGGTATCATTTTGGTTAACTGAAATTGACTGTGATATTATTATTGTTGTTGTCGCTTGTTACCCTTCTTGTTGTGAATTATTTTCCCATGCTGGTGTTTTTCTGCTTGTTTATTCCCTGTTTTCCCGGTTTTTAAGGGGAGTAACCCACAAGGTCGCTTCTCTCTAAATTATAAACTGATGTAACAACCTCCCTTCTCAGGCGTGAGGCTAGCAACCCCACCCTGTAAACAAAGGTGCTACAGAAACTTCGGCAAGATGTATCTCCTTGAGACAAAAGAAAAAGTCTTTGTGGGGACATGGAATATCCGCACCATGTACGAGATTGGCAAAGCTGCCCAGATCGCAAAGGAAATGAAAAGATACAAAATTCAAGTGCTGGGAATATGTGAAAGCAGATGGAACGGGAATGGACTCACCAAATTGTCAACGGGGGAGTCATTGATCTACTCCGGTCACCCAGAAGATAACCACTCGCACACCGAGGGCGTGGCTATCATGATGTCACCAACGGCAACGAAGGCCCTGATGCAATGGGAGGCGATCTCGCCCAGGATGATGACCGCCAGATTCAACTCCAAAGGAAGGAAAGTGTCAATTATACAATGCTATGCACCGACCAACAACGCAGACCTCGAAAGAAAGAAGAATTCTACAGACAACTGCAGACAAAAATGGACAATACTCCAGCTGGTGACATCAAAATACTAATGGGAGACATGAATGCCAAACTGGGACCAGACAACACAGGAAGGGAACTCATCATGGGTAGAGAAAATCTCGGGGAAATGAATGAAAACGGAGAACTCTTCACCGAATTCTGCTCCTTCAATAAACTAGTGATTGGTGGCAGCATATACAAACACATGGATGTCATCAGATGGGCGAACCAAAAACCAAATCGACTTCATCTCAATCTCAAGAAAGTGGAGACGCAGCCTGCTGGAAACAAAAGTAAGAAGAGGAGCAGACATTGGCTCAGACCACTATCTCGTACAAGGGACAATCCAAATCAAATTAAAAGCTTTCAGAGAAACAGGAGCTGCAGATAGACCACAAGCCAAGTTCAACACTCAAAAACTGAAGCACCAGGACACAAAGGACATGTTCACTGCAAGTGTAAAAGACAAAGCCGAGACACGAATCAACAACAACGAAGAGGTCAGCGTCGGAAAGCTTTGAAACAACTTGAAAACAGTGTGGAGTCAAACCTGCATGGAAGTTCTAGGCAGGAAGAAGCGACAGGACAAACAGTGGCTCACTACGGACACTTGGAAACTGGTAGAAGAGAGAGGGATGGTGAAACAAAAGATTATCCAGTGCACCGATGAGCAAAAAAAACAGGATTTGAACGCAAGCTACAAGACAATGAACAATAGGGTAAAGAAGAGTGCCAGAGAAGACAAAAGAAAGTACTATGAAACCATGGCAAGTGAGGCAGAACAAGCTGCAGGCAAAGGAGACCTCGCAAAACTCTACCAAACTACTAGGTACCTATCGGGCAAACGTTTGACACAAATCAAGCCGGTGAAGGATGACAATGAAAAGTCAATCAACAAAGAAGTTGAACAAAAGAAAACCCTGTGCTGAACACTTTGAAAGACTCCTAAATCGACCACCACCTAGAGCGCGCCCAGTAATACCAACAATGGGAGACAGAGTTACCAGTGGACACCAACCCCTCGAGGAAATCAGAAGTCCTGAAGGAAATCAAGATGCTAAAAGCTGGAAAAGCAGCAGAATCAGATGGAATCCCAGAAGAAGCATTGAAAACGGATCCAGAGACGACAGCGGACATGATGACGCCACTACTGGAGAAGGTGTGGAAAGAAGGAAAAGTACCCGAGGATTGGAAGAAAAGATACTTATTCAAACTACAGAAGAAAGGAGACTTAAGTTAATATAAGAACTGACGCGGAATTATGCTCCTGTCCATCCCAAGCAAAATACTAAGCAGCATCATCCTGGAGAGAATCAAACATGCGCTGGATGAAAAACTTTGACCGGAACAGGCTGGATTCAGGAGAAACAAGTCATGCATTGATCAGATCGCCGCATTACGGATCATCATTGAACAAAGCTTGTAGTGGCAGTCACCTCTCTATCTCAACTTCATCGACTTTGAAAAGGCCTTCAGCAGACAGCGTTGATCGAGAGGTGATTTGGAAACTACTTCGCTACTCTGGGATGCCACCGACAATTATACATCTCATCCAACAGCTGTACGACAATGCTGCATGCCAAGTAATCCACAACGGGAAACTTACGGAATTCTCAGAAGTGAGGACAGGAGTAAGACAAGGCTGTCTACTATCACCAATGATTTTCCTGACTGCAGTAGACTGGATAATGCGACAAACAGCGGGCAATGAGGAAACAGGCATAAAATGGACTCACACAGAAAACTCGGAGGATCCAGACTTCGCCGATGACATATGACTGATTTCCCACAAACTGGAAGATATGCAAGCGAAAAGCAACAAGTTAGCAGAAGAAGCATCAAAGATAGGAGTTCAGGTAAACATAGAGAAAACAGAGGTAATGAAGATTACCGGGCAACACCACAAACAGCAACAACAACAACAGACAACAATCAGCATAGATGGAAGGAACCTGAAAGAAACAACCTCTTTTACCTACCGACCTGGGAAGCATCGTTTCAACTACAGGCGGACGGAACTGACGAGGATATCAAAGCAAGAATCGGAAAAGCAAGACAAGCTTTCACTACTCTGAAGTCTGTGTGGAGGTCAACAGCACTCAGCATTAAAAATAAGATCGTGATTTTCAACTCCAATATGAAGTCAGCGCTACTCACTATACGGATCAGAGACTTGGCGCGTCATAAAGAGCATCTCAAATAAACTACAGACCTTCATTAACAGTTGTCTTCGCTCAATACTCAAGATCAGATGGCCAGAAAAGATCAGCAACAGGGATCTTTGGGAACGAACCAACCAGGAACCGATTGTGAAACAAATATGCAGCAGGAAATTGAGATGAATTGGTCATACTCCGAGGAAACCATCAAGTGACATCACTAGACAAGCCATCACTCGAGTGGAACCCGAAGGGGAAGCGGCGAGTTGGTCGTCAGTGCAAGGGTGACTTGCAGGAGGTCATGTGAAGAAGAGATGTAAACGTGTGGGCAGACTTGGAGCCAAGTGAAGACTCTAGCAGAGAAACGAAATCAATGGAGATGCACGGCTGAAGCCCTATACTCCTCTAGGAATTGAAGGATACAATAATAATAATGATATTAGCTAGCCATAAACTTGAGCCCCACTTGTGTATTCAAAAGCAGTTTGTTATTACTGTTAACCTACCTTGGTAATCCTTATTTGATTGGATTACCAAACGTTTGTGTTAATTATTCTTTATTCTTTTTTTGTCACTGTGTTTAATTTAACTTTTCCATATATATCGACTTGACAAGTAAATGTGTGATCAGATTGTTCTAAACGATAGTGCAAATACATCACATTTTTCAGATAATCTCCGTCTCATAACAACGCTATCAAAACCTTGTTACTCCTAATTATTTTATTTCTTTGCATTTCGAGTCGAAAACAGGATGCCAAACTGTGAGCTCTGAAGTTTTACGAGCAGTAGGATTATCATTTTTTACGAGTTGGGGATGATAACTACACTCCCAACTCTTACTCTTCAATGGGCCCAGTATCGGCTAAGCGAGGTTTAGGAGCGCATCGGCAGAGGGTCAAATGCCGGACCACGTGAGGCATGGTAGGCTAGTATTCTACCACTGAATTACCGACACACTATTAAGCTCATATCCAAAGAGAATGCAGAGTTAAAATCTGTATTCTCTGAAAACAGAGCTATACTAAATTCATCCACCTGAGCCAGAAATCTCCGATGTGTGTAGAATTCAAATTTTTTCAACTTTGATCTCTATTCGTTACAGGAATTATTCATCAGCTGACATTCGTCACAGAACCATTGGAAAATCTGGGTGTGTTGAGCAGTTCTTTCGTCCTAAATTTGGACTGTTCAGCAGTATGCACCCACTGAGGTTCAAACTCAGGACCTCCCGGTTACCTGGCGAGTTTGCAGGCCATTCAGCTACTTGGACCTGATCGAATGTCCGACGAATTCCGAATTTTCAGTTCGAACTTCGGAGGGTGTGTAGTACCGTAGAATCCCAAGGTAGGACGAAACAGCAGCCCAGTACTCTCAGGTTTTCCAGTGGTTCTCTGAATGATGTCAAATCGTCATCGAACCCGTAAACAATCAAATCCCTGCAAACAAATATTTGATCAATTAAAAATTGTAGGCAGTCTTCAAAGCAAATGAAACTGATGATGTGGAAATGTGTCGCTGAAGCTCCATGTCCCACTCGAAATTCGACGAAGGAACAATTGTATAGTAATAAAATTTATATTCCAGGTGATTCTAATGACTTATGGATATTTTCACAAAGTAAACGACACCAGCAGACCCAGTTCCTTGAAGGTCTTATCTATCCGCGATAAATGAATCGCAACTAGTTTTCAGTCACCATTCATGTGTTTTGAACACATAATTACTGCAAGCATTTTATACTTAAAATCAATGAAAATGACTTATCAGAGCAGTTTACAGATATTATTAACCCGCCAGGCAGTAGCAAATACCATGAGTCTTATTATTATAATTGTTTCCTTTAATTCCTAGAGGAGTATAGGGCTTCAGCCGTGCATCTCCATTGATTTCGTTTCTCTGCTAGAGTCTTCACTTGGCTCCAAGTCTGCCCACACGTTTACATCTCTTCTTCACATGACCTCCTGCAAGTCACCCTTGCACTGACGACCAACTCGCCGCTTCCCCTTCGGGTTCCACTCGAGTGATGGCTTGTCTAGTGATGTCACTTGATGGTTTCCTCGGAGTATGACCAATTCATCTCAATTTCCTGCTGCATATTTGTTTCACAATCGGTTCCTGGTTGGTTCGTTCCCAAAGATCCCTGTTGCTGATCTTTTCTGGCCATCTGATCTTGAGTATTGAGCGAAGACAACTGTTAATGAAGGTCTGTAGTTTATTTGAGATGCTCTTTATGACGCGCCAAGTCTCTGATCCGTATAGTGAGTAGCGCTGACTTCATATTGGAGTTGAAAATCACGATCTTATTTTTAATGCTGAGTGCTGTTGACCTCCACACAGACTTCAGAGTAGTGAAAGCTTGTCTTGCTTTTCCGATTCTTGCTTTGATATCCTCGTCAGTTCCGTCCGCCTGTAGTTGAAACGATGCTTCCCAGGTCGGTAGGTAAAAGAGGTTGTTTCTTTCAGGTTCCTTCCATCTATGCTGATTGTTGTCTGTTGTTGTTGTTGCTGTTTGTGGTGTTGCCCGGTAATCTTCATTACCTCTGTTTTCTCTATGTTCACCTGAACTCCTATCTTTGATGCTTCTTCTGCTAACTTGTTGCTTTTCGCTTGCATATCTTCCAGTTTGTGGGAAATCAGTCATATGTCATCGGCGAAGTCTGGATCCTCCGAGTTTTCTGTGTGAGTCCATTTTATGCCTGTTTCCTCATTGCCCGCTGTTTGTCGCATTATCCAGTCTACTGCAGTCAGGAAAATCATTGGTGATAGTAGACAGCCTTGTCTTACTCCTGTCCTCACTTCTGAGAATTCCGTAAGTTTCCCGTTGTGGATTACTTGGCATGCAGCATTGTCGTACAGCTGTTGGATGAGATGTATAATTGTCGGTGGCATCCCAGAGTAGCGAAGTAGTTTCCAAATCACCTCTCGATCGACGCTGTCGTAGGCCTTTTCAAAGTCGATGAAGTTGAGATAGAGAGGTGACTGCCATTCCAGGCTTTGTTCAATGATGATCCGTAATGCGGCGATCTGATCAATGCCAGACTTGTTTCTCTTGAATCCAGCCTGTTACGGTCGGAGGTTTTCATCCAGCGCATGTTTGATTCTCTCCAGGATGATGGGGCTTAGTATTTTGCTTGGGATGGACAGGAGCATAATTCCGCGTCAGTTCTTATATTAACTTAAGTCTCGTTTCTTCTGTAGTTTGAATAAGTATCCACGAGTCTAGTCCTTGATTTATTAATAATATTTCTTTTAGTTCCTAGAGGAATATAGTGCTTCAGCCACACATCTTCATTGCGTGCGGTTCCCTGCCAACGTTATCACAAGACTCCACGTCTGCCCACATGCTTTCATCTCCTCCTCACATGACCTCCTCCATGTCACCTCACCGCCACACTGTCGACCAACTTGCTACTTCCCATTCATGTGATGGCTTGTCATGTGATGTCACTTGATAGTTTGTTTTCTCGGAGCACGGCCAATCCACCTCCATTTCTTCCTGCTTATTTGTTGCACAATCTGTTCCTGTTTGGTTCGCTCCCAGAGATGGTTTTGTGCAGACTAAACTCCTTCAGTCAGATCTGTAATATGTTGGCTCACCATCTCCATACACTCCAAATTAATATTAGATAGTGGTAGGTAGTCAGTAGGAAAACTTAGACCTAGTTTTTGTGCTTATTGGCGTTCACGATCAAGGCATATCTACAATCTTGAAGGAACTCACGACCCCTGTGATATTGAAAATCACATCAGTCAGTGCCGCTGTCACAGACGTTATCATCAAGCCATTCGTGCTCATGATCGACCGCCTGTGCAACTTTAAATGATACTTCCAGTAAGAAACTATACAATATTGGCAATTTAGCATTTACAAAGTCCACTAAAACAAAAACAGAATTTCTTACTTATTCAATCTTAAACTCTTGTTTACAACAATTACTATTCATAAGAAGTCTTGTTGTTTTTCACTTCACTCATTACACAAAGTACTATCACCATCTATCAAATCATCTATCTATCTTATAAATTCCAATTTCATTACACTCCAATAATTCGATGAGCACGTAATTTTTGGGTAAGATAAGCGTGTATGTGTGTGCTTGTGTTTATGCGTGTTTGTGGCAAATATCATTTTGTTTTCAAGCATCCAAATCAAGTTGAATGCATAACAACTCATTACCACACACACACACTGGTTTTTTGTTTATTTTCCTTTGCCTCAATTCAAGTAAGGAAATCTATTTAGGAAAAATTCTGAACAGTAGTAATGTTAGTTAGTAATAACAGTAGTTTGAGTAGTACTAGTAGTAGTAGTAGCAACTAGAGTGTTTGTATATATTCGCTTTGTGTTCTATTGAATTATAAGACCATTACTTATGTGAAAAGCATTAACCTGCACGAAATAACCGCGCCTAATTTATTTACTTCCACTCATGACCCCCCCTCCATTATTATTCATTCATTATTCATCTGTAAAGGAAACGCAAATAACTGCTAAGAGAGAGAGCAACAATAACACAAATGATGACCACTTATCATTCTATGTGTATATTTGAGAGTATGATAAATAACAAGCCTTCGCGTAAATAGACGTAAGACAATTGAAAACAAATCTGAAGAATTGTCGTAGAATAAAAGAACCAAACCAGTTTATTCATTAACTATGTGAGTAAAAGTCGAATAGCATGGTTTAGAAGATAAGTCGTTTGCTGGACACTTTTTCGTACAGTCATTTAGGGGTTTATATGCACAGAAATATATTTTATTTGTGTTGAGGTTTCTCTAGCGAAAATCTCAGCGAGGCATTCAAAGTGTATACAGGAGTGTGGAGTGCGTAACAATGTGATTGTACACTTTTTGGTTATTTATAGAAATTAGACATATTGTACATAATTTTTGTTTAAAACGCTTCTTGTTGAAATACACTTGGCTTCCGTGTACGATTGAAAAAAATACACTCTGCTGTTGGAGACTTCGTCTTCTCCTTGGTTTCTTCGGCTTACTAGCTCAGCTCTCACCGTGTTGTATCTTTCGGATTTATTGTAGAAGTCCACTACGCTCAACCGAAGACAATTCTACAACCGGTACGCAGCAGCTACAACCTACTCCGTCCAAACAATTAACGTCTCCGTGAGTTATATAAATAATTTGTGGCAGAGGACTTAAACTTTATTTCCAAGTAACCCTTTTGTTGATATAACGTGTCGTTGCATTTTTGGTAATATACTGTTACTTAACATTCCATTGACTTGAATTTTATTTCTCATATTTTGTAATACTAGTGAACTCTAACATAAGTCCCCTACAGGAGTAAGGCAAGCTGGCTGGCTGCCTATTATCACCGATGATATTCATAATTGTGATGGAGTGGACTATGCGTCAGACTGTTGGGGGTAAGGAGTCCGGAATACGTTGGACGACTGATAAGAAGACACTAGAAGATTTGGATTTCGCAGACTATATAATGTCACGCAAAATGGAAGACTTAGCGGCAGGCGAGGACCAACAAACTGGCTGAAGAGGCAGGCGGTGAAGAAAGGACTGCAGGTGAACATAGAGAAGACGGAGGTGATGAAGATAACCAAGCGACAGCAGAAACAACCAGCAACAATCACCATCAACGGAAGAGATTTAACAGAAATTGCCTCCTTCAATTATCTAAGAAGCATCGTTTCAGTTACAGGCGGACAGCACGAATCAATATGTCAAAGACAGCCAGAATGGGAGAGGCGAGATACGCCTTCATCAACCAAAAACCAGTTTGGAAATCTTCTACACTCAAAAAAGGAACGAAATTAGTATTTTCAAAACCAATGTTAAGTCGATCCTTCTGTATGGGTCAGAAACTTGGCCAATGTCACATAAAAGATTTCCAACAGTTTACGGACATTCATCAACAGCTGCCTTGACTGTCTGGCTCCATACCGAAGATTGAATGGCCAGCAGGCCAGAAAGAATTAGTAACAAGAAACTCTGGAGTGGAACAAACCAACTAAGAGCCTATGGTTAACAAATTTTTAGGAGAAAGTGGAGATGGATCAAGCACACGTTGAGTAGATCGTTGAATGACATCGCGCGCAATGCAGGCCATCGCTCGAGTGGAACCCGAATAGGAAACGGCGAGTGGGACGTCAATGAGAGGGTGACTTGGAGGAGATCATGTTAGGAGGATGAAATCAGAGAGTTTGGTCAATCGTGGACTCAGGTGAAGATGACGGCAGGAGACAGAACAAAGTGGAGATGTTTTGCTGAAGCCAGCCCTATGTTCCACTCGGAACGCAAGGGAATAATAAAAATGCACGCAAATATTAATTTACAACAAGAGTCCTTGTGGCAATCTGCAATGTACACAGAGAGAGGAGGTGACATTTTACTATAGTTTTCATTGGAAACAGAAATTATTCAGATTAGATAATGTGAACTGCTTAATACTATAAATGGTAATTAAGAAAGCAGGCATAAATGTCTGAACCTGTATACTACTGACTGATTAAAATGAGTAGTTGTACACAACTTACATCAACTCGCAGTACTTGCTACCTAGCCACATCGAGATGATCTCAACACCAGATGTATGTTTTGCTTGTTTACGATCGACATCATCAGCGGTATACTCGATTTGACATAGCTCAGAACGTGGAGTCAGTCTAAACCACTCAGTTTCTGGCAAACTACTTCGGCTTTAACCGAATCGCCAATCTAAGCTAAGTTAAACTGAGTATAGAGTTGCTGAGTTCTGCCTCAAATTCGTGGAACGATCCTGCGGTGTCTTAACTATTTCAGCCTGACTAGCACCACTATTAATTGATGTGAGTGGCACTCGTAACAAAGGTCAGAGATATTTGTTATTACCACTAGTATAAAACTATAAGAAACAATACGGTTAAGGCAGCAGTAGGCAGTTTAAATTATAGTCAGCAATCAAATAAATGTGCTTTAATGAAATAATACCGCGAAAAGAACTTGTTGTGCGTCAGTTGCACAGAGGTAGAATACTCATCAACCACTCACGTGGTCTGAGTTTCTATCATCGGCCACTGACGCACTCTCTCACCTCTCTAGGCCAATAATAAAACTGGTAAAGAGGGAAAACTGGGTATGCGGCTAGCAACTCCATCCCGCATAAAACTAAACACCACTGCCACCGAAATTTCAAGCTTCTGGCGTGAAGCCCTATGTTCCACTGGGGATCTAAAGGAATAAAAGGAATAGACTTTTTATTACTGTTACAGATAAGAAATGGAACTCAAGCAAGAAATTAGTGAATAGTACCGTGTCGAATCCTGAGCATCCTCTAGACGCATACCTCCTTGTATTTCATCAGGTAGGACTACAAGCAATTATAAAAGACTTTATGCTAGGTCAAGTAATCAGAACAACTGTAAGATACGATAGTTGGCACACATTTTATTTGACGAGAAAAGTGTGTTAGGCATAATACTAATTGATCACTGCGAAATGCTAAGTAAACAGCCCCTTTTAATTCTTTCTATTATTACAATGGGGTCGTGTATATTTCTACTTAAACTTCAGATTTATGTTCGTATCCTTACTTAACAATGATATCAGTGTAAATGCCTTTTTGACTATTTCCTCCCTGTATTCTGAAATTGAAAGAGAAATTTAGATGAAGTATTGTGCAGCATGCTGGAAATTCCACATTGTATCAAAATTACTGTTTGGAATAAAGCCAATGTCGGTGGTTCATTGTTTGAATGTTTTTAATCACTTACGTCGTCTATGTTTCATTGCCCGGCCGCCACACTCTTTTCAACGAATTTATTATCAAGCTGTACAACCATATATATGTGGTGCTTTTAAGAAATTATATCTGGTGAGGGAAGTAAATCATAGGTGTGAATGCATAAAATAGTAATGATAGTAATATGAAATGCAATTAAAATATTTGTGATTATAATCATGGTTAAATATCAAGTGGCAAGACAATTAATGTCATGTATAGAATAATTCATAGGATGTATAGAAATTGGAAAGGGTGTGCAATTATAGGGTTAGTAGACAAAGTGAATAAAATAAAAACGTTAAGTAATATTGTGTGAAATTTGATAACAAAGAATTTAACATTGCAAAACAAAATTGATTTAGAATGACAATTGGAACGAGTGAAACTATACCGGGGGCTCAAAGTGAGAATAGTAAAAGTTACAATTGACGTAATAAAGGAAGAGAATACTAATTGAATAGACGAAACGAGAAAATTGGTAGAGCCAAAATATGATTATGGATTACCATACTTTAGCATAGAGGGATTAAGACCATGAAAGTTGGAGGAGAGGGGTAAGATGAGCTTTTTCTGTATACAGAGATCTGGCCTTTCTGTTTCGATGACCAAAGATGGCTTCAGCAATACAGATGAGTCGCGTACGTAGTGATTTGTGCAAATTACTATTCGCCTTGTAGGTGACTTTAAAGGCAGAGGCTGTAGACACAGGGTGATCACTGTCGACCACATGTTCAATGATCGCGCTTCTCATTGCTCCACTTCCGCCTCTCGTAACCATGCAGGATAGTGTTCTTACACCCTCTTGGACAAAACTCGAGTCGAACGACTGATATACTTAGCTCCTCACGAGCAGGTGAATTGATAAACGCACATAGAGTTAGTCAGCAGCTGGGTCTCTTCCTTCAGGTTATTGAACAGTTATGGCCGACTGGTGAAGACTATTCTCAAAGACGCAGCAGGGAATGTTTTTTCAGGGACTGTGAAATCTTTCGTTTCATTATATCGGAAGCTAAGTCCCCTTTGAATTCTAAGCTCATGTAGAGTTTTTTCTTGGGTAAGGATGATAGGTCACATTTCATGGAATTTGAATGTATATTCTTGTCTATAAAACGTGGAGGAAATCCATTCCCAATTAGGAATTTCCTCAAAAGATTTAACTCATCCTCCATAGTCTCAGGGCTACATGTGCCAGGAATGTGAGTGGCAAGCGACCGGATTAAGTTTTGTTTTCGACCAATGGGTACCTAGCTGTAGAAGTTTGTCAATTGACTATTCCATGACAGCTTTCGATAAATCAATCTCTTCAAAGTTCCTTGATAAGTTCACATTGAGGAAATGAATACTAGACTAGTTCTTCATTTCGAGTGTGAATTTCACTTAATCTTCTCATTTCACAGAAAGTATTTATGACTTCCATTCAGTAGCTAATTGATGCTTCACTCTCTTCTCCGAATTCTTTTGTAGCTGGTTTCATGATTCCCCATACGATTTAATTTCCTTTTCACATAGTCCCCCCCATAACACCCACTTTCAATTCGTCGTCTTTCATAGAGGTTCTACTTAATGGAATACCCAGTGGCTGATTTCACTCAATGGTCTACTCAGTGTTTGTCCACCTACTCTGCATTTTCTTCTGCCTATTTCCTGGGTGATAGTTACCTGGTTGGTTCGTCACCGGAATCCGTTGTTCCTTATCACGTCTCGCTGGCCATCTAATCTTCATTAACGAGGCGGTGAAGGCAGCTGTTGATTAAAGTCCGCCACAACCTGTCGGATATGGTCTTGATACCACATACACTAATTAACCAAACTTGATATTAGTGTTGAAAAATCACTTGGTATAGCTGACTCAATAATGTGGAGTGTTTGTAAAGATTCTGTAAAGTGGATAATTTCATAAAGTTCACACAGGGATATGGGATTTCTTGCAACATCTAGGAGACAACAGCTTAGTTACCTTGCAAAATCACCAATGCAAATTAATGTTTGTACAGAGACTATACTACGCCTGTCAGTTAAATGAATGCATCGTTAGCATGCTACAATCACTGGGTTTCCTACATTTTCATCTAGCACTTCAGATCAACTCTCTTTTAATCATCCAATTGTGTCTATCAATCGCCATATTTACTGGTGTGCATCTGTGATTAGATTTCAACGTAATAATCTCCGCTTCTCAACGAAAATGAGAGAAAACAAAATGCTGTAGAGGACTGGATCTTCCTTCAAATGGAACAATACAGCGTCAAATGGCATACTGTCCACCGCTGTATATTTTAATTGAAGGCCCTATGATAGGAATTACTATTTTGAAGTTTAATTACTCGAAGAATTCTGTACTATGTGTCAAAATATTGTCAAGAATAAAACTGTTATTATTGTTTCTTCTATCGTTGGTTTGTAAGGATTAGTTTTGTTTTTACGAGTTGATGACGGATTGATTTCATTTAGAGAACCATTGAAAACCAGGCAGTACTGGACAGCTATTTCATCCTATTTTGGGAATCACTGGCAGTACGTACCCATTTGGGTTCGAACCGAGGACCTTTCGGTTACAAGGTTTTCAGTGGTTCTCTGACTGATATCAATCCATGATCAACTTGTTATGAATGTTATCATATACTATCGATTCAACTACCACTTAAAACATTAAGAATTTCGCGATCACCGATTACTAAGTTTCTGATGCAACAATATTGCGGAAACAAGATTATTCCACTTCTAAAAGGTGACTCAGGTACCACGGCATCTCATGAACTGATCAAAACTGGCAATGACAAAGGAAAATATTGTGTTCCTGTGTGGTGACAAAGTGTTGAATTGCTCTTCTAGCCTCGATCTTTCATGGAAGTATGGGAGACCTACTTGAATCACTGGGCTGCCTGCATTTAAATCCGAGATGATACCACCTTATTTTCTTTAGTTACCGTGGTTATAATCATTCAGTTACGTCCGTGGTTTGTCGAATATCTAACAACACTGAGTCAAATGATGTTCTGGAGACGACTAATTTTACCTGAAACTCCTGGATGAAGAGAAGAGAAACCAGACGCAGTTTGTTGAATGAACTTTTCCATTTAATAAACAATACGTTAGAAACCATCAATTTTTCCAAAGATGTTGAATCTGACGAGAACGATTTGGCATTCCTGTACTGTTTAGTAAAAAGAAAACTAGATGGTAAATTTAAAGTAAACATTTTCAGAAAGCCAACAAATTCGGACAAATACCTAGACTACTATACAGCACCTGTCTTTACCACCAAAGTAACTCTGGCCAAGAATCTGATTAACAGAGCTGAACGTCCATAGTTACTGGTGAGGATGAGATCAGCGGGGATCTAAGATCGGTCCACTTCAATCTTCAATCAAGTAATGATCCCAAAGTCCTTATAAAATGATATTTAAAATGTAGAGATAAGAATGGATCGAAAGCTGTTACTAAGAATTCGGTTACTACAGTGGTGATTCCTTACGGCAAAGAAACATCAGATAAGATAGAGCGTATCCTTAACAGTCAGTGTATTTTCGTGCAATGGACACCATACGCTCATCACTGGTGAAAGTGAAGGATGAAATAGAGGAAGACAACCAACGAAATTGTATGTACCAGACCAATATGGAGACTGTGACGCCGTATATATAGGAGGAGCTTCCAGATAGGTAAATATAGGGTGAAGGAGCATAAACAATGTCTAAAGGTGGTTCCTAAGACCTCTGCAGGTTTGAAGAAGCTAGAAAACAGATCAGTGATTAAACTGCATTCGACAGAAACGGGACACAAGATGTTCTATATAAAGGTCTTGATTCGTATAAATGAAGACTGATTGACGACAGAAGCCCTACAAATATAGGCGAATCCAAAAAATTTGAACAGACGTGAAGGTGTGATGATGCATGGGAAATCCTGATTAATAAATAAAAATGGATATGTATCACTAATTAATCATACTTGATCTGAATTCCTGATTGTCTATATCTTCATATGGAGAGGCTAACGAATGATTAACAACTGTTCCCTTATCTACACACATTGTATACCAAACGATCCGTGGTCAAGCTCATAAAAACAAATCTAATCCTTACAAACCAACCCTTGAAAAAATATATATTTATACTATATGTTCACTTATCTACGACCATGAACTTCAGTCTAAAATAATCACTAAAATTCTGATGAAAAGTACACTGTGTTTAAAGCGTTTAACAAAAGTAGACTGGTATATTAAAGTTTGAGGTCGAATTTTAATCACAGCTCATATCATTTTGTGTATCATATTTTTATACCTGTTCATGACTCATATGACTGGACAAAGTTTTTACAAATAAGAAATGTCCTTTTTTATATATAAACCTGTGTTATGTTATGTCGGAATTACCCATTTCAATTTCGCAAAGATTTTACAATCATAATTTTTACAAATGTCTACTTCTCACTCGTCGCTCAATTATTTTTTGCAACTTTTTGGTCAAATCTTGATCATAGTTCATATGTATCATATATTTTTTTATTTTTATTTTTTAATTTATTATAGCTGGATTCCACAAAGTATTTTGGTACAAGTATGAAATTTTCAGCATGTGATATTGGTAGCCCAAATTTAGCAGGCCGACCATATATATCAGGTGGGCGTCGGTGGGGGATCGAACCTCGGACCATGTGCATAGTCAGCGAGAGTCCTAACCGCTGTGGCACCGGTGCATATTATCAAAAGTTGATTTGTGAGGATTAGATTTGTTTTTATGAGTTTGATCATGGAGACAATGTTATCGTAATTATCTTGAAGAAACAGAAGCATCAATTGATTAAAATGTTCGAGAACATCTCCTAGTTTTGCTAAGTAAAGGGGTAGTAAAAGCCTTCAACAGCTCGACATTAGACCACCTGATCCGAACTGGCCACAAAGCCAGCATTGAAGAATCCTTCTCCATCATCTACTGGGTACCAAATAATTGACCTAAAACATCTTGGTACCGCATATTTCAAACAGCAGAGACTATTGCAATTCGCCTGAAACAATCAGTGCTTTGTGTTCAAAAGAAGCAAGTCCAGGCAATTCTACTGCCTTGGCCTTCAACAAAGACTATAAATCCATGAATTTGTATTATTATCAATCCTAATTTTTCTGACATTCAATTTCTTGCTATAATGATGCTATTGAACCGTAATCTATTGAAATTGCTTTTGATCCGATGTTATTTAAACAACATTAATGTTGTTAATAACACTAATTCATTCATTCACTATAAAGTATATATAACTGTAGAACCTGATGATCCAATTATCGAAAAGAGTATTCTTTGTTCAGCAACCATTCTTTTGAAAATCATTAATTATTTCAGAACTTTAACAACTCTGTAACCTTTCTTATCATATCTGTTTTCCCTAGGTAAAATTGATGCATTTCAAACTTGTTATTATATTACAGGATTATTCACGACCCTACATCAGTTAGAGAACCAGTGGGATTATTTTTAATTAGATTTATAAAATCTTGTTAATTCCTTGTTTATTTTATTTATCATTGCTTGATAATTATTTACTAATAGTACATTTTTGTTTACACCAACAACCCTTATAATTTCATCGTCAATATTATTGTACATCAAGCTACTCTATATGGGTGATCATAGTAGACTAGACAAAGATTGAACGCTGCGCTGAAAAAGACCTTTTATGTAGTTAATATCATAATAATTGAGAATGTGAATCCAATATATCCAATCACCTACGTCCTTTGAACATTCGAAAAATGATGTCACATCCAATTCGAACGTACGTGTGGACACACATACTTATGGGAGACTCACCGATCTCTGCAAGTAAGTGCTGGCTTCAGAGCATATTCCTAAATGGCTCCAGAAGGAGATGGAATCTCCAGAACTCACTAATGGTGAGAACAGGAGACCTGGCTCCTCTGTTGCGAAACATATTATAGAGACAGGACATAAAATTGACGTTAACACATCTTTTAAAACTATCTATAAGACGTGTTTGACGGAGGACGTATCCTAAAGTTTGTGGAAGCCCTAGCTGGCAATTAAGACCTTTAAACCACCTTTATGCGTTCAAAATCAATTCATAATCACAATAAACCTACCTTGGTAGTCTTTGTTTTGATACCAGCCACGGCAGATATACTTCCATATTAGTTTGTTTATTATATGTATCACACAGTGAAACAGTATTATTTACTGGATGACAAGGTTTCGAACAGAATTCATTGTGGTTCATAATCATATCAATTATAATCACACGACTTCGAAACTTGAGTTTTATAGTCTTCTCTGTTCTCTCTTATTTGTCGTAGGGGTAGTAGAATTTTCCAGATATCTGGGACAGGTGTTGATTCATTCCTATTACATATAGATGTACTATTACCTCTCTCTTAATTGGTTTAGTGATCATTGTTATTGTGACCTTCACTATGTCCTTTTAACTTGACCTAAGCCTATTTTCTCACCTCTTAACTCTTTATTAGTTTCATATATATTCCTATGACCAGTCCTAGTTTGATGGATCAGATTGTTCAAAATGTGTTGCGCAAATACATTACACATTTTAGACAAATTATGTCGCCTTATTGCTTTGTATAAATTTGTAAAGGGAATTAACTGTTTTAAACATTATTTTTTACCAGTTGATCACGGATTGATATCAGTTAGAGAACCATTGAAAACCAGGGAGTACTGGAAAACTGTTTCATCCTAGTTTTGGAATCATCGGCAGTACGCACCCGCTGGGGTTCGAATTCAGCACTTTCTGTTACAAAGCAAGCTGGCTCGTATACCATTTAGCCACTGGGACGCAATTCAATGCCTCGTGATTTCTAACCTCTAACAGTTCGTGGTTTAGCGTGACCCCAATCAATGTCATAGGTGGGACATCCATCCCCACACTTGACATTTGGATGGACCTCACGGGTCACAACTTCTCACTATAACTCCAGGAACCTCCATCCTGTTAGAAGTTAGAATTCATGAGACATTGAATCGGGTCTGAATGGTTGTATAGTTTACGAGCCAGCTTGCCTTGTAACAGGAAGGTGCTGAATTCGAACCCCAGTGGGTGCGTTTTGCCGATGATTCCCAAACTAGGATGAAACAGCTGTCCAGTACTCCCTGGCGGTTTTCAATGGTTCTCTAACTGAAATCAATCCGTCATCAACTCGTGAAAAACAAATCTAATCCTTACAAACCAATCATAGATAATTAAATATTATTGTTATTTTTCACCCTTGAAATTACCTCTAGCTTATCCCAAGTGTATGTTAATTTCTCTATAGTATTCATAGTGCCTCACACACCACTGACTGGACTTACCCTTGAAACCTGTACTTCTGCTGACTACATATTAATATACACATCAGCAAATTATCTCATTTCGCTTCACTTTTGTTCTTACTGACCATATATATTCAAAACGAGAGTCAAAACAAATTGACTATTATTCCATCTTTTACCTGTTCCACATTACATTCTCTGATATGTAATTCTAATTTACGTTTACTAGCCTGAAGAACCTGGAGAAGTGTTTACTGAAAATAGTTGTTCGCGCTCATTATTTAGGTTCTGAATAAATTATGGTGATATTCAAACCGCTAGAAAACCATTAATCTGTTGTTTCAAGTATCTCATAGAATATATCTCAAATACTCCCCTTTCCACAGCAGTTGCAATTTTGTTTTTCTGTGGATAAGCAGTGAAGTTGCATTTCTAGTATTTAGGGATTGTTTTTATTTAGAAACGCAAAATTGTTGCAATATGCGCACCAAGAGATTCAATATATATATTCTCTCTCTCTTGGTTTGCCAGAGGATTGGAATACTGCCTGTACGACCAGACCGAAGCCAGTGACCTGAAGTTTGGATAACAAGGCAGCGGAGCAGCGTTAGCAGCTACTTTCAGATGATCACCGATGACCGAAACAGGTTCGTACACCATTCAATCCCTTTGGATTCTGGAGAATATGTGCACCATAGGTTTGGAATTAAGGTTTCCCATCTCCCTTAGGTATACTAGGATGTTATGTAGTCCGGTTGTAAGTGCCAGACATTCGCCTTTCACTTTTGTGGGGAACAACCCAACTTAATGAAGGCAGTGAATAGGACGTACGTGGCAGAGACACAAGGATGATTTAGTCTCCATAAAAACTATCTTATCTGATTTTGGGAAATATCAAAATATGTCTGCTTTCTTTAAAATAGATCATAAAATTAGGATTGAGTAGTGTAATCGACAGCAATTCCACTTCTGTTTACCACCTTTGTAAAGAGTCAAGTAAAGCATCAAGAATCAACTATTCATATGTTATAGCAGCGTCAAAATATTTATCTCTACATAGTGCATTATCATGACCTGTCCAATGGCTCCTTTCGTTAGATGTATTAACATTAGATAGAAATTCAAGTGGTTTAGGTATACTGAAGGAACAAAAGCCTACCAATCGACAATCAGGATATGATCATTTTTGGTAATAATAACCATTAACAAGATCGGAGATTAGGATAACATAACCGCTTTTATATCTTGATGTCTGCTTGTCACTAAGCTACCTAAAATATCATTTAGGTATAATAAATAAACTCTTCTCCACTTTTTGCTATTTTAATCACCTAACTGTGTTTTTAAGTCGCTACATGTACTTGAATACAGTTTTAATTTACTGTTTAATGCAGAATACATCTCAACAGAAATTAGTAAAACGCATACGAGGGATTTGGATTTTGCTTCAGATGAAACATCATAGCATCACATGATGTACCGCCAAATACCATTTCGATTGAAGACGCTGTAAGAAGACTAGACATTTTGCAATGTAGATATAATAGAGAAGATTTGTAGCTCAGGTGGATGATTTTGGTGTGGTTGTGTTCTCTGAGCTGGATGGTTTGGTTGCGAAGCTTTCATTGCTCTACTGAGCAACATCTTCAGCGCATACTTCGATGTGAAGTGAGCTTTTACAATTCTCTATGAGTTTATTAGTCATCTCTTCTAGTAACCTTGAACGTGATTGGTTTATTGATATAAGTATAAAACTTGGGCACTGTGGTAGAGTATAATTCCATAATGGATAAGATTTTATTTTGATAAATCACACAGTGTAGTACAGTTATGTTAACTGATGACGTTTCGAGCACAAACTATTGCTCATAATCATATCAAGTTTGATTGGTGATTGGTTGTTTTCGTGTGACATTTCATGCCCTAGTTTGCTTGTCTCGGTGCTGGCTGCTTCTTTGGTCTGAATGTCGTTAGTCATTCCTTCTGCTAACCTTGAACGTGATTGGTTGTTTTTGTGTGACTTCTCACTTTCTAGTTCACTTGTTTTGGTGTTGACTGTTTCCTTGACCTGAAGTTTGACCAATCCATACAAAGAAATTCACACAAAAACAAAGTCAAACTTCAGGTCAAGGAAACAGTCAACACCAAAACAAGTGAACTAGAAAGTGAGAAGTCACACAAAAACAACCAATCACGTTCAAGGTAGCAGAAGACTAGGACATTCAACGAATTAAGACAAAGAAGATTGCAGCGCACGTGACATGAATTTTGGGCGATGTTTTGCTCTGAAACAGCAGTGACAAGTCAAAGCTTCGATATGCTCTACTGAGCAACTAGTCTGTGCAGCGCAAACGTCATCAGTAAGTAAGTACTTTACAATGCTCTATGATTTAAAAATTTATCCTGTATGGAATTATTCTCTACACAGTGATTGGTTTAATTT
>OX235274.1:19227878-19269410 GCA_944472155.2 Trichobilharzia szidati | reverse complement strand
GTGAAATTTATCCGAGTATAAGAACTAAGCTGGATTTAGAAAAGATAAAATACATGAGTTCTGAAGGTAACAACGATTTAAATTAAATAGTCCCATTTCACACATTATCCCTGTATTGTTACTATACCGTTTTCAAGAGTTCGTTCGTAGGGATTTTATTTGTTGAGAGTTTGATCACGGATTGATATCATTAAGAGAACTACTGAAAGCCGGTAGAGGGTGCTGGACAGCTGTTTCGTCCTAATATTATGAAAACTCGGCAATACGCACCCACTGCAGGGGATCGAACCCAAAAGCTCGTATACCGTTCAGCAACCGAGACCCGAGTTAATGAAACTCCAACCAGTTTCATCGGTGAGTATTTCTTTTCACTTCCGTCCACACAGACCCCAGTGGGTGTGCAACTGACGAATTCCAAACTGGGAAGAAACAGCTTTGCTTTTGCTTCATGTTCAAACTTGAAACACATCATATCCCCTCAAATCAACTCCTGAAAATTAATCTCATACTTGCTAGTGAATTGCTTAAGGCTGCTGTTGCCTACAGTCCTAGTGAGAAGTCGTGGCCATTGGGAGCCATCCAGTCGGGAATAAGAACAATTACTCACCTATGACATTGGCTAAGGTTAGCGCTAAAATCGCCCATTGGTAGAAGTTAGAACTCATGGGCTAGTCTCAGCTGCTGAATGGTCTGCGACCTTGATTTGTTACCGGAGGGGTCTGGGCTCGAACAATAGAGGTGTTTGCATGCTGACGATAAGTCTCACACTGGGACAAGTACTCTCTAGTTCTCAGTGGTTCTCTAACTGATATCAGCCCGTGGTCAGATAAAAAATCTACTGTTTTCACTTTTAACTGAACTAATTCTTACTGAATTATCTTTTTGTCTCATCAACTGTCATTTTTCGCGAAAGAAAGACACTTAAATCCCGTTAAAGTTGTTCATGTCATATTGCATGTAGACAGAAAAATTTTGTGAAAAACCATGGGAAGTAGAAAATTTACACTTCTCCTTGTTGCTATTTTTTCATTGACGTTTCACACCTGTCAATAATAAATCTAGTTCATGCAGATATGTGTGAAATGTCGACAAAGAAACATGTTTCTGCATTTTTTTAATTCTGTCTCTTCATCATATAGCTTATTGATCGTATTTGAAAATATGGCAAAACTATTCATTCAGACATCTATAAAACACAAAATAATTGAGCAAAGAATATTCCTTTCAATAAATTACTCTTTTGGCTTTACATTTATACATATATTTATGTACATAGAATATTCTAGATGACTAGTCAATACCACTATTAGTGTTTTTTAAATAATATCCATTTGTGAAGTAAGATCAATGGAATTACAGTTCATTAAAGATGCTTAAATTATAATAATAACAAAGATATAGTAGCAAATAGAATATCAACTAAAATTAGGAGAATTATACAAAATTCAGGATCATTTCAACCTAGATGGCCAAGGTAAGGATAATGTCTGAACTAACTTCTTTTGGATGCACAAATTAGGCTTGTTAATATGGATCCCAACAACCTCAGCAATATTTAGCAGTGGAACTCTTAAGGCGAAACTGAGATTTGTTGGTACGCGGTAAATGACCCTGAAAGCCTGGTTAACGTCAATCTTGTGTTGTCTATCCACAAGATGAGATAGAATAGCGCTGCGAATAGATTTTGTTTGTTCTTTGCTTAACCACACAGGGTGATATTCAGAAATTTGACAAGAAACACGCCTAATTGGACGGCCTATGTAACTGGCTTCACAGGAGTAGTTAAATTGGTACATACACATGGAAGAAACGAAATGGTGTGATAATCGAAATTTTAGTACTATTCTAAGTGTCATAAGCATTGTCTGAATAACTACATATATATCACCCATTGAATTCGATTCCAGTGACTGGATGATACCTGTGCTTGCGTCGTAAATAGGAGAATTTAGTTTCAATCCCTGGTTTGGTCATCTATGCATACTTGCATTCCTTTGCATTACTGGGTGAACTTGGGGGTTAAGGCTTTGGAGTTTTAGTAGCACTGGTTAAGAATGATAGCGTCATACCCAGAATTCTCTCTAGGTGAGCTTTAAAGGTTCATCTATGCGGGATGGAACTCCAGACCACATTCATGGTTGCCTTACATTTAACCGCTAAATCACAGACGCGTTGAGACATCGTAAATCCAATTAAGCAAGATAAGATATTACTTTTTGACAGGCTATCTGGTTACAATTAGAAGAGTCGTATGGTTACAGATTTGCAGAATATGTGATGCGAATTAGTTTTAGTTTATTCGCTTATATTTACTCCCGTAGTTAAGGTTCAATATTCTTTTTCACTTTTCTTGAAGCAAAAATCACTCCTACATATACCAAACAAGACATTAAGTTGCATCATCCTAGACGGGTTATAAGGTGATTCCAGTTACAAAATCTCTTCAAAAGGGAACTGGATTCATGAAACGCAGATAGTGCGTGGATTGGATTTTGATGTTAGCTATCATTATCAAACGGCTTCGATAGCGTCGACAGAGAAGTAGTTTGGAAACCGCTTCAACACTAAGGATTGCCGAAGCCCTCAAAAACTACATGATCATGTTACGTGCTGAATGATTCACTAATAAAAGTTCAATGAAGCCTCTGAAATGAAGACATGATGATATTTCTGATTTTTTGAACTGGACGTGCAATGATGAGCCACTGTTGGAGCGACAAATAAAACTAGGAGAACTGAACTTCTTGGATGAATTATGTATCATTATTATTACTATTTCCTTTAGTTCTTACAGGGACATACGGTTTCAGTCACACGTTTTCATTGCGTTTGGTTCTCTGCCAACGTTTACAGCTGGCTCCATGTGTGCCCACATGCTTTCATCTCGTCTTCACATCACCTCCTCCATGTCACTCTCACACTGACTACCAACTCGCTGCTTATCGTTCAGGTTCCACTTGAGGGATGGTCTGGTGTGTGATGTTACTCACTTGATGGTCTCCTCATAGTATGGCCAACCCACCTCCATTTCTTCCTGCTTATTTGTTGCACAGTCGCGTCTTGACGGATTGATTCGTTCATTGCCAGAGATCCTTTCTTGTTGCTGATCTATTCTGGACATCTGATCTTGAGTGGTATTGAGAGAAGACCGCTGTTGATGGAGTTCTGAAGTTTGTTCGAATTGCCATTCGTGATGCTACACCAAGTCTCTAATCCGTATAATAGCACTGAATTCTCATTGGAGCTGCAAATCTGGATCTTATTCTCGTTTTCATGCTGAGTGCTGTTGATCTTCACACAGACTTAAGAGTAGTGAAAACTTGCCTTGCTTCCCCGATCCTCGCTCTGATATCCTCATTAGTTCCGCCTGCTTGTAGTTGAAACATTGATTCCCAGGTAGGCAGGTAGGTAGGTGAAGGAGGTTGCTTATTTTGGATTTCTCCTATTTATTTTGACTGTTGTATGTTGTCCTTGCTGCTGCTCTTGGCCAGTAATCTTAATCACCTCTGTCTTCTATGTGTTCACCTGAAGTCCTATCTTCTCTGGGTTCTTCTTATGCCAACTTGTTGCTTTTCACTTCCATATCTTCCAGTTTGTGGGAAATCAGACATTTATCATCAGCGAAGTCCAAATCCTCCAAGGTTTTTGTGTGGGTCCATTTTATGCCTGTTTCCTAGTTGCCCGCTGTTTGTCTGTGGCACTATCCAGTTTGCTGCAATCAGGAAAATCATTGTTGATACTAAGCAGCCAGCTTGTCCTACTTGCATCTTCATTCAGAAGGATTTCGTGGGTTTCCCGTTTTGGATTACGTGGCATACTGTTGGATGAGATGTATAATTGTTGGCGGTACCCTTTGGTAGTGGCGAATTAATTGCCAAATCACCTCTCGATCAAAGTTGTCTGCTGAAGGCCTTTACAAAGTCGATGAATTTGAGTGAGCTAGGAAGGTGACTGCCATTCCAAGCTTTTTTCAATGATGATCCGTAGTGTTGCGATTTGATCAATGCATGACGTGTTCCTCAGAAAGCCAACCTGCTCCGGTCGGAGTTTTTCCTCCAGGGAGTGTTTGATTCTCTCTAGGATGATGCGGCTTAGAATTTTGCTTGGGATGGATATGTATAAATACATATATATGTTTAGACAAATGTCTCTGCTAAGTGAAATCATTAAGCGAAAACAAGAACTCATTCTAGGTTTTGTATGAAAACCTACAGTGAGGTGCAAGTGCATTGAAAGTAACTATTCAAGGCTAAATATACATCAAAATTACTACGTCTACTGAGATACATAAATGAAAAGTTAATACAGGATATAATGGCATCTAAAAATTTACATATATATATACATATGTAATCACAAAGAAAGTTATACAAAGTTAGTGATGTGAAAGCCTTTAGTTTTAATATAAAAATGTAGAATACGGAAATTTTCTCAAGGATTTGGATATAGATTTTTTCACCAATCAACACTATTTATAAATTATTGAGAACCACATAGCACTGAACAGCTGTTTCATTCTGTTAAGGGACTCTTCACTAGTGTTCACCCACGATCCCACCACGGATACCACCAGAGAGGAGACAGCTTTCTATGACTAATCGATTTTCAATGATCTCTAACCTGGGTTGGTTCATGACGAAATCTGGATTGAAATCAGTTCAAACACCCTACAAAAACACATAATTGGAATGTTAATCTCAAGCTCACTGATCGCGATAGGGTGGATGTGCTGAAAATGTATTGAGAAGTGGTAGTCATTGGGCGTCAAACATGTTATGCTGAAGTCTACAGTCATCAGAGGTAGTTGGTAAGGGTATTGGTTTATCACTAATTCACAGAAATTAGAATTTATGAGTCACTGAATTTCTACCCAAGTGGCTGAATGACCAACCACCTTCATCTGGTAGCCTGAAGGTCCCGTTTTCGATCCCTGTTAAGTTGGCAGTTTCGTACTGCTGACGAGTACCAAACTGGAACGGGACAGATGTTTAGTGCTGCCTGTTGTTTAGTAATCTCTAGCTTGTGTTTCTCGTGACGCAATCCACATTGTAATAAACTTATAACACGGTAACTTTGTTTCCATGTTTTCACCAAGGTCTTTTTCAGATGTATCACTTTCTTCTCTTATCAGAAGTATAAGGAACTTGCCATGATATTCACTGTGCGTTGGTGGCACACTAGTTAGGAAGATCGCCGACCATACACATGGTCTGGGGCTCGATGCGTGGCCGATGCACACCTGATATCAAATTGTTGGCCTGCCACATTTGGAATACCGATAACACATGCTGAAAATTCCATACCTGTACCAAAATGCTGTGTGGAATCAAGCTATAAAAAATTTTAAAAAATTAAATTAAAATATCCTGGATAAGAACGATAGTGTTAATTTTCACTTATATACACTGATGTGAAATCCTAAAATTGATTTATGCCTCATACTTTTATGAGCAAAGTTTCATGTCGCCTGTACGATAGATGTTTTCTCAGACAACTTACCAGTAATTATATTGTTGAGGTATTAACTAAGATCAATATATTCTAGATTTTGTGGATGATTTGTGTTTGATTTATCATGTACTGTAGGATTTAAAAATGAAAATCAGTAATTTGTCACAAGAGATAGGTGAATATGGAAAAAAAAGATCTGATAATGGCTCACGACCAGCAGTAACAAATGGTCATTCATCACCAATGGAAAAATATGAAGGAAGTCATCCCTCTCACTCATAAGGCATAAGCAGGTTACTTTCAGACACATGCAGCACAGATGAAGACTTCAAATCCAGCTAGTATCACATTACCAAAGCAAGGAACCAGATCCGAATTTCCAACACAAATGTCAGATTCAGGCTTCTTAAAAGTTCAAAGACGTGGAGCACGTTTTACCGAAAGCATTTTCAACAGGCCGTTGAGTTCTAATGATATTGATAAAAATAACAACAAGGACATCTGAGAACACAGGTAAATATGGCTATATTTGACATACCCTGAGAAGATATTCATGTTACATTACACAACAGGTTCTCGAGTGGGATGTGGACGATAAACAAGAACTATGGCATGGGTTTGACGGTGACATGGAAGAGATTATATCAGTTGGAAGTGATATCTTGTGAGCACTCAGGGAGACAGATGAAAATGACGGTAAAGCGCCAAATGCAATCGAAATGTGTTGTCAAAACCATATATCACACTCTGCAAGTTTTCAGTGGCTTAATTCGGCTAAATCCATAATAGATAAGATTATTTCAAATATCATACAGGGATGATGCGGTATTAATAACTGGGTGATAAGGTTTCGAGCATGAATTATTGCAAATAACCTCATATCAATTTAGTCACAACACAGTTGCTACGATTTCTTCTAGGTTATTTAACTTAGCAGGGTGAATCATTCTATGTCTAGCTTAATTAATAACAATAATCCGCTTTAATACAAAAGCAGTACCTATCATACAGAATTAAATTTTCAGCATTTGTCACAACACTGCATATAATTTACTCGAAATATAAATGAAATTAACCACAGGAATTTGTCCACATTTACGGTAGGAATAAATTCAAAAATGTGCAAAGTACAAAATGAGAATAATAATAAATAATAATAAATTTTTATGTTTTAATAATCTAACTGACCCAATTTGGCCTATGTAATTTCCCTCACAGTCATTAGGCGGTATTTGGTAAATCATTTTATGTTTCTTAATTGGACCTATTGGGTCCTTAGGCAGACAAAGTTTATCTCTGAGAGAGTTGGTGGGTTAGTTTAAGTCTCACCCTCATTCCGGCCTCATTGATAAATCTACATAAGACTTCTGACGTTCCTTCGTTGCACGTCAGTACAACAGATTTTGTCATTTCTAAATTATTTTCGTTATTTTCACTATTTTCATTACCAATCTTAACTTTTCTATGGTTCTTCATACATTTGTGATTAAATCCTGGCGGATAGTTATTCACTAGTAATATTTCCCTTATTTATTCAATTTTATCATTTAAGTCTTCTGGCTTACTAGTTAGGCACCTGGTCCGATAATATAGACATTTAACTAAAGCTACATTTTCCGATTCGAGATGGGCAATAATTTATGCCGGAAACGTCATCAAGTTATGAACATTGGATCATTGTGTAATATTTGAAATAAAATTGTCTAATGTGCAATTACTGGCGGGTCACAAAGAATATTTCTAACAGGTTGCAGACCTTTATCAACAACTGTCTTCGCTCTATACTGAAGATCAGATGGCCGGAAAAAATCACCAACAAGAAACTATGGGAACAAACAAAACAAGAACCAATCGCTCAACAAATATGCAGGAGAAAGTGGAAATGGTTTGGACACTCGCTGAGGAGGCCGCTGAGTGACATCGCTCGTCAGGCCATAGCTCGAGTGGAACCCGAAAGGGAAGCGGCGAGTGGGACGTCGAAGGGTGACATGGAGGAGATCGTGTGAAGAGGGGTTGAAACAGTATCGACTAACATGGATGCAAGTGAAAAGTTCAGCAGAAGACAGAAGCAAGTGGAGGCGTGCAGTTGAAGCCCTATGTTTCACTAGGAACCCAAGGGAACAATAAATAGTAATATAATGTGCAATTACACTCTACCCTAGTGTCCGATTGCTACCCTTACAATAATTAATTCGGTTAGCATTAGTGAGAGCATATTCGCGTTAATATAACTGTGAAACTCTCACGTCAGGATTGCAGACAGACTTCAAGAAACTAAGAAGAAGACTGAGTTCTACTCAAAATAAAGTCATGTGATTTTGTAGACATGTATCAGGGGAACCACCTGTACGAATTTATTTTTCTTTTCCGATAAGACAACTCGCCTACTTCTAAGTCTTTTTCCACTTTATTTAATTTCAGGTAAAAGCTGTGGATGATGATGCCGGTGAAAATGGAACCATCCTCTATTTTATTCATTCTGGTAATGATGCAAATTACTTTCGTTTGAATCCAAATAACGGCATAATGAATATACATAGAAGTATTCCATACTCTGCAATAGGTGATCATCCACTGAGGATTGAAGCAAGAGACTGTGGAAAACCATATCGTTTCACTTTAGCTGAACTCATTATTAAAATCGATGAATCTGAATCGAAAGCTCATCTCACTGGAAGGCTGTATCATGCAGACAATGGAGTGGGCAGTGGTTTCAATTTTGGCCTAAGTAGGAATAAACTCAATCTGTACATTATTATAGCCATTGTGGCGGCAGCTTGTATAATATCAACAATACTTCTCTTTTTATTCCTCACATTATTACGTCATGTCAAAGGTAGTCGGAATTATCTAAATGTAAGTAATTCAACAAATAAAGCAGTCAGGAAATCCTACAGCAATAATTCTATGGATTCTACACAATGGCGTCTGAAATCAGCAGTTTCTGATTCCTCAAAAGTTCAAAGTAATGAAGGTGAGTTGTTTTCGTATTTATAAATAAACTTTTTTCGTAAAGGCTGCTTATTGCCCCATATATTTTTGCAACTGTTAGCTGCAACTTCATTGATATATTCATTTTTGCTTGTTGTTTCTTTCACTTTGTGAAATAAATGAGTTCTGCTAGGTAAAAAACCTGGTACAAATGGTCTGATGGTTGACATCATATTGCACTGAAAATTCATAGGTAGAATGCTCGCCAGCCAATCATGATGTCAGTGTTCGATTCCCTGTTGAATGCCATCTTAACCTAACTTAGCCGACAGTAAGCCTAGTTAGAAAGGAAGATCAGCAAACAACTTCGTCATATAAAAAAAATAACACCGCTGTTATTGAAGCCTCAGTGATAAAGACTGAAGCCCAATGTTTTACTAGGATCACAAAGGAATGTAAAAAAACTCAAGGCTGATTTGAGAGTCTTAAAAAATTCTGTAATCAGACGGTCTAGCAAAACCTTGGGTTTTTAATGCCTTAATCCTGTTATGGGTTACTTATTAGACCCGACTACATTATTTTTGCACCTAATTATTCAGGGTAAAATGGACGGTTATCGGTGTCCTCACTACTGGAGCTGTACACTTCAGACATTTGAAGGTGCCATTTTTCTACCGCTAGTAGACATTATCAAGTATTGGTTCGTAGGATTTTGGTCGTTTGGAGGTTTCATGAAGAAATGGGAATCCAGAGAATACTGGATAACCGTTCCATCCTAGTTCAAGGCTGTTTAGTAGTACGTACTTCCCGGGATCGAACCTAGTAACCTCTGGTTAAAAGACGAACATAAATGAACATCTGCTGTATTACATCACTATTGGCTTGTACTAGTTTGCTCGCTAAAGAAGTCTCAGGAATAAGTAGGTATTGAAGCGAAGTCCGTCCATGTATTTCACCGCTGAGATCTTTCAACATCCAAGTAATGCTGTAAGATTCAGAAAACTTAGAATTCATTTCACTTCTCATGGTCATGATGCCTTGATAGCTAACTGATTTCTACAAGTTTGTTGTAGCGTAGATGGGTAATACAAGTGAATAATTCTGAATTATCATGCAAATTTTAGAAAATTCTGTTCTTTTTAGATAAATGCGTTTTTGATTTCAAATCTTTAAATATTTCCATTGTTAATAATAAAGTAAGAGATATAAGCAAGAACTATTGCTTTCAATTCGATTTTCTTCAGACTTTACTCTAATTTACATAGATTTATGTAGAAAAATGTAACCAGTAGCGGTGAGTTTGCGGATCAAACAATAATCTGTTAGATGTCTTGGACGTCAGTAGTGACGATGACTACAATGATAACAAAATAAAGATAATAAGACTTATGCAGGTGAAGATAAGAATAGTGAAAATAGTAATATGTGCATATGTAGACATTTCAGTAAGTAAGTTGGGCCAAATCTCAAAGGTTACGCATTACTGAAGGGGAAGTGGACAGATGATGAGAGTTTCACTAAATATAATAAAAGTACGAAGGAAAAAACGAGAGTAAGAAAGTGTGATGAAGGGTTAATTAGAATTTACCTAGGCTTAGGGAAAGACAAAGGTAGAACAAACTTCACTTATATGCGACGACTAGATTTGTTTTCTCTCTAATTTCCATAGCGTCGGCTGTGTGCAAAAGGCGAATTCAAATTCCTTTCGAAAGACTCGATGGAATGCGACATAACTTTGAAGGCACTTCTTCTGTTCATATGGTGACAGCTATTATAAATCAATTGAGATAAAACAGATCTCCTTACAGATTTTACTTAGCCTTTTCTGAACCATGTAGGATGATACTCAGTAATATATTTTTTGAGCTGTCTAGTTGTTCGCCTTATATAACTTCCCCTACAGGAGCATCTAAACTAGAGGCAAAGCTGAGCAGCTTGTCTTCCACTTTGTCTTCTGTATGAGTCCTGGATAACCTAAAAGTAATCTATCTAATAAGATACCAGCTATACGTCGTATGCATATTATCGTTCTCTTAATTTGTTTAACAACCCCATAAACTGTCAGATTCTAAACTATGTCTAATTGAAAATGTTTTCGTTATACATTTTAGGTGTCCAGTCACTATGCAATATTTCGTATCAAATCCCACTCGAAGATAGTACAAGTACTGGTTTGGAATCAGTGAGTCATATGAATGAAAGTGTATATATCTTACCTGTTCAAGTCGAGAACCCTTCTGACTATTATCCATCTATTAAGGCATCTTATCATTACTGTCCATATGTAAATCAAACCATCCTAAATGATGCCAACCATGATGTTTTACAACCAGTGCGCACAATCGATTCGAAGATGATTTCTAAAGAAGATTCGGTACCCACCAATATCAACTACCCATATGGTATTTACTCAAATCATTTCGATAATGGAGTATCGAATATAAACGACAATGGATCGCATACAGGGTTTATGAATGACCAGTCTTCAGTACCATGTACACTTAAGACATTTGCAAAGTTGAATGGTGATTCACAAAATGTAGGTTCTCTTCTGATAAATATTTTTAATTCCTCAGATAAAACATTTTTGTAATTCAAGTGTTGGTTTGTAGGGATTTGATTGGTTACAGGATTTTCATCATGAGCTGACATTAGTTAGAGAACCATTGGAAAACCTGGGAGTAATTATTAGTGTTCTCTGATCTCGTTAGTTTTTATTTTCATCCTACCATATATAAAAAACATCTCTGAAATAACAGCTAGAATATTGAAACTGTTTGAAATAGATATAGCACACAAGCCAGTCAAAACACTTAATTCGATATTGTGCAAACCGAAAGATCCAACAGAAAAAGAGGATAAAATTAATTCCATTTACAAAATAAATTCCATGTATGAACTGTAACAGACATTACAACGGTCAAAGTAAGCGTCGCCTTCAAATCAGAATCCAGGTACACAAATCAGCTGTGAAAAGACACGATATGTATTCTTTCATATAGAAGCTTGTAGATAATGATGGACATCAATTTGATTGGGACAATGTAGATATTTTAAGCAGAGGAAACACCAAAAGTACCAGGAGCCCGGTACTCAAACGATAATGCAATTAACATACACGTTAATATAAACCAAATATACCAACTAATAAAAAATAAATCATGTGGCGAGAAAGTTTAAAATCCAAGTCAATAAAAATGATCAATGCACGTGAAAAGATGGTTACCGAGAGACGCAATTCAATCACTCATGGAAAATTTAAATCAGTTCACTTTATGCTAAAATTTACGCTGAAGATGTTGTCCAGAAGGACGAAGAAAGCTCCGCAACTAAACCAACCAGATCAGAGAGCACTACTGATAGCGAATCATCCACCTGAGCTACAAATCTTCTCTATTATTTCAAGAACACTTTTTGCTAATTTACATTGCTTTAGAACAATATTGGGTGGATTCGGAAGTGAAAAATGCTCATACAAGGGGTTGACATTATCTTTAACTTTGATTTGACCATTACGTCTTACTATAGTGACTTGATAGCATAATTTGCGCGTTATAAACTGTATACATTACGAAGCCTCTTAAAGGTACAATGGTGTACCGAGCCATCAGCTTCAAAAGTGGGCAAACATCTTTTGCCATCCCTTGACACAAATCTTTAATGCATCATTCAACAGAAATACAGTAGGTCTTGCTTGGAAGGAAATAAAGGTGATGCCTCTACCAAAATCATCTTCCGGATCAGGTTTAAAGTCTAGGCCAGTAGCCTTCATGCCTCCATTTTTGAAAGCTGTGAAGAAACTTCTCTTGCATATTCTTGAGTCTTCTTTAAAACCTTTCACTGACCCAAAGTAGTTTGCTTATAAATGCAGTAGAAGTACTTAAGATGCTGCCACCGTACTCCAAGTCTGGATAAGGGTGAAGCGTGTGTTCGAGCCACGTTTTTAGACTACTCTACTGCTTTTGGTTCTATTCCTAGGACGGTTTTCCTAAGCAAGCTAATTTCAGCAAACAGTGAGTTTTAGGTCACAAGATAGCTACCTTCCTAATTTTTGGGTAGAAATCAACATTCTGTTTTAAATGGAAAGAGCCCCACTTCTTTGCTTACGGAAACTGGTATGTCTGAATGTGGTGTACTTTCTCAATTTATTTCATTTTGAATGACCTACCGTATTCTTCCAAAGCCAATTTCATTATATGTGCTGATGATCTGACAACTTTTGTCGCAGTAGTTTCTGCATTGAATGATTCTAATGTCAATAGATTCTTATCCGAGGTAAAGCAATTGTTTCACTCAAGTGATCTTAAATCCATCTTAGTGTCATACTATTGATTTCGGTTTTGGATGCGTATAAGACTTTTGTGGACTGGTTCACTCCCATGGTTTTTAGAATATTGGCGGCATTGTGATAGGGATTAAATCGAATATCTTTTGTCTCGTCACCAGTTTCTCTTCGAATCTCTGTTGGTCGTTTCATATGTTATCGATTTCTAAAAGGATCTTCCGCTTAACATTCTACATGAGAAATTTGAGACTTTCCGGCATAACTCAACATCACCTCTTTACCTACAACTTATTAGTTCATGTATTCTGCTCATTCTTATTTATTGTGTGCCCTTAATCTTCCCAAGACTCCTCAAAGAGATAATATCAAAATAAGTAGAGCACTGGGGCATTAAGTAAGGTTATTTGTGTGCTTGTGAATCGACACAGTGATATTGTTGTCAATAGGCACTTTAGGTTTTGCAAGCAGTTAGCTAAAGCTATCTTGTCTGATACCAAGCATCCTCTTTATTCGCAAATGCTTCGTTGTATCTCTTCGAAAAGGTCAGAAGAAATTTCATTAAAATTTATGGTTGTACGCTAAACATAAATATTCAAACGTATCATATTTAACACGGTTTTTGTGTGAAGAGATAAATATCAGCAGTGAACTTGCCAACCAGATTACTTTGATTTTTTGTATTTCTTTGCTTTCCCAGTGGAACATAGAGCTTCAAGCTAGAGCTTCCAAGCTTCGGTAGCAGTGGTGTTTATTTTTACGGGATGGGGTTGCCAGCCTCATGCCTAACTTTCCCTCTTCACTAGTTTTATTACTGGTTTAGCGAGGTAAACGAGTGGGTCGGCTGTGGATCGACCCCCAAATCACCTGCGTAGTTGGCAGGTATTCTACCGCTGTGAAATTGATTGGACACTAATAACTAGTGTGATATGTCTAGTCCTTGGTTTGGTGGAGACTGAATTCTGTCAGTCAGGTTTGCAATGTGGTCACCATTCTAGGTAGCTCATCATCACTGTGCACATTGATTTGATATCGTGACTTTTTCAGGTTGCATGCAATTGACAAAGTCCACCGACATAAAATGACAGCGTGCTAGTATGACGAATTTGCTGTTCTCGTTTTGTTTGACAAAGTTAGTTGTTCAGACGTCTGCTTGTCTAAATAAGGATTACATGGCCTTCCACACAATAGTGAAGGTAAGTTGTGTGATCTACAACTGATGTGAAAATTTTATTCCACATTTTAACGTTGCGAAAGCATCGAAAACGTGATTTTTGAGAGCCAGTCACTCCTTTTTTCCTGTCCGTCTATTTCTTTCCTTCATTTTTTCTCTAGACGTGTTATCTAATACCGTTGCAAGAGTATTGGTCTAAGATTCACATGGGGTACACAAATGTTGCGTCCAGTATTGGTCTGCCGACAGATTGTGATTCAGGTCATGGTGACAGCTTGGAAACACAGACGAAAAATTCAACCAGTGTTCATTTTATTGAATCGAGTTAATATTTAATGCAAAATGTAACTGTCAAACACCTACTTCTCTATTGTGTAATCCCTCTCAGTATTATTTTGATCACTGAAAATGATGTGGACAAAGTTGAATGTTTCCCGTTGTCTTTTTTTCATTTTTTTAAAGATGTTCATTCTGTTACATTACAGTTTGTATTTACTTAATAAACTCATTTCAGTAGTGAATACGTATTAATAATAATATTGCTAGACTTTGTAGAATTGTTTTGGTTGACATAGAGGAGACGTTTAAAGTGATTTTGTTGGTTTGTGTGGGACGTCAATTCCTAAGGGTATGAAGAGTCGTGCAGTGATTTCTGAGATGTCCTTTAGGTATGCAAGGGCGATTTTCTTTGTGCTTTCCTTAGGAGCCTTTGATTTGGTAGGTTGATTTGGGGGGATATGTCTTTTAATGGAGTTCCGTGGATATCCATTCTTTTGGAAGACGTCCATGAGATAACTTTCTTCAATTTTCCTTAAGGTGGGAGTACTGCAATGAGTTCTGGTGCTCTTGATTAGTGTTTGTATACAATTTCTTTTGTGTGTAATTGGATTGCTGCTGTTGTAATTGAGTATTTGGTTCGTGTGAGTTGATTTTCTATAAACTTGAGTTTCTGATTTCCCTGTGGTTGTTCGCTTGACTAAGACGTCCGAAAATGGGATTTTTTGTTCTCGCATTTCTCTTCTCTTGTGAATTTGATGTCGTTGAAGACGTCGCTTATTAAGTTCTTAGTTTCATCTAAACCGCTTCTTTCGATTAATACAAATATGTCATCTACGTAAGGTATCCAAATTTTGGGTTTGATGTTTGGTAGGATTATATTTTCGAGCCTTTGCATCACTGCTTCTCTAACCAAGCCTTATATTGGCGATCCAGTACGGTTCCTTAGACTTGTTCACACATTTGCCCGTTGAAATGGAAGTACGTTGTTAGGCCTGGTATTCCAGTGAATCGTCAATCAATAGTACCACCGGTATAGACAAAATTTACCAATCAGTAAGAAGGAAATCTCACACACAAAAGGTCAAATTTCAAGTCAAGGAAACAATCAGTACCAATACAATTAGCTAAGAGGGTGTGAAAACACACAAAACCACGAATCACATTCAAGGTTAAGTCCCCAAAAAGAGATGAGTTGAAAGCTCGTGGAGAAATATGAAAGCTCACCTCAACAAATTGAAGTATGCGCTGAAGATGTTGCCTAGTGGGGCAACGAAAGCTTCGCAAATAAACTATCCAGCTCAGAGAACACTACATCTAAAACTGTAGAATTTCTATTTTTTTAAACTCACATTCAGATAAACCTCTACAAAATGTAGATTTAATCTTGTACTTATAATGTAGAGGGATTTGATAAAAGTGTACTTGCTTGTGTAACATTCTCATTGTACTTTGGTGGTTCAACTGTAGAATGCTCGACAACTGCTCAAGTGGTCAAGGCTCAATTCTAGACTTCGCCTAGTTTACTGGCTGATTTCAAATGAAAACGTGAAGGAAGGTTAGGCGTGAGGCTAGCAACCCAAACGCGTATAGAAAACAGCACCATTGTTAATGGAACTTCAAAGCTCGAAGCCCTATATTCCATCTGGAACTCAAAGAATTTAGAAAAAAAGACAAATTAGATTAGGATTAAGTGGAAACATTTCATTTAAACCAGTATCTTGTTGACTGTTTACAACCTACATAGAAGGAAAGCAAACGGTGTTATTTCAAGTTTGATCAGGGATTGATTTGGATCAGACAAACATTGAAAACTTGGGGGTACTGGACAACTGTCTCACTCCAGTTTGGAACTTTTCAGAAGTACACGTCTCTTACTCCATCTAGGATTGAGCTCAGGACCTTCAGACTACGAGGTGAAGCTCATCGATAACCCAACCCCTTGGCTCAGAAACAAATGACCCATGAACTCTAACATCATGAGACGTTAATGCTGAGCTATTTGAGCTCGTATTACTGGGTGACCACAGTTTGAATCTCAGAGGAGACATGAGTTCCTTCAAAATTGCAGATACACCTTGCTGACAAGTGTCAACAAGCATGAAACTTAGGTTCAGGATTTCTTGCCGGTTGCTTCCAACCCTCTAATATCTATTCAGAGTGCACCATGATGATGAGTCACCTAGCATGGTGTTCACTTTGCAAAAGTGACTGACACAATTCAGTCTACACTAAACCAAAGCCTAGATGCATGACATACGTTACCACCCAGTGGCCAGTCAAAGTATTTACATATAAACATACATATATATGAAGTGAGTCGAAGTGTGTGTTGAATGTATGAATTGTTGTTGAAATGTATTACTGGTCCCTTGCATTCCAAGTGGAACATAGGGCTTCAGTGGAGCACCTCGATTTCACCCTTCTCTCTGTAGTCATCTTCAGCTGGCTGCAAGATTCCTTTTTGGGTTTCACTTCCTGCCCACACGATTTCCTCCATGTAAACCAGTGACCAATGCCCGAATCAACGGGTCCTATTCGAGTGCATGCTTGGCGTGTGTCGTCCCTCGACATTCTCTTCAGCATATATCCAATCCCTCTTCAATTCTCCCGGAAAGTTTTTTAGGCGATAAGTTCTTCTTTTTTTGTTGTTTGGCCATTTTGGCCATTTAGTCTTTATTATAGAGACAGATAAGACACTTGTTGACGACGGCTAACAGCAAGCTGTTGAGAACGCTTTCGTGAAGTGCACGCTACTCCATTATGGGTAAATTTGGTTTTGATAAAGTCTCACAGTTTTATACAGTAATATTTATTGACGACGTTTCGAGCAAAATTTATTTATTCTTATATCAAAGTGCACGCTACATTGAAGAGGACACATTAACATAGACAAAATCTACCAATCGATACGAAGGAAATCTCATACACAAAAGGTCAATTTCAACTCAAGGAAACAATTAGTACCAATACAAGCAGCCTAGAGTGTGTGAAAATACGCAAAAAACAACGAATCACATTCAAGTTTAAGTCACCAGGAGAGATGATTTTAAAGCCGGCGGAGAAATCTAAAAGTTCACTTGAAGAAAGTGAAGTATGCGCTGAAGATGTTGCCTAGTGGGACAATGAAAGCTTCCTAAATAAACCATCCAACTCAGAGAGCACAACTTCACCAAAATAATTACAGCTTTATTCTACAAAATATTCCAACACATAGTACAGAGTTTTCAGTGTATTTACATTGCAAAATGTCTAGTCTTCTTACAGTGTCTTCAGTCGAGATGGTATTTAGCAGTACATCGTGTGACGCTTTGATGTTCCATCTGAGGCAAAATCCAAACCTCTAGGATGTGTTTCCCTAATTTCTGATTAGAAGTGTTCTGCATTATACAAGAAATTAAAACTATGTTCGAGTTCATGTAGCGATTCAGAAATACAGTTAGATGATTAAAACAACAAGAAATGGAGGAGAATTTATGCAGCATTCTTCCGGATGGATATTTTAGGTAGCCCAGTGACTTAAGCAGATAGCCAGATATAAAGGCAATTATGTTATCCTAATCCTTAATTTTGTCGATGGTTTTTTATTGCCAAAAATGATCAGATCCTGGTTGTCGACTGGTAGGCTTTTGTTCACCCATTACACTTAAACAACTTGAATTTCTTTCTAATGCTAATACATCTAACAAAATGGGCCATTCGACAGGTCATGATAATGCACTACGTAGAGATGAGTATTTTGACACTGCTATAACATATGAATAGTTGATTATTGGTTCTTTACGTGACTCTTTACAAAGGTGGTAAACAGAAGTGAAATTGCTGTCGATTACACTTCTCAATCCTAATTTTATGATCTATTTTAAAGAAAGCAGACATATTTTGATATATCCCAAAATCAGATAAGATAGTTTTTATGGAGACTAAATCATCCTTGTGTCTCTGCCACGTACGTCCTATTCACTGCCTTCATTTAGTGGGGGTGTTCCCTACAAAAGTGAAAAGGCAGATGTCTACCACTGATAACCGGAGTACATAACATCCTAGTGTACCTAAGGGAGATATGAATCCTTGATTCCAAACCTATGGTGCACAAGTTCTCCAGAATCCAAAGGGATTGCCTGGTGTGCGAACCTGTTTTGGTCATCGGTGACCAGTTGATAGTAGCAGCTAACGCTTTTCACCGCCTTGTTATGTAAACTTCAGGTCACTGGCTTCGGTCTAGGCTTTCAGGCAGTATTCCAGTCCTCTGGCAAACGAAGAGAAAATAGTCTCACGAGAGACTATATCAGTCGAAACTCATAGTGCCCATAGCTGACCAAGTTAGCTTCTTTGAATAATAACAATCCCCAAATACTAGTAATGCAATTTCACTGCTTATCCACAGAAGAACAAAATTGTAACTGCTGTGGAAAGGGGAGTATTTGAGATATATTCTATGAAATACTTGAAACAACAGATCAAGAGTTTCCTAGCTATTTGAATATCACCAAAAATTATTGAGGACTGAAATAATTAGATGCAACAAATGTTTTCAATAAACACATTTCAGGCTCTTCAGGCCAGTAAACGTAAATTAGAATTACCTATCAGGGAATGTAGTGTGGAATGGGTAAAAGATGGAAAAATAGACAATTAGTTTTGACTATCATTTAGAATATGTATGGTCAGTAAGAACATAAGGTGAAGTGAAATGAGATAATTCGCTAATGTGTATATCAATATGTTGTCAGCAGAAGTACAAGTTTCAAGGTTAAGTTGAGTCTGTGGTGTGTGAGACACTATGAATACTATAGAGAAATTAACATACACATAGGATAAGCTAGACGTAATTTCAAGGGGTGAAAAACAACAATAATAGTTAATTTTCTACAACTGGTTTGTAAGGATTAGATTTGTATTTTTACGAGTTGATCACGGATTGATATCAGTTAGAGAACCACTGAAAACCCCCAGGGAGTACTGGACAGCTGTTTCATCCTAGTTTGGGAATCATCGGCAGCACGCACCCACTGGGGTTCGAATTCAGCACTTTCCTGTTACAAGGCAAGCTGGCTCGTAAACCATTCAGCCACTGAGACCCGATTCAGTGTCTCATGAATTCTAACTTCTAACAGGATGGAGGTTCCTGGAGTTATAGTGAGAAGTCGTGACCAGTGAGGTCCATCCAAATGTGAAATGTGGGGATGGATGTCTCACCGACGATATTGGTTGGGGTCACGCTAAATAACGAACTGTTAGAAGTTAGAATTCATGGGACATTGAATTGCATCCCAGTGGCTGAATGGTATACGAGCCAGCTTGCTTTGTAACAGGAAGGTGCTGATTTCGAACCTCAGTGGGTGCGTACTGCCGATGATTCCCAAACTAGGACGAAACAGCTGTCCAGTACTCCCTGACGGTTTTCAATGGTTCTCTAACTGATATCACTCCGTGATCAACTCGTAAAAAATAATATTTAAAACAATTAGTTCCCTTTATGAATTTATACAAAGCAATAAGAAGGCATAATTTGTCCGAATCTTTTAGTGAATTTCAGCAACACATTTCGAACAATCTGATCCATCACACACGGACTTGTCATAGGAATATATATGAAACTAATAAAGAGTTAAGAGGTGAGAAAATAGGCTTAGGTCAAGTTAAAAGGACATAGTGACGGTTACAATGAAAATGATTACTAAACCAAATAAGAGAGAGGTAATAGTACATCATTATGTAATAGGAATGAATCAACACCTGTCCCAGAAATCTGGAAAATTCTACTACCCCTTCGACAAATAAGAAGGAACAAAGAAGACTATAAAACTCAAGTTTCAAAGTCGTGTGATTATAATTGATATGATTATAAACCGCAATGAATCGGGTTCGAAACCTTGTCATCCAGTAAATACTGTTTTACTGTGTGATATATCTAATAAACAAACTAATATGGAATTATATATGCCGTGGCTGGGATCAAAACAAAGTCTACCAAAGAAGGTTTATTGTGATGACGAATTGATTTTGAACGCATAAAGGTGGTTTAAACGTCTTAATTGCCAGCTAGGGCTTCCACAAACTTTAGAATACGACCCAAACACGTTTTATAGATGGTTTTAAAAGATGTGTAAACGTCAATTTTATGTCCTGTCTCTATAATATGTTTCACAGCAGAGGAGCCAGGTCTCCTGTTCTCATCATTAATGGGTTCTGGGGACTCCATCGGCTTCTGGAGCCATTTAGGAATATCCTCTGAAGGAGAGATCGGTGAATCTCCCATAAGTATGTGTGTCCACATGTACATTCAAATTGGTAAATACAATTGGATGTGACATCATTTTGTCGAATGTTCAAAGGACCTAGATGAATGGATATATTGGATTCACATTCTCAATTACTATGATATTAGCCGCATAAAAGATCTTTTTCAGCGCAGCTTTTAACCCATATAGAGTAGCTTGATGTACAATAATATTGACGATGAAATTATAAGAGTTGTTGGTGTAAACAAAAATGTACTATTAGTAAATAATTATCAAGCAATGTTAAATTGAATAAAGTGGAACATACAAGATTTTATAAATCTAATTAAAAATAATCCCACTGGTTCTCTAACTGATGTAGGGTCGGGATTAATCCTGTAATTTAATAACAAGTTTGAAATGCATCAATTTTACGTAGGGAAAACAGACATGATAAGGAAGGTTATAAAGTCGTTAAAGTTCTGAAATAATTAATGATTTTCAAAAGAATGGTTGATGAACAAAGAATACTCTTTTCGGTAATTGGATCATCAGGTTCTACAGTTATATATACATTATAGTGAATGAATGAATTAGTGTTATTAACAACAACACTGATGTTGTTTAAATAACATCGAATCAATAATAATATAAACAGATTACAGTTCAGTAGCATCATTATAACAAGAAATTGAATGTCACAAAAATTAGGAAAGATAACAGTACATATTCATGAATTTATAGTCCTCACTGAAGGCCAGGGCCGTAGAATTGCCTGGACTTGCTTCTTTCGCACACAAAGCACTGGTTGTTTGAGACAGCCTCTTTTGTTTGCAGTTTGCGGTACCACGGTGTTTTTGGCAACTTATTTGGTACCCAGTAGATGGTGGAGAAGGATTATTCAATGCTGGTTTTGAGGCCGGTTCGGATCAGGTGGTCTAATGTCGAACTGTTGAAGGCTTTTACTAGTCCTTCACTTAGCAATGCTGGGAGATGTTCTCGAGCATTTTAATCAATTATTGATTTTGTTTCTTCAAGATATTTCCGTGGTCAAACTCATAAAAACAAATCTAATCCTTACAAACCAACTCTTGATAATTATGATATATAAATTAAATGAAACATATGAACTATGATCAAGATTTGACCGAATAGTTGCAAAATATAACTGGGTGTTGAGTGAGAAGTACATTTTTGTAAAAATTATGATTGTAAAATCTTCGCGAAATTGAAATGGGTAATTCCAACGTTTCTTGCGTTCGGCAAACTGGTCGGTCCGAACATCTTCAGGGAAATTAATCGAAATTAACATAACAGAGGTTTATATATAGAAAGGACATCTCTTGTTTTTGAACACTTCGTCCAATCATATGAGTCATGACTCAGGCATCAAAATATGATACACAAAATGATATCAGATGTGATAAAAAATTGACCTCAGACTTTCAAATACCAGCCTACTTTTGTTAAACACTTTAAACAGAGTGTACCTTTTATTAGAATTTTAGTGGTTACGTTAGACTAAAGTTCATGGTTGTAGATAAGTGAAAATGAAAAATATATATATTTTCTTCCAAGAGTTGGTTTGTTAGGATTAGATTTGTTTTTAAGAATTTGACCACGGATTGTTCGGTATACAATGTGTGTGTACATGAGAGAATAGTTGTAAACCATTTGTTAGCCTCTCCATAAGAAGATATAGACAATCAGGATTTCGAATCAAGTATGATCAATTAGTAACCTTGCCTAGATTATTAGCTCGCTAGTTTTTTAGCCGGTCCCAAACCCGGATAAAGAAGGGGGGTTGGTGAGTGGTGCTAGCAACTTTACCCCCAAAACTTAATTAAATTGCCACAGTAACTTCAAATCATAAATATATTAAAAGTAATAAAAATATAAACAATAACTTTATTTTTCGCTGGAATCGGGGAAGTGAAATGACGCAGGCTGGTGAAAGCCTTCGAGAAGCCAGCCAGCCGATGTGCCTCCTTTCGATGAAAGCACACAAGTGAAACCTATAAAAGATAGCCAAGGGAACCCAATTACCAAGGAAGAAAGAAAGACAAAACAATGGGCGGATCACTTCAAAGGACTCTTGAACTGATCACCACCTGAAACCCGCTCAGAAATACTAACAACGGCGCGTACACAACTGCAAGTCGATACCAATCCTCCAACGAAAGCTGAAGTCTTGAATGCAATCAAGCTTCTGAAAGCTGGAAAAGCAGCTAGACCAGATGGAATACCCCCTGAAGCCCTGAAAGCGGACCCAGAGACGACAGCGGATATGCTGACTCCATTATTGCAAAAAGTCTGGAAGGAGGGAAAGGTGCCTACTGACTGGAGAAAAGGTTACCTTGTGAAACTACCAGAGAAGGGCGACTTAGTACTCTGCACGAACTGGCACCGAATCATGCTCCTGTCGATGCCAAGTAAAATCCCGAGTCGCATCATCCTGGAGAGAATAAAGGACGCATGGAATACAGAACTCCGACCAGAACAAGCTGGATTCAGGAAAGGCTAATCATGTTCTGACCAAATTGTATCTCTACGCATCATCATCGAACAAAGCATGGAATGGCAATCAAACCTCTACCTCGACTTTATGGACTTTGAGAAGGCCTTCGACAGCGTTTACCGCGAAGTAATTTGGAAACTACTCAAATTCTATGGCGTACCCCAGATATTCATCAACCTTGTTCAACAGCTGTACGAAAACGGCACATGTCAAGTGATCCACAACGGAAAACTCACCGAGGCGTTTAGAGTAAACACAGGAGTCAGACAAGGGTGCTTATTATCACCAATGATATTCCTAATTGTGGTGGACTGGATTATGCGTCAGACAGTAGGAAACGAGAAGACAGGGATATCCTGGACCGACGTGAAGAACCTAGAAGACCCGGATTTCGCGGATGATTTATGTTTGATGTCACATAAAATCGAAGACTTACAAGCAAAAACCGACAAACTGGTCGAAGAAGCAGCAAAGACAGGACTCCAGGTGAACATAGACAAGACGGAGGTTATGAAAATAACCAACCAACAACAACAACAGCAACATTCAGCGCCAATCACCATCAACGGGAGGGATTTCAAAGAGGTTACTTCATTTACTTATCTAGGGAGCATTGTCTCAACTACAGGAGGAACGGACGAGGATGTCAAATCGAGAATCGGGAAGGCGAGAAACACATTCATCAACTTAGAACCAATCTCGAAATCTTCGTCACTCAACATCAACAGCAAAATTCGGATTTTCAATACAAACGTCAAATCAGTTTTGCTATACGGATCAGAATTTTGGCGGATCACCAAGAATATTTCCAACAGCCTGTTGCAGACCTTTATCAACAATTGTCTTCGCTCTATACTGACGACCAGATGGCCGGAAAGAATCACAAACAAGAAGCTATGGGAACAAATAAAACAAGAACCAATCGCTCAACAAATATTCGGGAGAAAGTTGAGATGGATTGGGCACTCGCTGAGTACGCCGTTGGGTGACATCGCGCGTCAGGCCAGTGCTCGAGTGGAACCCGAAAGGGAAGCGGCGAGTGGGATGTCGAAGGGTGACATGGAGAAGATCGTGTGAAGAAGAGCTGAAACAGTATGGACTAACATGGATGCAGGTGAAAAGTTCAGCAGAAGACATAAGCAAGTGTAGACGTGTAGTTGGAGCCCTATGTTGCACTAGTAACCGAAGGGAACAATAATAATAATATAATAATTAATTATTGATACATATCCATTTTTATTTATTAATCAGGATTTGCCATGCGTTAGCTAACATTACACTTACACGTCTGTTCAAATTTCTGGGATTCACCCATACTTGCAGGGATTCTGTGTTTAGTCAGTCCTCCTTTATAGGAATCAAAACCTTTCTGTAGAACCTTATTTGTTTCATAGGCGATCTTGTGTCCTATTTCTGTCGAATGCAGTTCAATCACCGATCTGTTTTCTAACATCTTCAACCCTGAATAGGTTTTTTAAACCACCTTTACTTATTGTTTATACTCCGTCATCCCTATATTTACCTGTCTGGAAGTTCCTCCTATATATACGGCGTCACAGTCTCCATATTGATCTGGTACATACAATTTTGTTGGTAGTCTTCCTTTATTTCACTGTTCCCTTTCACCAATGATAAGCGCAAGTTGTCCGTTGCACGAACATACACTGACTGCTAAGGATCCGCTCTTTCTTATCCAATGTTTCTTTGCTGTAAGGAATCACCACGGTACTAACCAAATTCTTAGTAATAGCTTTCTATCCATTCTTATCTTAACATTTTAAATATCATTTCATATGGACTTTGTGATAATTATTTGATTCAAGATTGGAGTGAACCAATCTTAGTTCCCCGCTGATCTCCTCCTCAGTAACTATAGACGTTTGGCTCTGTTAATCATATTCTTGGCCACAGTTACTTTGGTGGTAAAGGCATGTGCTGTATAGTAGTCTAGGTATTTGTCCGAATTTGTTGGCTTTCTGAAAATATCTGTCTGAATGTTTATTTTAAATTTACCATCTACTTTTCTTTGTACTAAACAGTCTAGGAATGCCAAATCATTCTCGTCAGATTCAACCTTTATGGATTCAAAACTGTTTATTAAATGAAAAAGTTCATTCAATAAAACTGAGTCTGGTTATGAGAAAGGTGTCATCCACGTATCTTAACCACATTTTTATAGGACTAGTGCTTCCGGAACACAAAAGTCTAATAACTTTTAAAACAACTTAAAGTGAAAGACAGCCGAACAGCTAAACTTTATTTTTCTAAATAATAATAATAACAGCTCTAATATGCAAAATAACTTTACTTAATATGCATAATTTTCAGCGTAGTTTATCGCTTAATATTTTCTCTTTTTCCAGGAGTTTCAAGTAAAATTATTCGTCTGCAGAACATCATATGACTCAGTGATGTTAGATATTTGACAAACCACCGACGTTATTGAATGATTATAACAACGGTAACTAACGAAAATAAGGTGGTATCATTGCGGATTGAAATTCAGGTAGCCCAGTGATTCAAGCAAGCCTCCCATACTTCTACAAAAGATCGAAGCTAGAAGAGCAGTTCAACACTTTCTCACCACACAGGAACACAATATTTTCCCTTGTGATTGCCAGTTTTGATCAGTTCATGAGATGCCAAGGTACCTGAGTCACATTTGTAAGTGGAATAGTCTTGTTTCCGCGCTACTGTTGCATCAGAAACTTAGTAATCGGTGATAGTGAATTCTTCATTTCTTCAGTGGTAGTTGAATCGATAATGCATGATAACAATAATAACAGTTTTATTCTTGAGAATATTTCGAAGCATAGTACAGACTTATTCGAGTAATTGAACTCCAAATTATTGATTCGTCTAATAGGATCTTCAATTAAAATATAGCAGTACATAGTGTGCCATCTGACGCTGTATTGTTCCTTCTGAAGGAAGATCTAGTCCTATACAGCAGTTGTTTTCTCTCATTTTATTTGAGAAGCGGACAGTAGTACGTTGAAATCTAATCACAAATGCACACGAGTAAATATGGCTAGTGAAAGACGTAATTGGGTGGTTAGAAGAGAGTTGGTATGAAATGCTCGATGTAAATATAGCAAACGCAGTGATTTAAGCATGCTAATGATGCAGAGGTTACCTCCTTCACTTATCTAAGAGGCATCGTTTAAACCACAGTCAGTCGAAACGGATGACGATGTTAAGGCCAGCCAGCCAGAATCGGAAAGGCAAGATACGACTTCATCAACCTGAAACCAGTTTGGATATCTGCACTCCACTCACCACAAGTAACAAGATTCGGATTTTCAACAGCATTTTCAAGTCGGTCCTTCTATAAGGATTGGAAACTTGCTCTGCGTGTCAAAGAAAGGATTTCGAACAGCTTGTTGCAGACTTTCATCAATGGCTGCCTTCGCTCCATACTCACGATCAAATGGCAGGCCAGAAAGAATAAGTAACAAGAAACTGTGGCTGGGAACAATACAATGAAGAACCGATCACTCAACAAATATGTAGGAGAAAATGGAGATGGATGGATCGGGCATACATTGAGGAGGCCACCGAATAACATCGCATGCCAGGACATCACTCGAGTGAAATCCAAATGGGAAGCTACGAGTGAGTCGTCGGTACGAGGATGATATGGAGAAGATTGTGTAAGGATGAGATGAGAGAGTTTGGTCAATCGCGGACCCAGCTGAAGAGGACCGCGGAAAACAGAACAAAGTGGAGATGTATTGCTGAAGCCAGCCCTATTTTCCTTTTCGAAACCCGAGGGAACAATAGTAATAATAACGATGCATTTTTTAACTGGCATTGGTAGGATTGCTTTTTTACGAACATTAATTTGTGCAGATGATTTTGCAAAGTAACTAAACTGCCATCTCCTAAATGTTGCGAAGAAATTTCACACCTCTAAATGTGCTTTGTGAAATAAAATTATCCATTATACAGAGTCTATACGAACACTTCCCATAATTTAGTCAGCTATATCTAGTGTTTTTCCAGCAATAATATCAAGTTTGGACACTTAGTGTATGTGTCATTAAAATCATTTCTAACAGGTTACCTTCACTGCATCGATAGTGCAGATTAGATGGCTAGCGAGAAGTAATAAGCAAAAAAATATTTGATCAACGAACCAGCCGAGTGCCTACCCCCCAGAAAATAGGCAAAAGAAAATGCAGAGGGGTTGGACATACGCTGAGAAGAACCAATGAGTGACATCAGGCACCGGGCATTCCATTAAGTAGAAACTCCCCAAAAGACGACGTATTGAACGTGGGTGTTAGGAAGGAGACAACTGGAGAAGGAAATGAAATCTTGCTGGAAATCATGCAGCTAGCTATAAGAGAATTCGGAGAAGAGAGTGAAGCACCAATTACCTGCTGAATGGAAGTTATAAGTATTTTTTGTGAAATGAGCATATTATGTGAAATTCACACTCGAAATGGAGAACGAATCTAGTATTCTTTTCCTTGATGTGAACTTATCAAAGAGGACCGATAGAACTCTGAAGAAGTTGATTTGGTCAAATTTCTACAGCTGGGTACCGATTGGTCGAAAACGAAGCCTGGTTCGGTTGTTTGCCACTCGCACTCGGTGCATATGTAGTTCTGATACTTTGGAGGATAAATTAAATCTTTTGAGGAAAATCCTAATAGAAAATGGATTTTTACCACGTTTTAAAGACAAGAATTTACACTCAAATCGTATGAAACGTGAATTATCATCCACACCCGAGAAAATACTGTTCACGAGATTGGAATTCAAAGGTGAATTAGCTTGCGACATCTTAAAAAGAAGTATATCACAGTCCCTGAAAAGATCATTCCCTAGTGCATCTTTGAGAATAGCCTCCACCAGTCGATTATTACTGTTCAATAACCTGAAGGACAAGATCCGGCTGTTGACCAACTCTATGTGCGTTTATCAATACACTCGATCGTTTGACTCGAGTTTTGTCCAACAGGGTGCAAGAACACTATCCTGCATGGTTACGAAGAGGTGGAAGTGGAGCAATAAGAAGCACGATCATTGAACATCTGGTCGGTAATGGTCTCCCTATCTCTAAAGCCTCCACCTTTAAAGTCATCTGAAAGGCGAAAAGTAATTTGCCCAATCACTACGTATGCGAATCATCTGTATTGCTGAAGCTTTGGCTATCGAAACAGAAAAGCCAGATCTCTATGTACAGAAAATGTTTGTTCAACCCCTCCAACTTTCATGGTCTTAATTCCTCTCTACTTGAGTATGGTAATCCCTAATCATATTTTGGCTCTACCAATTTTTTCGTTTTGTCTATTCAATTTGTATACTCTTCCTTTATCACGTCAATTGTTACTACTAGCATTCGCACTTTTAACTGTCCCCGGTATTATTTCACTCGTTCCACTTGTCACTCTTGATCAATTCTGTTTTGCAACATTAAATTCTATGTTCTCGAATTTCACACAGTGTTACCTAAAGTCTTTATTTTATTCGATCTGCCTACTAATCCTATAATTGCACACCCCTTCCAGCATACATACATCTTATGAATTATTCTATATATGATATTAATTGTTTTGCCACTTGACATTGAACTATGATTATAATCACGAACATTTTAACTGCATTTCATACTATTATATTTTATGCTTTCATATCTATGATTCAATTCCCTCACCGGATATCATTTCTTTTAAAAAACCTATGCATATACGATTGTACAGCCTGATAATAAATTCGTTGAAAGGATTTTCTCCATTGAATCATTTGTTTTGATTTTCTAAATGAATTCCTGCTGCTCAATATTTGCGGTGATGTTTTTCCTAGTATTATATTCACCAAAGACCATATTACAGAAATATTTGTCCTACTTTCCTGAAATTCTGTTGTATGCGCTACAGTATACTATTATGTTTTCTTTATTTCTCTCATTCTGAGTGTAACGTATGGCTCCAAGCTTTGAATTTCCAGTAGTGGTGATGCTTCTTGTGGGATCGGGTTGCTAGACTCATACCCAAAATTCCCTGCTTCTCAATCTTACTACCATGTGCTAAGTTAGGTGAAGTTTAAGAGTATGGCGGCCGGGGATTGAAACCTAGACAACATAAGTGATAAAGAACAATCTGCGGGTGAACCACTGACAATAGCTTTATTCCAAACAGTAATTTTGATACAATGCGGAATTTCCCGCACTGTGCACCATACTGAACCTTATTTGCTCCTTAAATTGCAGAGTATAGAGGGGAGTAGTCAAAAAGGCATTTAAACTGATAATATTGTTAAGTAAGAATACGAATATAAAACTAAAGTTTAGGTAGAAATATTAACGACCACATAGTAAATGAAAGAAAGAATAAAAACTGCTGCTTACTCAGTGTTTCGCAGTAATGAAATAGAGTTATGCCTAACACAACAACACATCTCCACTTTGTTCTGTTTTCTGCCATCCTCTTCAGCTAGGTCCACGATTGTTCAAACTATCCCATCTCTTCCTCACACGATCTCCTCTATTTCACTCACACACCGACGACTCACTCGTCGCTTCCCATGAGGATTCTACTCGAGCGATTGCCTGGAGTGCGATGTCATTCGGTAGCCTCCTCAATGTATGCCCGATTCATCTCCATCTTCTCCTTGAGCGATCGGCCCTTGGTTGTTTTGCTCCCATAGTTCTTTGTTACTTATTCTTTCTGTTCATTTGATCTCCAGTACGGAGTGAAGGTAGCTGTTGACAAAAGTCTGCAACCTGCTGGAAATGCTTTTCGTGACACGCGGTGCGAGTTTCCGACCCCCGTAGAAGGACAGATTTGACATTAGTGTTGAAAATTCGAATCTTGTTCCTTATGCTGAGTGCAATGCCGTAGATTTTCAAACTGGTTTCAGGTTGATGAAGGCGTATCTTGCCTTTTCGATTCTGAGTTTTGAAATCTTTATCCGTTCCGGTTATAGTTTGAAAGATGCTTACAATGTGAGTGAAGCAAGTATCCTAAGTCAGATTTCTCCCGTTGATGATGACTGGTGCCTGTTGTTGTTTTCGCTATGCGTGCGTGGGTATCTTTATTTCCCCTATCTTCTCTATGTTCACCTGGATTCCTGTCTTTACCACTCAGCTCTTCAGCCACTTGGTTTTCGCTTGCAAGTCTTCGAGTTTGAGTGACATTAGACATACATCATCCGCATGTGAAACACAGATCTTTTAAAGTCTTCTTATCGGTCGTTCAGCGCATTCCTGACTCCTCACTGCCAACAGTCTGACGCATAATCCAGTCCACCACAGTTAAGAATATCATCGGTGATAATAGGCAGCCAAGCCAGCTTGTCTTACTCCTGTATACACTTCGAATGCCTAACTCAAATTTCCGCTAGAGAAACCTCAACACATAGAAAATATATTTGTGCGTATATAAACTCTTGAAGTAGCTGTACGAAAAGTGGTCTATCAAACGACTTATCTTCTAAACTATGCTATTCGACTTTTATTCACATAGTTAATAAATAACCTGGTATGGTTCTTTTATTCTACAACACTTCTTCAGATTTGTTTTCAATTGTCTTACGTCTATTCACTCGAAGGCTTGTTATTTATCATACTATCAAATATACACATAGAATGAATAGTGGTCATCATTTGTGTTATTGTTGCTCTCTCTCTCTTAGCAGTTATTTGCGTTTCCTTTACAGATGAATAATGAATGAATAATGAAGGGGAGGGGGCATGAGTGGAAGTAAATAAATTAGGCGCGGTTATTTCGTGCAGGTTAATGCTTTTCACATAAGTAATGGTCTTATAATTGAATAGAACACAAAGCGTATATATACAAACACTTTAGTTGCTACTACTACTACTACTCAAACTACTGTTATTACTAACTAACATTACTACTGTTCAGAATTATTCCTAAATAGATTTCCTTACTTCAATTGAGGCAAAGGAAAATAAACAAATAACCAGTGTGTGTGTGGTAATGAGTTGTTATGCATTCAACTTGATTTGGATGCTTGAAAACAAAATGATATTTGCCACAAACACGCATAAACACAAGCACACACATACACGCTTATCTTACCCAAAAATTACGTGCTCATCGAATTATTGGAGTGTAATGAAATTGGAATTTATAAGATAGATTATATTTGATAGATGGTGATAGTACTTTATGTAATGAGTGAAGTGAAAAACAACAAGACTTCTTATGAATAGTAATTGTTGTAAACAAGAGTTTAAGATTGAATAAGTAAGAAATTCTGTTTTTGTTTTAGTGGACTTTGTAGATGCTAAATTGCCATTATTGTATAATTTCTTACTGGAAGCATCATTTAAAGTTTCATATGCGGTCGATCATGAGTGCGAATAGCTTCATGATAACGTCTGTGACAGCGGCACTGACTGATGTGATTTTCAATATCACAGGGATCATGATTTACTTCAAGATTGTAGATATGCCCTGATCGTGAATTCCAAAAAGCACAAAACCTAGGTCTAAGTCTTAATATTAATTCGGAGTGTATGGAGATGGTGAGCCAACATATTACAGATCTGACTGAAGGAGTTTAGTCTGCACAAAGCCGTCTCTGGGAGCGAACCAACCAGGAACCGATTGTGCAACAATTGTGGAGGAAGAAATAGAGGTGGATTGGCCGTGCTCCAAGAAAATAACCACCAAGTGACATCACAAGACAGGCCATCACTCGAGTGGTACCCGAATGGGAATTCGCAAGTTGGTCGTCAGTGCTAGAGTGAGGTGACATAGAGGAGGTCATGTGAGGAGGAGATGGAAGCATGTGGGCAGACGTGGAGCCAGGTAAGAACGTTGGCAGAGAACCAAACGCAATTGAGATGTGTGGCTGAAGCCCTATGTTCCTCTAGGAACTAAAAGAAATAATAATAGTAATAAACCAAGGACGAGACTCATGGTATTCGCCACTGCCTGACTTAATATTATTATTGTTCCCTTGGGTTCCTAGTGGAACATAGGGCTTCAACTGCACGTCTCCACCTGCTTCTGTCTTCTGATGTTCTTTTCACTTGCGTCCATGTTATTCCATACTGTTTCATCTCCTCCTCACACGATCTCCTCCATGTCACCCTTGGACGTCCCACTCGCCGCTTCCCTTTCGGGTTCCACTCGAGGGCTTGACGCGCGATGTCACTCAACGGCCTCCTCAGCGAGTGTCCAATCCATCTCCACTTCCTCCTGCATATTTGTTGGGCGATTGGTTCCTGTTTCGTTTGTTCCCATAGCTTCTTGTTTGTGATTCTTTCTGGCCATCTAATCTTCAGTATGGAGCGAAGACAGTTGTTGATAAAGGTCTGCAACCTGTTGAAAATATTCTTGGTGACTCGCCAAGTTTCTGATCCGTAAAGCAAAATTGACTTCACGTTTGTATTGAAAATCCGAATTTTGTTGTTGATGGTGAGTGACGAAGATTTCCAGATTGGTTTCAGGTTGATGAATGTGTTTCTCGCCTTCCCGATTCTCGATTTGACATCCTCGTCCGTTCCTCCTGTGGTTGAGACAATGCTCCCCAGATAAGTGAAAGAAGCAACCTCTTTCAAATCCCTCCCGTTGATGGTGATTGGCGCTGAATGTTGCTGTTGTTGTTGTTGGTTGGTTATTTTCATAACCTCGGTCTTGTCTATGTTCACCTGGAGTCCTGTCTTTGCTGCTTCTTCGACCAGTTTGTCGGTTTTTGCTTGTAAGTCTTCGATTTTGTGTGACATCAAACATAAATCATCCGCAAAATCCAGGTCTTCTAGATTCTTCACGTCGGTCCAGGATATCCCTGTCTTCTCGTTTCCCACTGTCTGACGCATAATCCAGTCCACCACAATTAGGAATATCATTGGTGATAATAAGCACCCTTGTCTGACTCCTGTGTTTACTCCAAACGCTTCGCTGAGTTTTCCGTTGTGGATCACTTGACATGTGTCGTTGTCGTACAGTTGTTGAATAAGGTTGATGAATATTTGGGGTACGCCGTAGTACTCGAGTAGTTTCCAAATTACTTCGCGGTCAACGCTGTCGAAGGCCTTCTCAAAGTCTATGAAGTTGAGGTAGAGGTTTGATTGCCATTCCATGCTTTGTTCGATGATGATGCGTAGAGTTGCAATTTAGTCAGAACATGATTTGCCTTTCCTGAATCCAGCTTGTTCTGGTCGGAGTTCTGTATCCAGTGCGTCCTTTATTTTCTCCAGGATGATGCGACTCAGGATTTTACTTGGCGTCGACAGGAGCATGATTCCTCGCCAGTTCTTGCAGAGTCCCAGGTCGCCCTTCTTTGATAGTTTCACTAGGTAACCTTTCCTCCAGTCAGTAGGCACCTTTCCCTCTTTCCAGATCTTTTGCAATAATGGAGTCAGCATATCTGCCGTCGTTTCTGGGTCCGCTTTCAGTGCTTCCGGGGGTATTCCATCTGGTCCAGCTGCTTTTCCAGCTTTCAGAAGCTTGATTGCATTCATGACTTCAGTTTTCGTTGGAGGATTGGTGTCAACTTGCAGTTGTGCACGTGCTGTTGTTGGTATTACTGGACGGGTTGTAGGTGGTGGTCGGTTCAAGAGTCCTTTGAAGTGGTCCGCCCATTGTTTAATCTGTCTTTCTTCTTTGGTAATTGGGTTCCCTTGGCTGTCTTTTATAGGTTTCACTTGTGTTGATCTCTTCCCGGATAGAGACTTGGTTATCTGATATAGTGTCCTCCGGTCCCTTTTGCCTGCTGCCTTCTCAGCTTCAGTAGCCAGGTTGTCGTAGAATTGTCTTTTGTCCTTCCTGGCACTCTTCTTCACTTCTTTGTCCAGTGCTGTGTAAGTTGAGTTCAGCGTCTCTTTCTCTTGTCCATCTTTGCATTGAATCATTTTTTCTTTCACCTTTCTCCTCTCCTCTATTAGTTTCCAAGTGTCGGTTGAGAGCCATTCCTTGTCTTGTTTCTTCTTTCTTCCTAAAACCGTTGAGCACGTTTCGTTGAAAATTACCTTCAGAGAGTTCCAATGGTCTTCCACGGATGATTCCTCAGTGATGCCACGTAGTGTTTCCTGCTTTGCTCTGACAGCTGCAGTGAAAATGTCCTGTGTGATTGTGTCCTTCAGTTTGTGAGTGTTGAACTTGCATTGTGGCCTATCCCCAGCTATCCTCGAGGCTTTCAGCTTCACCTTGAAAGTCCCTTGTACCAGATAGTGGTCTGAACCCACATCTGCTCCTCTCCTCGATCTTGTGTCCAGTAGGCTCCGTCTCCACTTCCTTGAGATTGAAATGAAGTCTATCTGGTTTTTGGTGTGTCCATCTGGTGAAATCCATGTTGCCTTGTGTATATCCCTGTGTTTGAACACACTGCCACCAATCACCAAATCATTGAAGGCGCAGAAGTCTGAGAAGAGTTCACCATTTTCGTTCATTTCACCGAGGGCCTCACGACCCATGGTGAGTTCTCTTCCTGTATTGTCTCCTCCCAGTTTCGCATTCATGTCGCCCATCAGGATTTTGATATCGCAATTTAGGACGTTGTCCATTACTGTTTGTAGTTGACTGTAGAAATCCTCCTTCTTCTCATGTTCTGAGGCGTTTGTAGGCGCGTAGCACTGAATGATTGTAATCTTTTTTCCTTTTGAGTTGAACCTGGCTGTCATTATCCTGGAGGAGATTGGTTCCCACTGCATGAGAGCTTTAGCCGCTGTTGGTGACATCATGATGGCTACTCCCTCGGTGTGCTCGTGATTGTCCTCTGGGTGACCGGAGTAGATTATTGTCTCTCCAGTTGATAGTTGGCTCCTTCCACATCCGTTCCATCTGCTCTCGCAGATTCCCAGCACTTCTATTTTATATCTCCTCATTTCTGCGGCTACCTGAGCAGCCTTCCCAGCTTCGTACATTGTACGAACATTCCACGTCCCCATCCTTATTTTCGCTTTCATCGAAAGAAGGCACATCGGCTGACTGGCTTCCCGAAGGCTTTCACCAGCCCGCGTCATTTCACTTCCCCGATTCCAGCGAGAAATAAGGTCACTATTTGTAATTTTAGAATTTTGAATATATTTGTGCGTTGAAGTTTTAGTAGCAATTTGGTTAAGTTTTGGGGGTGGAGTTGCTAGCACCACGCCCCAACCCTCTCTCTTTATCCGGGCTTGGGACTGGCTAGAATACTAGTGACCTAGTAATCTACCCAAGGTTACTGCCTGACTAGGTCAATGATATTTTAAAACTGCTCTGATAACTCATTTTCATTGATTTAAAGTATAAAATCCTTGCAGTAAGTATGTGTCCATATTCACATGAATTATTATTATTATTGTTCCCTTGGGTTCCTAGTGGAACACAGGGCTTCAGCTGCACGCCTACACTTGCTTCTGTCCTCTGCTGTACTTCTCACTTGCATCCATGTTAGTCCATACTGTTTCAAATCCTCTTCGCACGATCTCCTCCATGTCTACCGTGCACTGACGTCCCACTCGCCGCTTCCCTTTCAGGTTCCAGTCAAGGGCCTGACGCGCGATGTCACCCAACGGCCTCTTCAGCGAGTGTCCAATCCATCTCCACTTTCTCCTGCATATTTTTTGAGCGATTGGTTCTTGTTTTTTTCATTCCCATAGTTTCTTGTTGGTGATTCCTTCCGGTCGTTTGATCTTGAGTATAGAACGAAGACAATTGTTGATAAAAGTCTGCAACAGGCTGTTGGAAATATTCTTTGTGACCCGCCAAGTTTCTGATCCGTATAGAAGAACTGACTGACTTGACGTTTGTATTGAAAATTCGAATTTTGTTGTTGATGCTGATTGACGAAGATTTCCAGATTGGTTTCAGGTTGATGAATGTGTTTCTCGCCTTCCCGATTCTCGATTTGACATCGTCGTCTGTTCCTCCTGTTGTTGAGACAATGCTCCCCAGATAAGTAAATGAAGTAACCTCTTTCAAATCCCTCCCGTTGATGGTGATTGGCGCTGGATCTTGCTGATGCTGTTGTTGTTGGTTGGTGACTGAAAACTAATCAAGATTTATTTATCGCGGATAGATAAGTTCTGCAAGGAACTGAGTCTGCTGGTGTTATTGACTTTGTGAAAATATTCAAAAGTCATTCGAATCACCTGGAAACACAAATTTTATTACTATACGATTGTTCTTCAGTCGAATTTTGAGTGGAACATGTAGCTCCAGTGACACATTTCCATATCATCATTTTCATTTGGCCTGAAGACTATCTACAAATTTTAATTTATCAAATATTGTTTTGCAGGGATTTGATAGTTTATGGATTCGACCACGAGTTGACGTCAGTTAGAGAACCAGTGGAAAACCTCAGAGTACTGCACGGCTGTTTCGTCATACTTTGAGATTCTGCAGTAGCACACACCCACTGAGGTTCTAACTGAGAATTCAGAATTCGTCGGACTTTGGATCAGGTTCACGTAGCTGAATGGGTTACAAACTCGCCAAGTAACCAGGAGGTCCTACGTTTGAATCCCGATGGGTGCCCACTGCTAATCAGTCCACAACTAAGGCGAAACAGCTGTTCAACATACCCAGGTTTTCCAGTAGTTCTGTAACCGGTTTCAGCTCACGATTAATTCCTATAACGAATGGAGATCAAAGCTAAAATTATGGATTCTACATACATTGGAGAAGATGTATTCAGCGTAGTTCTGTTCACAGAGAATACAAATTTAGATTCTGCACATACTCTTGATATGAGCTTAGTAGTACCACAGTGGTTCGGTGGTAGAATACTAACCTACCATTCCTCACGTATTCCGGCATTTGTCTCTATGCCGATGCACTTAAAAAACCTCGCTTAGCTAGTACTAAGTCAGGTAAAGAAGACTGGTTGGAGAAATAATTCAAGAAAGTTTGGTTCGTCTTTGATAAGAATGAAAGTGATTATCCTCACCCTCCGAAATTTATCTTTTCAGAAAGGTAAATATACACCTGAATGAAACCAAATCTGTTTACTCTGAAACAAATATGTGTATTTGAAACATTATGCACCACTGCTTGTGTTGAGTGATGTCAAATCAGATACATATTTGTATTGTGACAACGAAGGCAGTGGAATCGCCCCTACATCGGAAACGCCAATAAATGGGATCCATATTAGCATTAATACCAAGAATTAGACAGTGGATACTGGTCACTCTCTAGTTACCAACTACTTCCAACATTCCACTCCTTGCAGTTTGCAGTTATGCCTATCTGAAAGCTCTGCATAAGCGGAAAATCTAAGTCAGAGACTTCCTGCAGAATGCGTCCAACATCTTAGAAGAATGTTTCCGATGGAGCACCAGTGTGATTCATTTTCCATTCTGAACACTTCTTAACCTCGTCTAGTTTACTCGCCACCAGTAAGTCATAGGAAGAAGGGACATTTAACATGAGGCTAGTAATGTCACGTCGTAACTTCAAAGCTAAAAGCCTTATCTTCCACTCGGAAATCAGAGAAATGCTCCTATGAGCTTCTTTTTCTTTTTTGAATTCTGAGAGCTACCTGGTAACACGTACGTCATTGTGATGTTCTCAACAGTTAAGCCACTCTATTTGTAAAGCGGATATATAGACAAAACCACTTTTAAAATGGTTTTGGGTGTATCGCTTCTTATTTTTGATTAGTAGACAGTTTAAAGTATGTCTAATCGTAAATTGCTTGTGAACAATATTTCTCTGATTTTCACTTTTGAAGTTACAATTTTAATTAACCTCAGTGTAATGACGATATGTAAATGTCTGGAGTTATTTTTGGAAAACAAGATATTGGAAATTCCACTCAATGATCGTAATGCCCTATGTTTCGAAATAGAAATATGAAAAGCCTTTCTCAGGAGAATAACTTTTCATATTCCATGGATTATGTCTATGGCAGAAACAGATCTTATTTTCTTGAAAACCACTTTATTTATCGATAAGTGTTTATACAGGTCAATTTATTGATTGTGAAAAAGTCTAATAAACCCAAGTGCGTATTAGGGATCATTCAATGCCATTGTTCAGCGGACTTGAGTTCATCGAAAGTGTAAATCTTACACAGAAATGTACTACAGTATGTACAGTAATTAATTCGTGGATGGTGGCTAGCACTGGAATCCAGGATCTGTATTTTTCCCCATTTGAGACTCGTCTCTGGATGCACCTGCATTCCCCACTGACTGATGGTGTTCCCACGGAGGCTCGAACCCAGTGTCTATAGTTCCAAGCTCCAAAGTGTAATACACTAGAACACTTGGGCCACCAGAGCTACCTCTTGTGCGACGGGCCATATTAATTATTGAATTCAAACTTGGATTTTCCCGGCGACTGATTAAACTGAAGTGCTCCGTCTCAGGTTAACATGTCGGCTTCTTGTGCAAGTACATCCAGCTGACGAGTTCCGAATAGGAAGACATGCATATCCTGGTTTCCACCACTAGTCACCATCAACCAATAAACTTCCGATTTCATACTCAGATATCGTCGAAGCATCTGCACAAGAAGCCGACAAGTCAACGTGACACTGAGCACTTCAGTTCAGTCAATCGACGGGAAAACCTAAAATTGTATTCAGTTATTTACAGTAGTTTAGGCATCACTTCTCTTGCTAAACATTTCTCCAAAACCACCACAGTGATAAAAGTTGAAGAAATTGGAATTCCAGATACTCTGGTAGAAGAATTTTTGGCCGGATGGATGATTTTGGTGTGTGTGGGTTTTCAGAAAACAGAAGTTTGGATTCTCCACTCACTGCTGATTCGAGCTTAGTAGTGTGTTGGTGGTATAGCTAACGAAAACTCGTTTATTACACCTCATATGTTCCAGAGTCTGTCTGCTGGCCAACGCATTCCTTAACCTCGCTTAGCCTGTACTAAGCCCGTTAAAAAGTAAGGGTTGCTCATGAAGTTATCATACCCAACTCGTAAAAATAATAACACTAATGCTAGTTAAACTGCAGAGCTCAAAGTCTGACAGACTTTTTTCGACACGAGATGCAAAAAAATAAAACAATTAGGAATAACAAGGTTACAGTAACGCCGCTGAGAGATAATTAGATATATAAATGAGTTGGAAAGAACGGATTTTCACACTATAAACTCAAGGACATGATACAAAGCCCTTAACAGCAAAATATGCAGAGACGTTAACTTTAAGCCTTACTTTTCCTCAGATGCTGTAATATATCCTCCACCATAGAGCCGCATTTCTTCTGTTAATACAGAGACTACACTTCTATATTTCTTAATACACTGGGTTTATAAATTAGTAGTCAAACTGTTTCAGTTGACTCTAATGATACAGCAGCAAGAACGTCCTCTTTATAAACTCAAATTATTACAGTTTGAAAATAACTTATTCATGACTGTATACTTGGTATGTGTATGAATAGGAGGGAACAAATACAGTACAATTATTATGACATCATTAACATTGTGAACTCATGTTTCCACCCTAAAGAGAATGCAGAAGCAAATGCTTGATTTATTTTAAAATTTCAGTAACAGTTATTTTCAATATTGAACTACAAATTAAACACTATTCATTTTGAATGCAGACAACTTTTCCACTTACCATATATCCATGATATGTGGATCCCTTTCATTCTGATACGTTCTGCTTAACACAAGGGGATTTTAAACTTTGAGATATCAGTAGCTATAGTGTTGCTATTTTTACGAGAAAGGCTGCTGACGCCTCCCTCTTTCTCAAGTTTACTATCGCTTGGTAATCTAGGTGAGGTTAAGGAGTGCACCATCCGGAAATCGAACGATGGACCGCTTGTGTGGTTGACGAACATTTTAACCATCGAACGGACTGCGCACAGACATGTAGACTTGGCAATGAGAGTAATGTTTTCTGGTTATCAGAAGGTAACCGCTGTGAATTTATTAGTCACCGTTTGTTGATCGAAAATAAAGAGGCATTGCTTGAGAAGTGACGCTCATATCTTTTTTTTCGGTTGTGCTAAGCGCTAAAGATCTCCTTGACAATTTCAGAGTAGGTTCAATCCTGGCTGGTAATGATATCCTCATTTGTACAATCTGTAAATGAAAAAATGGTGCTCACGAAATGGAAAGAGATGACTTGTTTTAGATCGCTGCCGTCTGTACTGATTGGTGCTTGTTGGTATTAGTCGCCTATTCTCACCACTTCTTTCTTCTCCGCGTTCATCGAATCCTCGATGTCGTTGCCGATTTTGGAAAGGTGTTGAATTTTCCTTCTTAATCTTCGAGCTTCTAAGGCAACTATACCCGTCTTGTCACCTTCTACAGTCTGTCTCATCATTTAGTCCACCACAATTAGTACAGATTTTTTTCTTACTTATGGCTTCAATTCAGATGGTTCTTTGTGCATTTTGTTGTGAATTACCTGGATTACGGCATCACCACTTAGTTGGTGAATGATAATTTTTAGAAGTTCTTAATGTTGAAGCAGTTACAAAGTCGCTTCCAGGTAGATTTCGTCAGAGTCGTTTTCAAAGCTGATGAAAGTTGGGTTAAGAACTCAATGTCATAGTAGGCTCTGTTCGCTGATGGTACGTGTTTGTTACAATTTGACCCGCACGTGGTTTATTTTTCTCTAATCCAGGGAGTTCGGGTGGAAGGGGAAATTTTCCCTCCAGGATATCTTTTTCGGATGATGTGGTCTAATATTCCGCTTCAGGTAAACAGGATCACGATACCAGACGAGTGCTTGAAAAATATTAAGTCGCCCATTTTTGCAGTTTGACAAACTGGCCTTTATTCTAGTCGCCAAGTACCTTTCCTTCCTTCATTATCTTCTGCCTTAGTGACGTGAGCATATGTGTTGTTGTATGATGGTCCATAGAAGCCTTCAGAAAGTCAGTTGACCAATACTTCTTTCTTTTACTGAACACACATGAAAGAATTGGAACATGGAATGTCCAAAACATGTTTAAGGCCCGACGGAATGCTAATGAACATCTTCATCAAAAAACTGTTTTATAGTTTTGATTGGTTGAGGGATTTCATTACGATCTGACATCAGTTACAGAAACATTGTTTTGTTTTGGTTTTGAACTCTTTATTGGTACGCACCCACCGGCAGAGTTTGAACCCAGGACCTTCCAGTTACAAAGCTAGATTGAAGACCATTAGGCTGAACCAAAGGCCTACGAATTCTAACTTCTGCCAACTCATGACATAGTGAGACCACTTAGCAATGTCTTCGTAGGCAACTGTCCTCATCTTAAACCTCCTGCACCCTACTGGTCATGGCTTCCCACTAGAACCGCAGGTCACTGCCTGAATAGGGCCAGTCGCTTGTGGGCCTCAGTTCAATTTTCAAGTATTGGTTTTTGTAGGGATTTTGTTTGATTGGTTTAAGGATTTCATCATGAGCTGACATCATTTGTTTTTATTCATTTCTGAGTAACTTCAGCAGTTTTTCATAAGCCATTTTTCTGATGATCCCAATAAGCCCCATCATAAACAAGGGGATCACTAAAACGTTTATTTCAAATAAAGTTTATTAGATTCCAATAAAGAGCTCAGTTTAACTGTAAACATTATCATTATCTGAAAACTCTGTTACTTTTTCTGCGTGTTTAGAACTAAATATCTTCCAGGAATATTTATAGCTTTCCCAACTTTCAAAAGGGTTTCAGAACTATCATTTAACACGGATCACGAATGCAGAGTTTATTTATAGCCGTAATCATCAATGTCTGAATACCAGGAAATTATATAATAATATAAAGAGAATGTCAGTTAAATAATTCCAATTTA
>OX235274.1:19161512-19227380 GCA_944472155.2 Trichobilharzia szidati | reverse complement strand
CTGAACCATTTCTATGTCTGGAGTTTGACTTTGCCGAATTCCGCCCCAATGTTTGTCAATAGTTTACGTCCTCTGATCTCTGAACCTGTGGATATAATCTTATTGACTCAAAATACCTATAACTAACTGTTTGGTATATTGTGACCGTTTAACGCTAACTGATATCTGTAATTGTATATACTGTTTGATTTACCCGCCCAAGTTGACCCAAGTCAGTGAGTCTACGGTTTTTGATATCATTTTTGTTTACTGTATTTGGCAGTGACACTACTGCTACGGATTTTTAATGTTGTTGTCAACGCCCTTCCTGTTGTGAATATTTTTCCTTTTGCTGGTGTTGTTCTGATTGCTTTATTCCTTGCTTTCCTGATTCTAAGGGGAGCAACCCATAAAGTCGCTCCTCTTTAAACTAGGTATTAATGTAACAACCCCTTTCCCAGCCATGAGGCTAGCAACCTCACTCTGTTAACAAAGCTAGTACAGAAACTTCAGTATGAGTCTCCTTGCGACAAATGAAAAAGTCTACGTGGTTGGGAGCAAACCAACCAGAAACTGATTGTGTAACAAATAAGCATGAAGAAATGGAGGTGGATTGGTTACATTCTGAGAAAACCATGAAGTGACATCCTACGCTAGGTCATCGCTTGAGTGGAACCCGAATGGGAAGTGGCGAGTTGGTCGCCGGTTTGAGAGTGAGGTCATATGGAGGATGTCATATGAAAATATGAAAGCATCTGGACAGACGTGGATCCAGGTGGGAACGCTGACAGAGAACCGAACGCAATAGAGACGTGCGGCCGAAGTGCTATGTTCCTCCAGGAACTATAAGAAACCATAATAATAATAATCTGGTCTCTGGTCTTCAATATTTCTCTAATTAATATCAAGTCGTTATCATACTTAAAACAAATTGTATACATTTCTTCGCCAAAGGACTGAAAACAATAACCAAAAAGCAGAACATAGAAATACCATATTTGACTCACTTGTGTAAATGCGTAACCTAACGGTTCTTTATACGATACAACAGCTTGTGACTTATTCACATCAGTTGGATCAGGGAAAATAAAATACGGTGAATTGTCATTTACATCTAAGATATGTATACGCACTAGTACATTTTCAGATAACTTTGGAACGCCTTTATCTTGTGCTTGTATTGTTAAGACAATATTTGGCGTAAATAAGGAATTATTGATTGACTTTACATAATGATCCACTTTGAGTGTAGTACCCATGTATCTAACTGATTTAAAATCAGATGGTGTTTCCGGGATAGTAGTTGATTCCTCAATGAGACTCTCACGATTAATCACAGAGTTTGTATACAACTTTATCTCATAATAGGCTTTTCTGCTGGTAGATGATGAGGCGTTTACCCGCTTTGAAACTAGTTGGAACTTTGGAATGTATTCAATATACTTTTTTTGATTCAAATCAGGCAAAATCGATAGCTGTTTAGCATTAGGCTTTCTACTGATTACACTTTTCTTGATCCTTATCTCCAACTCTGAATTTTCACCTATATCATTATCTGTAACATAAAAGCTTCCGATCAATTCTCCTATTAGATTGTTTTCTGATAGGTAAAAATCATATGAAGGCTTAGAAAAAACTGGAGCGTTATCATTGAAATCTAAAATTGTTACATCGACTTGAGCTGAAGTTGAACGTTTACTCTGCTCACCGTCATCTGAACATAATACAAGGATAGAGAATCTGTCAGATAATTCACGATCCAAGTTGCCTAGAGAATGTATCCATCCTGTAACCGGGTTGATTGTCACCAAATCTACCTGGGAAATCGGTGTTGTCTGAACAATACTGAAGTGTAGTTTTGCATTACGACCTTCATCTTTGTCTGTTGCTATAAGCGATATGATTTCAAAGTTTTCTCGTGCTCTATCAGGACTTGTATCTTCCAGTATCTTAACTGTGTAGACACTTTGATTAAATACCGGATCGTTGTCATTGATATCAATTACTTTTATGTTTTGTGTTGTGTTACTTGATAAGGGTGGGTTTCCGTGATCCCAACAGTAAACAGTAAATTCGATAGCTGGATATTCTTCTCTGTCTATACTTTTCAACAAAGAGAGTTTATATTTCTTATTAGATATTGTTAAATCATTGCTGACAAGTCCAGCATTCATTGGAGTAAGGATCAGAGCATCCGAAAGAGTTTGATTTGTCAATTTACAGTTCACTTCAGCATTTTTCCCCGTATCCCCATCTGAAACATCTAGAATGCCAATATCTTGACCAGGCGGAGATTCTTCTATTATTTCTAGAGATTTTGAACCTGTAGGCGACAAAATTCGAATCCTTGGATGGTGATCATTTGTGTCAATCACATTGACAATAACCTGAGCTGTTGATGACTTCGATTGAGTCTGCAGAGATTTCATATTTCTCGATAGAGTATTATCAGGATTCTTAGCAAATACTTTCAGTACATGTTGAGGTTTCAGTCTATGGTTTAAACGTCGTTGAAGCCTTATTTCACCGGTATCTTCATGAATATAGAAAAGATTGCTGTCATCAGTGTTATCCGTATATGAATCGATGCTGTACAAGACTTTCCCATTTTCCCCGTGGTCTGCATCATTCGCTGTAACCTTTACAATCGTCTGGCCAATGATCGTGTCTTCACTAACATTCGCGACATACGTGGACTGATCAAAAACTGGCATATGATCATTACAGTCTTCGACGAGAACAGTCACATTTAGGTGACACTGATGTCCACCTGATGGAAAGCCATCATCAGCAACGATTTCGAATGTATAATTTTGCCGACTTTCATAGTCCAACGCTCTAATCAGTTCCAGCTCAAGTTTAATATTCGCATAATTCGAAGATGAAAGACTATGTAGTTTGAATGTGGCATTTATATTCCGGTTATCCAAAGAAGATAAATTACTAGGCCGATCATGGATCCATACAAGATCAGATTTAACAGTATTTCCTAAGACTGCATCGTCTGGATCATATGGGGTATTCAGTGGTAGTCGTGTCTCGTGAATCGGTGAATCTTCACGTATTCGAATGACCTGTTCACTTGATGGCACAAATTTACATCCGTTATCATTAATATCCCTGAGTTCAACGACAACATCGAAAATGGTTACCAGCTTATTACTTACAGGCGTTCTACTTTTGTTCTGATTCCCAAGATTTTTAATCGGTGTTACATTTAAACAATTCACACTAAAATATAATTCACAATTTGTATACTGATTCACTTGAGAATTCCATCCTTCTTTCAGTTCCTTTGAAACTGTTTTCTGACTATTCAGAACATCAGGGCGGCATAGTGTTTCCCTGTCCAACTGCTTAGCTACCAATATATCTCCATTAATTTGATCTACAGAAAATAGCTCCGAAAAGTCATCAAGGCTAGAGATTTTAAAAAAGTTTAGATTTGTGAATCCTCCATATACATGTTTCAGTAAACTGCCAATTTTTGTACCAGCTGGAATTTCTTCATCCGCATGAAAGTGAACAGTCCGTGATTGAGACAAATGAATCCACAGTGCCATTATTATTGTTATGCTAAATTGCTGATTATATACAAAATAGCCTGGGGTTTCAATTAATCCAATATTGTGCATAACATTAGAAAATTCTTCATATACAAATTGAGGATCTAAGGATATACCGCAGGCTTCATTTCTGTGGCTTACAAAACATTTTCTGTCATTCAGAATGTTAGAAGCATCACATCTGTCAATGTTAGAAAAAAGTAAAACAAAAAGAAATTAAAAATTTTAAGTAAAAATTAAATTAACCAGCAAGGCTAAATCAAGGTTTTGTCGTTTTGAGGAAATACCTAAATCTGATTGGTAAGATTTTCAGCAAATCATATCTATAGTGGGTGGGAAAAACAAAAATGGCAAGCCCCTATCCAATAAACTATTACCAAAGGTAAATTTATGGAGCGAACATTTTGCTTAATCAAGAGTATAATTTAAGGGTGTTAATTCTCATCTACGTCGGTCGTAAAGCGGTAGAATGCTCATCATCCGCACTTGTAGTCCAAAGTTCAATCTCTAGCCGATGTACTTTTTAACTGAGCTTAGTTTAATAGCCTGTTGTAAAACTCGAACAGATTGAGGGCTTTGTTTGAGGTTACGAACCCTACCCTATAAAATTTAGAGCTTGGCTACTGATACTTCAAGGCTTCAAGCCTACAGTTCTGTGTTTCACTCAGAGAGAAAGGGAATGAAGAAAGATATTTCATTCAGTAAAGCGACTAGTGCCTAAATCATAAATTGTTCTTTTAATCGTTATCATGACCAGTACTATCTGCCGACTATGATAACGTTCGTTTGACTATAATTTAATAAAATTTGTAGACTGAAATGTTTACGGCTCACTTCAGTTGTTGTGGCAGATTCCTAGCACTTCCATGACTTATTTTCTCATTTCTTTGACAAACTGGGCAGCCTTCCCACGTCCCTTTCCCTATTTTTGTCCTCATCGAAGTAAGACATACCAAACGGCTTTCTGATAGCATCCACCAGCCTATGTCACTTCGTTTTCTATATTTTTGTTGCGCATTAAAGTTTCTATAGCCATTCGACTGATTTTACGAGATAAGGTTGTTAACCAAAGAATTGCCAAAGCAAAAACTATATTTGAATATGGACTTCATGCGAGACTTAACTTCAGATATCCTAAAGACGAGAATCTCTAGTTCCCTAAAGAAGACCTGTCCCACAGGAACTCTAAGAATGATATTCTCTAACCGCCTATTGCTTCTGAGCAATACAAAGGAGAGACTTCAGCTTATAACCACTTCAGTGTGCATATATCAGTTCTAGGTCCTTCTATGTCGGTTTTATCAGAAAGCGTTAGAGGAAATTACGCAGCATGGCTACAAAGAGGAAGGCACTGATTCAGTCGGAAGCACCATAATTTAACACTTAGTCACCACCCGTCGCAGCATCTCAACTGACTCCTCATTCGGAATCAATAACAAATTGAACAGTAATCTTCCAAAGGCAGTATGTTTGTGATTTATTTGTACTGCTAAATTCCTCACCATATGAATTTTTTTTGATTACAGCTTTATTCCACACAGTATTTTGGTACTGGTATGGAATTTTCAGCATGTGATATCGGTAGTCCAAATTTTGCAGGTCGACCATAGATATTAGATGTGGGTCGGCAGGGGATCGAACCCTGGACCATCTGCATGGTCGGCGAGAGTCCTAACCACTGTGCCACCGACGCATAGAGCTTTGTGTTTCTAAAGAAAGTAGTCTAACCCCTATATTTACCATGGGTCTGCCACTTCACATAACTCAGGTATAGGCGTTAAGTCATTTTGACTGCACGTGTGTGGTGTTTAATCAATAAAAACGTTTCAGTGATTAACCTCTCTGCATCTCCACCTAACTATTCTACACGTAAATACTTTCACCCTGCCTCAGCCAACCTATTTTGTGATTACATGCAAGTGAATGCGATGTGATGCAATGCTTGAGCTTTTCTCTAGCTTATTTAAGTTACCCGGGTGAGTCATTTTACGTCTAGCTAGCTACAATTATGTTTCAATAATCTAATTGACTCCAATCTGCTAGTGTGTCAGTGGCATAGCGGTTAGGATGCTAGCCAACCATGCACATGGTCCGGGGTTCAATCCCCTACCAACGCACACCTGATATCAATGGTTGGCGGGCAAAATTTGGGCTACATACATCATATGCTGAAAATTCCATACTTGTCCCAAAAAAACTTTGTGGAATCAAGCTATAATCAAAAATATAAGAAGTAGTTGCAGTTATGTAATTGACCTCACAGTCAGCATTACATGGTATTTGCTAAATTATATTAATCTTCTTCATTAGATCTATTGGGTCCTTAAGCCTAAACATTTTATCTCAGAGGTGGTTGGTCGGTTGGTTTAAATGCCACCCTAGTTCCAGGGTCATTGAGAATCCCACGTAAGGTCTCTGAGGCTCCTTCTTTATACGGCACTAATACAGAAGGTATGAATTCTATTTTATTCACGTCATTTTTATTCCTAATCTATTTTTTTCTATGGATACTCATACATTTCTGAATAAATTCCGGTGGGTAGTTAGTTATTCACTAGTAATATTTCCTTTATTTGTTTGATTTTGATTATTTAAGTCGTCTGACTTACTAGTTATGCTCTTGACCCGATTATACAGACATTTAACTAAACCTATCATTACCGATTCTGGATGGGGTGATTCAAAGTCTAAGTATTTATTAGAGTGTGTATCGGTTTCCTACAAATGTTAGATATCTAACCCAACATCTCTTTTTCGTTTTATTCTACAGTCTAGTCTAGCATGGCCAACTCACCCTGTTCATTTCCTAACTCAGAAGTGAATTGGATTCCGTCTAACATATGTATGAAAAACTGAGAGGTATGTTGTGATTTCAATACAGTGAATGTGTCATCGCATATCTTCACCATAACCTAGGAGTGGGACTAAACTTGCTAAGATTTGGCGACTGCCAGTAAACATATGATAATTTTATTCCTGATTATTAATAGCACTAAGAACCCAGTATTCAGTGAAGAATCTCTCCTCAATAGTTTCGTGATTAAGCTGCACAATATTAATGTCAGGAAAAAGCTTGTGCATTGTGAAATAGATCAAATAAAGTATAATAAAGTATATTGCACTGGTTTACATACAATGATGTGCATCGGTGGCATAGCGGTTAGGACGCTCACCGACTATGCACACGGTCCGGGGTTCGATTCCCGGTCACCGACGCACTCCTTTACCTCGCTAAGCCAGAGCTAAAATTCTGGTGAAGAGGAAAGTTTGGGCATGAGGCTAGCAACCTCATCCTGTAAAATAAGCACTGCTACAGAAACTTCAAGCCACCAGCTTAAAGCCCTATGTTCCACTGGGGAACGTAAAGGAAATAAGAAAAGAAGAAGACATACAATGATAAGTTGTGTTATTGGTAATATTTCGAGCAGAATTACTGCCCGTGTTCACGCCACTGTTGGAATGCTTTTCTTTTTAATTCACACATTTATGATGTGTACTCATATATATAGTTCTTTTTTGTGTATTCAGAATTATATTCCAGGTTGTTGACAGTTGTACTGAGTCACGCTTGTTATATGTGTCCGGTGTGACATTGATGAATATAGATTCTAGACTTAGGTCAATTTAAAAAGACATATTGTAGGTCAAAATAAAAATGAAGATCACTGAGACAAATAACACGGGTAATAGTACATCTGCTATGGTATCAAAACAAAGCAAAGTTTAACAAGAAGGTTTAATGTGATGACGAATTGTTGCTTTGGATGCATAAAGGTGGTTTAATCTTCCTAATTGCCAGCTAGGGCGAATCCCAATATTTTTGAGGTTTCTTCGAATTGCCTCTGATGGGCTATTGTTGTACGGTATCGTGACTGTAATTTTTGCCATCCTCCCGTTTTACCCACATTTTTTCTATTTTTTATGTTATCTTTGATAAATTCTTTTGGGTAATTGTTGTCAAGCAAAATTTTGAATAGGGCATTTATTTCTTTACACTGGTCCTCTGGTGCTGTTGTTAGTCTACGTATTCTATCTGCAAGACCTTGTACTAAACCTCGTTTTACCGTGAGTGTATGAGGTGAATGGTTATCAAGGAATCTTTAAGAGTGTGTAGTTTTTTCCATATAGCATCGTTTTTATGCTACCATCTGTTACTCTTTGTATTTTGTAGTCTAACATATGCAGTTCCCCAATTTCATTCTCTATTTCCATTGTGAATTTTATTGAGTCGACATGACTGTTTATGTGTGAGAAGAGTTTCTCAACATCTTTTCTTTTCTCACTATTAGTAATGTGTTGTCTACACATCTTCACCAATATTTTATTGATGACCTGAATGGTTTAAGGGCATTCTCTTCCCAAAAATCCATGAATATGTCAGCTGTTATCGGTGAAATTATCTGTCTGTCTATAAGATTTTAAGGAAATCGAATCGTGTGGCAAAATGAAAACAAAAGACGAATAAATTAAACAGAGGGGAATAAATAATAACAGAAACTGTTCAAAGTGAAAGAAAAGAATTAACAATCTTTTTAATAATTTAATAATTCCCATTTTAGCATTGAGAACACAATATTCAGCGAAGAGACTCTTTTCAACGAATTTATTATCAAGCTGTACAATCGTTTATATATGGTTTTTAAGAAGTCATATCCGATGAGGGAATTAGGTCAAAGGTGTGAATACATGAAATAATAAAAGTACGAAATGCAATTAAAATAGTTGTGATTATAATCATTGTTTAATGTCAAGTGGCAAAATAATTAATGTCATATATGCAATAATACATAAGGTGTATAGGCTTAGTAGGCGAATATAAAATGTTACATAACATGGTGTGAAATTTGATAAGATAGAATTCAATATTTTAAAGATAAAAATATAAAAATTAATAATTTTGGGTTTAAAATGTGAAGTGGGTCAAGTGGAAAAGATTCAGAGTGAGAATAGTAATAATAATAATGATAATAATAATAATCGTAGTAATAAGGGAAAGGTACATAGAATAACTAAATAAATAAATGTCTATCCGTCTACGGCCAAGGCAGAAGTAGGGATTGTACATACTTCTTTTGTACACAAAGGTCTGGCTTAAAGTCATGAATTTCCATAGCCTCAGCTGTCTTTAGAAGTTTGTAATGAAGAAAACTCGGGAAGTTAGCATGGATTCTATATATGATCTGGAAATCATGGTCAGGGTTGACAGTGACAGAAGTCGATCAGGTGTTCCAGAATAGAGCTTCGCACACACTTCCTTTCTCCCTTGTAAAACCATGCTGGAATATGTTCTCGTATCCGTGTGGAAAGCGTCCTCTGACTACGGCAAATGTACCTTGTTCCACAAGAGCAGATGAACTGATAGATGCACATGGAGGCGGCCAGAGGACGGAGCTTTTTTTTCTAGAGGTAGAGAACAACTTGTGGCTAGTGAACGTTATTTGTAATTTTGCTGCATGGAAGGTCTTACTGACTGATTTAGAGAGACGATTTTTGAGCATATTTGTAGCTTGATCACCTTTGAATTCCAAGTTCATGGTTAAGGTTTTCTTTGGAACTGTGTCGGTGACCAGTTTAGACTGCTTATCTTTAGTGTTTCTGTCAATAAATCGGTTCGGGTAACCATTTTCAGCGAGGGTGGCTTTTAAGAAGTCAAGTTCCGAGTCAACGGAATCAGAACTACAAATTTTCCTTATCCTAGAGCAGAGCGAATGAATTAGGTTCCTTTTCCTGGAAATAGGCACCCAACTGTAAAAATTGGTTATTTGTCCATTCCATGTACGTTTCCGGTGGATAGATCTTTTGAGAGATCCGTCATCACGTCTGCTAAGGCACACATCAAGAAAGGGGATACTTAGTTCAGATTCCTTTTCTACGGTGAATTGTAAGGAAGGATGGCAGTTGTTGAAAGCAAACAAGACATCATCAAGAATTACATTTCTATCGCAGATAACGAAAGTGTCGTCTACGTATCTTTTATAAATATCAAAATGACTGATGCTTTCACTAAGTTGAGAATTTTCAAGCTTTGCCATAAAGCAATCAGCCAACAAGGGACCCAGTGGTGATCCCATGGCTGAATATTGTGTTCTTAATCTTTTTAATGTTTAATGCAATTTTAGATTTTCCCATCAATTGATTAGACCGAAATGCTGGGCCTCAGGCTGACATGTCGGCTTCTTGTGCAGATGCTTCGACGACATCTGGACGAGTATTAAGAAGTTGATTGATGGATAATGACTAGCAGCGGAATCCAGGGTGCACGTTTCGTCCTATTTGGGACTCGTCACTTGATGTGCCTGCACTCTGCAGTGAGTGATCGGGTTCCTGTCCAAGTAATCTAGTGATTAACGCTTTGGCATTTGAAACTATGGCTGTCGAGTTCTAGTCTCAGTGGGAACACGATCACTCACTGGGGAAAACAGGTGTATCCAGATGACGCTTCCTAAGTAGGACAGCGGAAATTCGTAGCTCGGGATTGTGACCTTAGTGACTGTATTATAAAAGTTTCCCTTATTTCAGAGGCGATTATATCGTATAATTCACCTGAATTAGATCTACCACAAGATAATTAGATCCAATCAGTGGGGAGCTTTAACCCCTTGTTTTGCGCTTACGGACGCATCTGCAACTCCCACATGTAATAACGTGCTGCAATTATAGATTCTAACACTGAGATACTAAGATTTGCAAACACCCATGACACTGCAGTGGAATATAACTTGGGCTCCAGACTAAGCTGAATGACAATGTCTCTGACTGAAACAGTGAATGACAGAGTTTGAAACCTAAGAATGAAATCAGTTCCTTCAAGAGTACCGTTACATCTTTCTAGATGGTGTCAATAAACACGAATGCAAGGCACAGACCTTCTTTCCAACTACCTCAAATCACCCAAAGTAATTTTAAAAACACCTACTATGGCTGGTTACACAGATAAACTATCACTCTGTAGAGAAATCTGATAGGACCCACAAACCACCTACACTGTAGACAACGAAAATTACAATACAATAGTATCGCAAATAAACTTATGTCGGCCTGTGATAAAATCTACATTAGAGTTAAGATTATATAAGTGAATATTTTAAATTTTTTATGAAATAATGGAGTAAATTTACACTTTTTGAATATATTGTTTTAAGTTGTGATGGTTTCATTCGTTTCCTTCATGCTGATCCAATGCTGTGGACAGTTTTGCTTGCTGTGATTAACGCTCAACAAAATTTTTGTTTCCAAGAGTTGGTTTGTAAGGATTATATTTGTTTTTACGAAATGATCACTGACTGATATCAGTTAAAGAAGGATTGAAAACCAGAGAGTCCTGGACAGCTGTTTATCCTAGTTTGGGAATCACTGGCAGTACGCATGCACTCAGGTTCGGACCCAAACCTTTCCGGTTACAAGGCAAGCTCGTGTATTATTATTTTAACAAAGAAAATGGTGGCATACAATGAGAAAACTGTCGTGTGACATCATGCTCTAGACCTCCAAGTGAAACCGCAATAAGAAACTACTATTTGGGCATGACTCTGACATGTTGACATGTAGGAGATCGAGTGAGAAGAGAGTAAAGGTTTAGGAGCGACCATGGACCTAGTCAAAAAAATTAACGGACAGTAGAGTGAAATAGCTATGTGTTACCAAAGCTCCTATAGCTCCCTCAGAACGGGAAAAGCAATAATAATAAAATAATAATTCACATGATAGTAACGAACAGAGTTGCTCAGTTTCAATCACTCGTTGAAGCTTACGATAAACCACACAATCCAACGATACACACTGTTCTCATGTAAGACATTTTCGGCCCATCACTCTAATGCAGTGAACCTCAGGAGACATACACTGTCTTTCCATTCGTCAATTATATACCTATATTTCCGCACAGATGCCCACGGAAACAAAGTACAGGCCAGCCTAAATCCTCTGTAGATTATTTACAGATAAATGCCCTGAATAAAACCTGAGGTTTGAACAAAGTAAAGCATTTTCATTAGCAAATATTCTGTTCACGTGTAGTTATGTGTTTAGTAGGCATAAAAGTGTATAAACTTATGCATTTTTGGTGGTCTAGAAATGTTTTATGTACTACATAAATGCTAGCTTGTTATTATTGACTTTAAATACCTCAAAGAATATTTTCATAACATTTTATCTCCAGTAATTAGTTTTCGGCATGTTTGTTTATTTTACTTTAATTCATAAAACCCAGGAAATATATAGTTTATTTTTGACTATTTGTAGCGTACGTCTGTGGTCCACTAATAGAATTCTTGCCAACCACGAATGTGGCCTAAATTCGGGTCTTAGCCTAACACACTCCTAAAATTCGATCAGCAGGAAGTGAACTCGATTAAGGGACAGAAAGTTGGAGGTAAGCATAGCAAAACCAACCCATGAAATTAACACCACCGCTTCTGTAACTTCCAAGCTAAAGCCTATAGCCCTATGTTCTATTTGGAATACATTGGAATAAATGAAACTTGGTGCTTTACGAAAAGCATTTAGAACAGGCTGCTGGAGACATTTATCAAAAGGTGCCTTCGTTGACTGCTGGCCACGAAGAATTCGCAACAACAAACACTAGGAACAAACCAATCAGGAACCTACTGTTGAAGGAATATGCAGAAGAAAATGGATATGAGACGAACAGACGCTGAGGAGGTCGTGTATTACGTCTCACATCAGACCACCCAGTGTAATGGGAATGGGAAAAGACACGTGGGGCGTCGCTTTGTAGTTGACGTGCAGATCGTGCGCCGAAGAGATAAGAGACTATTGGCAATCTTGAGACCACCGAAAAAGAGGATAACAGAAAATAGAATGAAGTGTAGACGTACTGTTGAAGCCCTATGTCCCACTCGGAACACGAGGGAATAACAGTAATAATTCGATTATGTGTACTGCTGCTGAAGAACATTCAACAGCTGTGAATGACTGAATAAGTTTTCAACATGGAACGCCTTGTACAAAATTGCACCAATTCAATTTTCCGCTGCACATGTAAAGGGTACACATAAGAAAAAATGCAAAAGGATTATAATGCTAGATCACATAAGGATTAGAGAACAATCAGATGAAAAACTGATAGAAATGTGTTAGACCTAGGTGTGTATCAAGAAAGATTGCATCTTCCCTACCTACAGCGATTTTGTGCCTTGTCAATAATAGTCTTCAACCTCTTTCAAAGCCATGAGAAACGTTCCCATGGCAATACATCTGAAGTAGTACAAAAAGTAGAACAAAGAGTATCTGTGTTGTTGAAACCCTATGTTCCATTTGGAACCCATGGGAATAATACTAATAATCCCGCATATATGCCTTCTATACTGTTGATGAAATTTTGATAGCTACTCTCTCAGTGTGCTTGTGATTGTTGTCATTTTATTTTGCAATTTGAGCAACCTTTCCAGCTTTCAACACTGTTCGAGCAATCCATGACCCAATAATTATTTTTCTTTTCATCGAAAGAAGAGAAATTAGCTGAATGGATTCCTAAAGGCTTTCACCTACCTGCATCTATCCGCCTCTCCGGTTCCATCAAAGAATTAGTTTGTGTTTTATATTTTTCTTTCTCCTGAGCTTTTGTAGTGATTCAATTGATTTCCGTGGAGTAGGGTAGCTGGCCCAACGCCCAACCTGCCACGTTTTCCAGTCTTTGGACTGTCCGGTAAACAAGGTGAGAAGATCGTGTGAAGAACAAATGAATGCTCATGGTTAATCTCGAAGTCACAGTGATATACCCATGTGTCTTTGAGGGTCTGTGTTTCACTCGGAACTCGGTGGGATAATTATAAAACTTGCTATAAGAATAAAAAGTAATATGAATTACTATTCATCTCTCTTTTTATGTCCTCTTCAAGTTATATACATCGTTACCACTTTTATTTTGACAAACCTATTCACTTTGTATACCAATATCTCATCGGATAATCTGACTAATAATTTAATGAGTAATAAGTAATAACTGGGTGGTCTTTTGGGCGAGACAATAGATGGGAAACAGAATGAAGAAATTGACGTATTTATTATTATTATCATTATCATTATTTTTATTAATAAAAAAAGGTATTTAGTTCAGTAGTAACTGTTAGTCTTTGCAGTAGGTAAATTATATACGTGAATATGTGCGAATTATATGTGATGCTACATTGAAAACTATCTATAAGCAATAAGCAACTTCCCTAATATTATTAAATATCTCAAAAAAGTATCCACATACTACTCATGAGTAACTTGTTATTGTTATATCGAGAAGCAATGAGGAAACGACTTTAGCTAGAGAACCAATGAAAAGCAAACAGTGCTGTTTATCTCTTCCGTTCAAGTTTGAGAATCTCCAAAACCCCTCTGGGGATCGAACCAAGAACCTTCGTGAGTAAGTTAAAGTAATCACCTACAAACTGTTGAAATCATTGTAACCGGAGTTCTTTCGTTCGAATCCCTATTGGTGCTACATAGGGAAGAGTACCAAACTAGGACAAAATAGCTCTCCAGTATACTGTCTGGTTTTCTAGTAGTTCTCTAGTTGATGACAGCCAGTGATCAAACCTTCCTGGAAGTCAAAATTTGACACACAAGATAAGATGTAAAACAATTAGTCCCATTTATAAATTTGTATAGTGTTATTAGAAGACCGAGATTACCTGAAAAATGTGATATGTTCGCGCTGTACATTTCAAACAATCTGGTCGCACATTTACTTGTCTAGTCGATATATATGAAAAATTAAATTAATTAAAGTGACAGAAAAAGATTTAAGAATGATTAACACAAAGTTTGAGTAATTCAATCAAATAAGGATTACCAAGGTGGTAGGCTAAGAGTAGTAAAAAACTGTTTCTGAACAGACAGGAGGGGGTTAAGTTTATGAATAGACATAGCCTCAGCGTATTTCAATACGCGTCCTTGACCACTTATATAGCAATTACAAAGAAAATAATTCCAACAGTGGTTTGAACACGGGCAGTAATTTTGCTCGAAATATTACCAATAACTAAACTTATCCAAATGAACTGTCGTCAAGATTTGACCGAATAGTTCTAAAATATTTGGGCGCCGAGTGAGAAGTAGACATTTGTAAAAAATTATATTTGTAAAATCTCAGCGATATTGAAATAAGTAATTCCAACGTTTCGTTCGGCAATCTGGTCCGAACTTCTTCAGGGAAATTAATCAAAATTAACATAACAGAGGTTTTATATAATCATGATTGGACAAAGTTTTTAAAAAGATGTGCCTTTTATATATAAAACCTCTGTTATGTTAATTTTGATTAATTTCCCTGTAGAAGTTCGGACCAGATTGCCGAACGAAACGTTGGAATTACTTATTTCAATATCGCTGAGATTTTACAAATATAATTTTTTACAAATGTCAACTAAACTTATCATTGTGTGTAAACTATTGAAATATAATAACACTTTATTTGGTCTTGAAGCCTGTGTTAGCATAAAACTTTTGGTTCATCTCGATTATATGTTTAGCTATAGACGAAGTTGGTAGTCGGTCACCTGCGTCTATTGGTTTTGCACAATTCATTTGTTTTTCTAACCATTTCAGAATATGCTCTCCCACCCTCACATGCAAACCACAATTACTCCTCCCTAAGTATGTTCACAGACACACAAAAATTGGTAAATGGTGTGGGATGTGACGTAATCAATTGTGCACTTTTGAGGTTTGCAGTGGAGTATATTTCTGTTTTTTTTTCGATAATTACAAGCTGCGCTGCATAATAGGTCCTACGGATGACCGAATTTAACCATTGTTTCAAAATTCTACGGTTTGTTTCCCCGTTATATGATAATTTGATGGAGAAATTCTTCTTAGGGGTGATATACATTGTAGGTTTAAAGACTAATTGACTTCTACACCTGTTTAAAATTTTAAAGGATGTCGGTTTTCAACAAGAGTATCCATCAATGTTTCATTTTCTTTGTCTATAACATCAGCGTGCAAATACGTTGAATGCTGTTAAATAAATATTTGATCGAGCCTATTTTATTCTGTTATAGACAGAAACTGTGAAAATTTAGGTATTGCCCTGTCCAAGTGGGCTTTCTGTAGATTGATCGTCTTATTGAACCATCATCTCTTCGACTCAGAAGTATGTCTAAAAGTGGAAGCTGGTTGCGACTTTCTTCCTCGCATATAAAACTAATGTGATTCTGTGCAAAGTTAAGTCTATCTAAAAAACGATCATGAAGATGCGAGTTGTCTATTCATAAACCGAAGCTCCCTCTCCTGTGTTAATCATTCTTAAATCTTTTTTTGTCACTTTTTTAAATTTAATTGCCCTAATTTTTTCATATATATTGACTTGACAAGTAAAAGTGTGATCAGACTACTCGAAATGTATAGCGCAAGTACATCGCATTTTAGAGATAAAATGATTGAATAATGTTTATTTTTGTGAATTTATAATCAACAGAAGTACATATTTTAAGAGGCGAGTTATGGTCAGTCCTAGAAGGATGTAAGTTCAAAGGAAAACAAGTAATACGGTGATGTTAACGTTCACTTCATCGTAGGTTTTGTCATGTAATAACGTCAGTTAGGGAATCATTGAAAACCAAGTAGCACTGGGCAGACGCTTCTCCCCTACAAAACGCCAAATTCAGCATCCTTCTCCAGCTCATTAGTAGCAGCTACTTGCTGAGTATCCTTATTTTCTGATGGGAAGTTTTGCATTTGGTGGAGTGCATTAATTTAGACTGAAGCGAATGCTGGTCAGTGACACTGAATGGTGGTTGAGTGACTGAACTCCAACCCTGTTACCCCAGTAGTCATTGTAAGGTGACTCTGTAGATTTAAGGCTCAGGATCCGATCTTATGCTATCTCATGGATGTCCAAAATAAGGTGATACATTGTAGACATGTTTCTCTTCTAAAATGTTAATAAAGCAATAACAACGGTTTTTGCAAAATAAGATGGTGAAAATCATTTATTCCGTTGACTTCCCATCGGTTGCCTACAGAAGAGAGAAAAATAATAAGATTATGTACAGAACAAGTTTAATATATTTGCAAATATTACATAATATCCATTGAGAGGTGACTCCAAGCTTAATAAACGGTGCTCAAAAGTTACACATGTATAGCTCATACACAGAAGACTGAAGAATAAACAAAAATAAATGCCTGGATACAATGGCAGAAGAGTTACGTAACAAAGACAGAAGGTGAATTAGATGGTGAGCAATTTAGGTTGTGTAAGAGTGTGATGATTTCAGCTGAAGTCACAGAAATGAGCAAAAATGTGGCAGACTTAGAATACTTCAGAAGGAGAGAGAGGTTAAAGCCAAAGACTACCTCATCAAATGAAAAGGAAAGCGATGACATCCAGTTACCAGCAGAAAGAATGACTGATTAGTCGGGTTTCAAGCATTTGACAGAAATTACTTTAGTAGATCTAAGAAGAAATTAACTATTTTTTCTGTCGATAATTTCGAAGAATTTCAAGGTGTATAGCGCTATGTGGTTTCCAATAGTTCTCTAATTTATGCTGCTTCGGGGCGACATCTACATAAAAATGTGAAAAACATGATGTTAATAGACTTAGTAAGAAACATCATAAGGAAACGGTTTATCGAGGAAGCATTGAAAGGATTAAAACAATGGGATAGCGATCTAATGTGCTTATTATCCACACAAAACATTCACAGCGAATATGCCAACCTTATTTCTGACCAAGATAAGTTAGGAGACTGAAGGTTGTTCTTCTGAGTAGGGACATTAGGTTTTTCCATGATTTGGATTACTGTCGTTCCATCTACCAACAGGAAGAGTAGCCATGAGTTTTTTAATACGTTGATGAGAGTATGGGGTACCACCAGAAACTCCTGTTTCACCTTCTTTGATGATGCTATCCTTCAAGCGTTAGGATTATTTTACAACCTGATAAAGGACAGAGTGGAGGTACTGATGAATAAGATGGATTACATTTTTTTTAAAAGCATCAGATTATCCCTGGTGAATCTCAATGATAAACACAGTGGCTATGTGAATGATTGCAGCCCTTGTGAAATCGTTTTGGATCGTATATACAGTTTCTGATTCATTTTAGTTTGTCAAGCAAATTATTGATGTCAATGTATCTGATAAGCATCTGGTCTCGTTCAATGTGACCTCCCTCTTTACAAATATGCCAGTCTTTGAGACTACTGACTTTAGAGAAGCTGAGGACATACCGATTCCAACATCGGGAGTGAGGAAATAAGCACTTTTTATGTACAGAAGTTGTCTAATTCCAATTCGACGGGAGTCGATTTCACCAAGTCCCTTGAAACCACTTTCTACAGACTTATTCTTTTCAGGCCTAGAAGCCGGTACCTTGCAGCAATGGATGTATACCTAAGATATGTTGATGACATTTTTATCGCCTGTGAAAGCAGATGAAAAGCTGGAAGCATGTTGATAAAATTCAGCTAATGGCATCCAAATATCAACTTCACAATGCGACATGGGGAAAATAGTAGTATTGAATATCTATACGTTTCTGTAGTGAAAAGGACTGATGGCACAATCGAAAGATTTATATTCAGAACGTCTTTATGGACAGGACATTACACGCATTTCAAAAACCTTGTTCCAATCCAGTATAAAAAGAACTTAGTCAGAACACTGTTCAATAGAGCATGGAAAATGTGAAGGATATTTTATCTAAGAATGGATATCCTGAGAAGTTCACTAACAAGTACTCTAAAAAAATGAACTCCTGCAAAACCATCCAAAAAGTTCCTAAGAAATCTGTCTATATCAGTTTGCCATCCAAAGGAGACGATGTACAATATGTAGTCAAACCACGACTCGATAAAGCTATCAAGAGAATTTATTATGTTGCAAAACTTGTCTTCCTTAACACCAACAAACAAGCGCTTCAACAATCTGGGAAAGACTGGTACTCGCCAATCCTTAACATTTTTTAAACTGTGTAAATCAATATGAGTGTGTTTGTAGAAGCAAAACCATAGGTCATAAAGAAGAGAGCATTTTTCAAAGTGTTTGAAAACAGCTGAATTCAAAGTGCCAAAAAGTTCAATAAAGAAGCACCTTCTGGGCTACGGACATGATATCGACGCTGTCAAGTCATTCACTGATGCCGTCAGACAAACAAACAGGAAGGTGCTTGCAGTTGCGGAGGCTTATGCAGTTCGAATTTATAAGCCATGATAATGTGTTGTACTTATTAACTGTTATTATTAATATCATAACTATTATTATTGATATACTCTGTTAACAATTCTGGATATATTCTCTAATGACTAATTGTTTATCTGGGTGATGTCACTGAAGCGTAATACATTTTATCTTAATTTTAATCTCTCATACTCCTTCCCCTTATCTATTTGAACATGACCTGAGAAACATCCACAAGTGTCGTTTTGCATGATTAATTCAATGTAGTTTATTTGCTTATCAGTCTTATATCTCCCAATGTATTTTTAATAGTATATATATATATATATTCCCGTATGTAGGGTATTCAGTTGAAGGAGAGTTCTACTGAAATTTGATCAATTCATTAAATCCTTCTTCACCATTTATAAATTCTTATCGGGAAATAAGTATTTCCAGTTTGTGTATAACCCTATCCATAAGTGACCCTTATTAATTCTCATCCAAATACACTGTCGTTATTACACGTTAGAAACAACCATTGTCGGCTTTAAGACAACTAGAACGCTCTTTACGTAATAAACTAAATAATGATATGAGATGAACAGTCGCATGAATGATGAGCGCCTAATTATTGTCCTTTGAATACAGGAAGTATGCTAGATGAAACTGTTAATCATCCAGTTTCATCAAACAACTGGAATTATGGCGGGGGGGGGGCCTAACATACACGAGTTCCATCTAGGATGTTAGCGACAATAAATCATACCATATCTAATGAATTACAGCAATCAATACTTACGGCTGCAATGAGTTAATTCATCACATCAATTACAGCAATTCAACTAGCTGACAAGCGGAATGAATAGGTACACTAATTAACTGATCAATAATTGGAAATAATCTCTTGTTGTTCAGTGATGTGAATCATTCGCTTCATAACTCGACGTCCAGATAATTTGTTGTAGTTGTTGAGTCGAATCCAGCTCCATCTACTTCAGCTTAGGTAACTAGATAGCATGATAACTCTACTCCGGGTACCTGATTTTCAAAAATAATGCTGGCCGTTAAAATCTGATTCTATGATAGTAGAGCAAAATAAAATCTTAAAACTTTAAGCGATAAATACTGCTTAAATTTATCTGTCTCTCTGACAGCTGATAACAAGAGAGTCATATATGTATTTCCGTTCATTTTCTATAGTGGGTTCTTCAAAGCGTTTATTACTGTTATTCCGCCAGCGTTCAGTGTTTTGTTTATTAAAAATAGCTTTATTCCAAACGGTAGTTATGGTACAGGTATGGAATTTTCAGCGTGCATTTCAATATTGCATCTAATTACCCCATAAATTTTATAAGATTTTAAAAATAAAAAGCAGCGACAACAAAAAGAAAAAAGAAAAATAAAAGAAATAAAAAAGAATAGCATTGCATTCACATATTTAAACAATACACCACAGGATATGAAATATGAAATTAGTGTGTAATAGAATATGTGAGCAACAACATAATAGTGACAAAGAAAGGAGAACAAAAGCTAATGGGAAATATTTGTTAGAGTGCCGCAGTAAGTTGATTGTGTCATACCTAACGGATTCCTCATCACATAACAGCTGTACCATATAAGGTATTGTGGAGTTTTTATACTTGGTAGTCCTGGCATGTAGCCTTCTAAGTTGCTTCTAGTTCTACCAGATGAAATGCAAGGAGAGAGCTGCTTATGGAGGGGGTGTTCGGGGTCTGACAATATAGAATTCGCTAGTTTCTTACATGACATTATATGTCTATCCACAATGGTGTTAACCAGTTGGTTTAACGAAATCCCACTACCCATACGCAGCAAAGCAAAGCCTTTCTTAAGTAGTCCAGGAAAGATTAATGGGGAGCAGTAAAGAGGGATGGGTAGAATACAGGAATTGACAAACTGAGAAAGTAAAGACTGCTTTATACCAGACTGCCTAAACTTCCTAAGGTAGAACGTTAAGCGAAACATCTTTCTAGCAACTAGCAAGATGTGAGAGGACCAGGAAAGATTGGAGGAAATACTCAATCCAAGGTACTTGACATTAGATGTAGTTTCAACCTCTATGCCGTCAATGATAGTGGGACCATGTGAGCTAGCCAGTTGTTGTAGGTCACGTTTTCGTCTGAAAGTGAAATTTACTACCTGACATTTAGACGGATTCAGCTTAAGACAGTTTGAAGAGGACCACAGACTAAATTCCGAGAGAAAGTTATTTAATATGGAACAGTCTGACTGAGAGTTGATAGGCATGGAGACAGAGAGGTCATCAGCATACTTGACAAAAGTGGCTACATCAGAATGAGGCAAGTCATGTAAGAAGAAAGAAAACAGAAAAGGAGAAAGAACAGCAAGTTGTTCTTCACTACAATGTGTCTTCACCTTCATTAGCTCAAGAAGTTGACACTTTCTGGCATAACTCAACCTTTTCTCTTACAAATTGTTAATTCATGTATTCTACTCATTCTCCTTTATTGTTTCACCTTATTGTTCCCTGGGCTTCACAAAAAGGACTACGTTACGTTACGCAGAATTTTAAAGGCTATAGGCAGAGTTAGTAATTTGTCATCTGTGTAACTAACTGACACAACTGCTGGTAGCAGTTTTAATTCTTGCTAGCAATCGGTTCAAGTCATCACAGCGGATACTGGTTATCCCCTTCTCTGCAACTTTATGCCTGTAACTTCCTGCGAAACCAAAAGGAAGTTCATGAGAACTTATGTTCTTATGGCTAAATGTAAAAACGTCCAGCTACACCAGGAGTGTTTTGTCAAGAAACTAATGTCGGAAAGTACCTTGCAATTTAGGAATATAACAGGGCCATTAATATTTCAACTTTGGATAATAAACCGTCTTATATATAACATAGTATGTGCTTTGTAAATATGGAAATTCCGGCAAATTTCTCGCATTGCCACCACACTGCTTTGACACCTTCCTGTAAAACAAGTGTGACACTAAGGAGCTATTTAGTTGAGAATTAAAACTTCACTAAACTCCTCATAGCCGGATGTTCGCTTATAGGTATCAGATTGAACCATTTCGACTCGACCAAAGATGACTTTAATTGGCTAACTAGATCTATTGCAGATATTCTGATCTTACTCATAATCCTCCTTTCAAGTTTGTTAACACTGTCATATGAACCTGTTTTCACACGTCCGTTTACCTTATTGATATACTTTGATCTGTCTATAACTATGGTTACATTAACCGAAGTGCCTGGTCTCAGGGTGACATGTTGGTCCAACTAGTCGACGGGAAAAACTTAAATTCAACTTAATAATTCTTAATCCCTATTTACACTACCATATTTTCATATCCGAACTTCCTGTCTATTTTGCCATTTTATTATTTCAACATATTTAATCCCTGATTGCATAAACAATTATTCGTCACATTATTTATGATCCCACTGGATTTTTTTATCCAAACATCCTGTCTATTTTTCTTATTTCTACGTTTCTAACCCCTAATCGCACAATATGTAAATCTTCCCAATAATTATGATGCTACTTTGTTTGAGCTATATCCATCCCCCTGTTTATTATGGCATTTTAATTCCTAATTGTGATTTTATTAATCTACCCCTTGACCGGAAATTATTCTGGAACTTTCCTACCCATTTATTATAAATACACGAATGTACAGCCTAGTTGACGGTGACTTCGCCGAAAAGAAAATTTTCTTCGCTGCAAGTGTCCTTTTATTATTTCCTATCTAGAAGTGTTGAGATTCTACCACCCTTCCTCCCCGTAAACACTGTACTTCAAAAAGCTGGTTTCATTTTTGAAAAAAAAACATTAGGCTTCATCGGATAGTTAAATGTGGCTTTAGCTCAAGTTTCACGGAAAAGAAAAAAGAATTCTAACGTGTTCGTTTTAATAAATGAACACGCAGATCTCGGGATTTTCTCTCAAGACAATTTCATTGATTATTGTCCACAAATTAAACTACTTAACAAGAATCGATTAGGCGTAATAATGGTTGATATATTATTCCAACACTGGGTAATGTGGACTTACGATAAGAAGAGAAATCAGTATCTTCTAGATGTACCATACTGACGAGTGCTCACAGGCGCGAAATTTCTGTTCAAATATTCTCATTGCTTGTTTCCAACTGCATAATATTAGAAAATAATAATTTAAAACAAAAATTTTTGAGGACTAGTGTTGATGAATGATACTGGTGTATAAAGTATAACAATTTTACAGCGTTTATTGGCAGCATTTTTATTAGCTTTTACTTTCAGTTATACATTTGATGAGCAGTTAATAATTTCTTATTAGTAGTTTAACTTTATAAGTGTCAGTTTCATATTTTTATTACTCACACGCAAACTCCAATAATATCTCAAATAAATTAATTACAATATTTCGACATTTTTGTAATTAAAAGAATCATTGAAGATCTAAAAGTCAACTCTGTGATATATACTGGAAACTCCAATAAAATGTGATTCATTCAGCATTTAATGTCACACAAACTCGAAGGCTTACAGGTGAAAAACAACAAACTGACTGAAGAGGCAAGCAGACAAGACAGTACTCCAGGCGAACATAGAGAAGACAAAGAGGATGAAGATAACCAACCACCACCGACAGCAACGACAACTGGCATCAATCACTATCAATAGGAGAGATTTGAATAAGGTTACTTCCTTCACTTGCCCGGCTAGGAATTATCGTTTCAAATACGGGCAGAATCGGGAGGGCAACATCCGCCTTCGATAACCTGAAACCAGTCTGCAAATCTTCTGCACGCCGCTTCAGCATAAAGAACAAGAATAGGATTTTCATTACAAATGTGAAGTCAGTCGGTCGGTTTTTCTGTATGAGTCAGAAACATGCATTGCTTGTCACGAATAGGATTTCCAGCAGGCTGTTACAGACTTTTAGCAACAGCTGTTTTATTCGATGGCTCCATAGTGAAGGTGAAATTGCTAGCCGGCCATGGAACAAACCAACCATGAGCAGATAGCCCAAGAAAGATGTAGTAGAAAATGGAGATGGATCGGGCATACTTTGTGGAGGCCGCTGCATGACATTACGCTCATTGCAGGCTATCGTTCGAGTGAAATCCAGATGGGAAGCGATGAGTGGATCGCCAGTGCTACGGTAGCATGGATGAGATCATGTGGCGAGGAGGAGATGAGAGATTATGGGCAATCGAGGACCCAGATGAAGAGGATAGCATAGAATAGAACAAAGTGTATATGTGTTATTGAATCCTTATTTTCCACTTGGAACTCAAGAGAACAATTATACTAAACAATATACTGGGCACATGTAATCGCAATCATTGGCTGCTATCCTGACATCATGGGTGGCTGTGCATATCAGAATTGCCCACCGAGATACACTAACCTGATCGAATTCTCCTGCAAATCCTCTTATTCCAGAAATGCCGTTTGGATAGTGGTTAGACTTTAGGCAGTTATCATCATAGTATAAGTTCTTCACACATTGTCTGCTGTTTTTGAGCCGGGTTGTAATACTGGCAAATGGCAATATAAGGGTCGTAAGGTATTCTCTTTGCGAACCGACCAGGAATCGATTGTGAAACAAATACATATGAAGAAATGGAGATGGACTCGTCATATTCTAAGAAAACCATCAAGTGATATCACTAGACAAGTCCTCGAGTGGAACCCAAAAAGGAAGCGGCGAGTTGGTCGTCCAAGGGTGGCTTGGAGGAGGTCATGTGAAGAGGCGATGAAAACGCGTGGGCAAACTTGGAGCTAGGTGAAGACTCTAGCAGAGAACCGAACGCAATAGAGACGCACGGCTGAAGCCCTATGTTCCTCTAGGAATTAAAGGAAACAATAATAAGGCATTCTTTTCAGATAATGGGCAAGTCAGCGATGCTGCCTCTCCACCTTAGACAGGGGGAGTTAGAGAAAGCTCAACCCCGAAAACTATACGTCTCTACATATCTTATAGTAATCTGTAGGCAGCTTTACCATCTTAATGCGAACATAACTGCAAAAGTCACTTCAGAAAACTTCTTGGGTAAAGAATATCATATGCAATAAATCGGGAATAATGGGAAAAAAATCTTCATTTGCCTTCTCACAAAATTTCTGATATGATTTTTCGTTGTGTTTTCGTATCATTGTATACACGATGGATAGAAACTTAGCCGTAATTTGGACACAAACAGGGCATTACCACTTTCAGTTTATATCGTACCAATGACCCTGAAAGAAGTTAGATTTCATGCTAAACTGGGATCAGTCTTATGGGATCCCTGAAAACATACTCATTACATAATCCAACAAGTCTGGTGAGAAAAAGCTGGGTATAGATGAAGTACCAACCACCACCAACGGGAGACATTTAACAGAGGCAGCCTCTTTCACTTATCTGGGAAGCATCGTTTCAACTACAGGCAGTCAGAACGGATGAAGATATCAAAGCCAGTCAGAATCGGAAAGGCAAGATACGCCTTCATCAACCTGGAACCAGTTTGGAAATCTTCTCCACTTAGTCAGCATAAAGAACAAGATTCGAATTTTCAACACCAAATATCAAGTCGGTCCTTCTATACGAGTTAGACACTTGTACAGTGTATCACGAAAAACATTCCCAACAGCCAGTTGCGGACTTTCATCAACGGCTACCTTCGCTGGCTGGCTCCATACTGATGATGGCTGGAGTGCCCTGGGTTCAATTCCTGGTGGGGTCACAAAACAGCTGGTTAGGACTTCATACTTCTGAATGCTTCTCGAATAGATAACACCTAGCTCGCCAGTTTTCTAGCCGGTCCAAGCCCTAGTAAACAGGGAGGGTTGGGTGTTGAGCTAGGAACCTCACACCATTAAATCTTTCAAACCACTGGAGAAACTTCGTAGATAACACTCCTCCAAAGAAAGAAGAGATCCTGAATGCGGTCAAGCTACTGAAGTCCGTGAAGTCAGCAGAAACAGACGTCATTCCTCTCAAAGCACTGAAGACGGCCACACAGATTACGGCATATGTTCATACTCCATTACTGCAAAACGTTTGGAAAGAAAGAAAGGTACCTACCGACTGGAAAGAAGACTGGCTACCTCGGCAAGCTGCCAAAGAAGGTCGACCTAAGCATGACTCTGCAAGAACTGGCCTGGTATCATGTTCTTGTCCGCACCAAGAAAAATACTAAGTCTCATCATCATGGAGAGAATAAAGCATGCACTGGATACAGAACTCAGCCAGCCCGAAACAAGCTGGATTCAGGAAAGGCAAGTCATGTACTGATCAGTTTGCAAATCTACGCATCGTCATTACAGAACAAAGCATCGAATGGCAGTGAAACCTCTACCTCAGCAAATTCATTGACTTCGAGAAGGCCATCAACAGACAGCGTTGACCGAAAAGTAATTTAGAAACTGCTTCAACACTATAGCGTACAGTGTACAAATCTTTATCAACCTCATTCAGCTGCTACGTGACAGAGCCAGGTATCAAGTGATTCACAACAGAAAACTCTGCGAGGCGTTTGAAGTGTATACATGAGTAAGACAAGGCTGTCTGTTATGACCGAAGGTATACCTAATTTTGGTGGACTGGATTATGCGGAAGACTGTGTGGAAAGAGGAGACAGGAGTACTCCCGGCTACCGATGACAAGACTCCCTCTAGAAGATCTGGACTTAGCACATGATATATGTCTAATGTCACATAAACTCAAAGACTTGCAAGCTAAAAACAACAAATTATCTGAAGAGGCAGCGAACACAGAGAAGACGGAAGGGATGAAAATAACCAATCAACAGCAACAACAACTAGCACCAATCACCATCAACGGGAGAGATTTACTAGATGTTACTTCCTTCCTCCATTTATCTGGGAAGCATCGTTTCAACTACAGGCAGTCAGAACGGATGAAGATATCAAAGCCAGTCAGAATCGGAAAGGCGAGATACATCTTCATCAACCTGAAACCAGTTTGGAAATCTTCTCTTCTCAGCATAAGGAACGAAATTCGCATTTTTAAAACCAATGTTAAATCGGTCCTTCTGTATGGGGTCAGAAACATGACCAGAGTGTTACATAAAAGATTTCCAACAGGTTGCAGAAGTTTATCAACAGCTGACTTTACTGGCTCCATACTGAAGATCAAATGGCCAGAAAGAATACCCAACAACAATCTATGGCAACAATCCAACCATGAGCTGATAGCTCGACAAAATACAGGAGAAATTGGAGATGGACCACGCATACATTGAGGAGGCCGTCGAATGACATATCACGTCAGATCCTCTAGTGGAATCCAAACGGGAAGGGATGAGTGGGTCGTCAGTGCGAGGGTGACATGGAGGAGATCGTATGAGGGAGAAATGACAGAATTTGGTCAATCGTGGACCCAGCTGAAGAGCACTGCAGGGAATAGAACAAAGTGGAGATATGTTGTTGGTGCCCTATGTTCCACTCGGAACTCAAGGGAATAATAATAAGAGATGTAGTATCTTACACTATCTCTGTGATGGAAAACTTGTTTAGAAAATCCCTATAATATGTATACGTATTTACATACTTCAGCTAACTTCGTAATTATTATACGCTCTTCTCATAGACTATCTATCAATAATTTGACATTTGCATATCGCACGTGGATCTTGATGTTTATTATTAGCCTTTGCACTTGTTTAATCTTTCATTGTATTATTTCTATTTATGGCTGTGTGCACATTGACAATGTGATGTTTAACAACATGAGTTTATTTCACCGATGAAGGTGATTCTGACTCGAAAGGTCTTGGTGTTAGATACCTGTGGACAACAGAGCTTCTGATCCCACCTCGTTGGGAATATTCTCCTTGATTCTTAGTTACCTTTCACACGGTTGAACTTCGGTTAACTAATTTTGTCTTACAGTACCTGTTTCGTATTTAGAAGCCTACATTGCTTGTATGGCTTGCTGCCTCATGGCAATGTTGAGGTAAATTTGAGTTTTGATGTTATTATTGTTGGATGGAACCGCTAAAATAGGGCGAAATAATCGTCTTTTCCCTGCCTTTGGAATGTTTCATGATAGCGTATGTCCCAACAAGGTTTTGTTGTCGATACAGTAGAACGAAGAGACAAGTTTCTTGCGTTCAGGCCATGAAGGAATAAATTTGGTCACTATAATTTCAGTATATTAAAGTAAAGGGGAAGCAAGTTTGTTTCACAGTTACTTATATTATTATTGTTTCCTTTAATGTATAGAGGAACACGGGTCTAAAACCACACGTCTCCATTGCATTCGGTCCTCCGCCAACGTTTTCACCTGGCTGCACGTCTGCCCAAATGCATTCATCTCCGATTCACATGATCTCCTCCATGTCACTCTCGCATTGATGGCCAACTCGCTGCTTGTAGTTTGGGTTCAACCCGAGTGATGGTTTAGCGCGTGATGTCAATCACTTGATGGCTTGTTTTCTCAGATTATGGCCAATCTTCATCCACTTCTTCCTGCATACGTGTTGCCCAACTGTTTTCTGTTGGGTTGGTTGATTACCAGAGACCCCTTCCTGTCGCTGATCTTTTCTGGCCGGCTATTTGATCTTGAATATTGAGCGAAGACAGCTGTGTAGTTTGTTAGAAGTCGCCATCATGACGCGGCACCAAGTCTCTGATCCATCCGTATAGTAGCAGTGATTTCACATTGGAGTTGTGAATCCGGATGTTATTTTTCATGCTGAGTGCTGTTCATTTCCACACAGACTTGAGAGAGATGAAAGCTTGCCTTGCTTCCCGATCCTCGCTCTGATATCCTCATCAGTTCCGTTCTCCCGTAGTTGAAACGATGCTTCCCAGGTAGGTAGGTAGTTGGAGGAGGTTGCTTCTTTCAGATATCTCTCACTTATGTTGTACGTTGTTGTTGCTGTTGCTGTTGGCCAGGAATCTTCGTCACCTATGTTTTCTCTATGTTCACCTGAAGTCCTATCTTTGATGTTTCTTCTGCCGATTTGTTGCTTTTCACTTTCATATCTTCAAGTTTGTGTGAAATCAGACATAGATCATCGGCGAAATCCAGATCCTCCAAGTTTTTTGTATGGGTCCATTTTATGCCTGTTTCGTCGTTGACCGGCCTGCTGTCTGTCGCATTACCCAGTCTACCGCAATCGGGAAAATCATTGGAGATAGTGGACAGCCTTCCTTATCTTACTCCCATCTTCACTTTTTTGAAAGATTCCGTGAGTTTCCTGTTGTGGACCACTTATATCGTTGCTGGAAATATTTATATTTTCTCGTTTAAAAATGATTTAAAGGTGAATAATCTGCCTAACTTTCAAATTGACATACAAAAATATTTTATGAAAATGGTAGGATATAATTCCGTGTTACATAAGCAATACCATATGCCACAGTATTAACAACTGGACAACGTATCGAGCTTAAAACCAATACCAGTACGCATTCACATGCCTTTATAATTTGCTTTATAAATAAAAATGTCAACATCATGGAGAGGAAGTAAAAATACTGTATTACAATATCTCTTATAACTAAGCAAACTTATCTAATATGCCTATAGAAAGATAATGCATTAACTCAAGAATATTCTCCTGCTGTGTAAACATGCTGTTTACACTACTACCTACCGAAATGGTGTAAAATTAAATACAATGTAAATAAACTTCAGTTTGTTTAAAAACGCGAAATATGACTTTGAAGAAAAACAAGAAAGTAAAATTAAATAAAGCAGCGTATGTACACATAAAAAGTGAAGTTCACACATCATTTACTTTGTCTGCATTTCCCTCGATATGTAAGTTTATAGATTTAAAGCAGCGTTAGTTTTTTTTTCAGAGGATTTTTAATAAGCAACAATTGACGATTAACGCTTATAATCCAATGTTTGCTTATTCAGGTCTGTCTATCTGTCTATGATCGAATTCCATTTCTAAGAGTAAATTTGCAGAATTTGAGCTTGTGGCGGTTTTGATGACAGAATGGTATCAGTACGAGAACTTTTTGAAACCATGGAGTACTGGATAACATTTTTTGCACATTGTGCGAAATTTTAGCAGAACGTGGTCACAACTTCACTAGGGATTGAATTCGGGACCTTCAGGACACGAGGGCATCGCTTTCACCCCATGAATCTCAACTTCGCAGGTTTTAGCGCCACCTCTAGACAAGGTTATGTATGTATTTTTCCTCAGGATGAAGTTACTTGAAGCTGTAGTGAGAATTCATGACCAGTAGGGGCCACCAGGTTGAATGTGGGGACAAATAGAAACTGATGACATTAGCTGGAGTTCACACTAAAAAAATGGCTATTCAACGGGGTCACTGAATTTCAGATCAAGTGACTAAACGACGCCTGGTTCGATTCTTGGTTGTTTTGTGGGCACATACTGTTGAAGAGTCCGAAACCATGAAGAAAAGTATGTCCGGTACTAGTGGTTCTGTAACTGACATCAATCCGTGGTCAAATTCGAAATAGCACCAGTTTTATTCTGCAAATTATGTTTAGACGTAATACTGTCACAAGGATAATATAACAGTGATCATAGGCAAATCAGACTACATAAACAAGGTCAGTCAACATACTGAAAAAGGTCTATATTAGGAAGCTAAAAACCTGTGAACACTATTATGAATAAAATCAAGAAATCTACTTGTGATCTAGTACACCGTATGAAGTCATCCTTGGATGAGTTAAAATGGTTTAATCTTATGCTTAAAACTAACAATCCCAGTAAAATGTATACGACTATAAGAATTCAGAAAACAGAATACTCTATCAGGCAAACAGTTGACTTTAGGAACACCCCAACGTACAGGTTATATAAATACCGAGCATTAAAATATTACGTCCCATTACAGATAGGTCAAATTCTTCGTGCCTAACTAATTCCTATGTAATGAAACAGAAACTAGGGGGAATTCAATTAGGTGAAGATGAAAAAATGATTAATTTAGACATAACCAGTCTGAATACTAATGTTCCCATTAATACAGCTCTGGAGGCTGTTAGGAATGAACTGAACACTGATCCAAAACTGAGAAGCTAGACTCAGCTCTCGGTGGATAAAATAATACTAGGTGTTCAGTTATGTCCAACCTCATATGCATTGAAATTTCAAAAAATACTACATAAGCAAACTAAAGGGGTGGCAATGAGATCAACAACATCCCTAATAGTGGCAGACACTTTAATGGGTGTTTAAGGACATAAGGCTCTTAAAAAGTTTAATCCTGCTCATAGGTTATAGTGGAGATATGTGGATAACACATTTACTGTGTTGAAATCTGAACATATCCCCCAGTTTTTCACACATCTGAACTCAACAGCATATGGCATCCCATTCACTTCTGAGTCAAAAAACGAACAGGGTGAGTTGGCCAAGCCAGATTATAGAATGAAATGAAAATAAGACGGTGGGTTAGATACTAGCAGTTATAGGAAACCGACACACACTCTAACAAATACTTAGATTTGATTTCATCCCATCCAGAATCAGTAAAGATATGTTTAGCTAAACGTCTGTATAATCGTGCCGAGAAAGCTTAACTAGTAAGCCTGAAGATTTAAATAAGCAAAGTCACACAAATAAAGGGAATACTATTAGTGAATAATTACCCACCTCAATTTATTAAGAAATATGTGAAGAACTGTTGAGAAACCAAGGCTAGCAATAAAAGTGACGGAAATAATGAAAACAATATAGAATTCAAAACATCTGTAGTACTAGGGTGCTCAGGAGAGTTATAAGATTTGATAGTGTGGAAAATTCCCATATTATGAATTAAAAGTCAATCTGAACGAAAAATAATCTTTTCAATAATTTCTCTTCAGGTTCTTACAATTATATCCATACATACAATTGTATCCGAAAAGAACACGTCCGACGCTGTTCCTACCGTGGCCAAACTTGGATTGATGATTCTTCTTCTCACCAAGAGTGCTCCTTCCCCTGAACTCTCTTGTTTTTTTCTTTCCTTTGCTTATTATTGCAAATATTATTATTACAATTATTATTATTATTAATATTATTATTATTCGTCATAATTTATGCCCTTCATGCAAACATTCTCAATACTATCGAATTTTCGTTTATACTATCCGGACTTATTATTATATATGCCTCCACCTGTTTCATTTCACATATTCGTTATCTCATGAACCTCCCATTGCAGTCTTACTATCTCCTGTTTAACACAGATCACTTTGTACTAGCCACTCACCTGACACCTTTTATAACCACGAACTGACTTGTCAATTTCCTACCCCACACTCTACAAATCTATTATGATTAATCCCCATTGTCTCCCGTTTTACAATATTTTGTAATGGAATTCAGCCTAACACGTTTGTCACACAAATACGACTATTTATTTTGACACCCCATAACTAATCTGTTATTCTAAGTTAAAAATGTATCTGCCGCATAACTGGCCATCATTATTGTAACGACAACAAATATTATATTTTATAATTGTAAGAACCTGAAGAGAAATTATTGAAAAGAATATTCTTCGTTCAGATTGACTTTTAATCTGTAGTACTGCCGTATAAAGAAGGAAAATCAGAGGACTTATGTAGAATTCTCAATAAGACTGGAATTACGATGACAGCGAAAAACCAACCGCCCAACTCACTCAGAGATAAAGCTTGACGACGCAATCAATCCAGTTAGGAAAAATAGTTGAAATTTACCAAATATCATATTATGATTGTGAGGTCAATTACAGAGGTTAAACTAGTGGACTGAGGTTAACTGGATTATTGGAACATAGAAATTTAGTTAGATCTAGAATAATTGGCAAAGTTGAACTTTAAGCACCACTAACTACCAATCAGCGAATGACCTTGGGCGCACCAATCACATGAAGGAGGTTTTTTGCGTATGGAATAAAGATATTTATGAAAAAAATGCATAAAAACTGCATAAAAGTGTTACAGAGGAAACCTTCCTCTCAAATATGATAAAAATAGCTCTCAGTTTTAGGTTGGAGTATCAACAGAATGTAGTCATGCCATTGTGGGTGAAATTTATTATAAAGTCTCATAGTGTTATACTGTAATATTTACTGAGCGAAACGTCATCAATAAATATTACTGTATAAAACTGTGAAACTTTATCAAAATAAATGTTATCCACAATGGAATTATACTCTATCACAGTGCATAAGTTCTATTCTCAAATCAACAGAGTAACTCAACCACATTCTATGCATGTAATTATTTAGGTATTCTAACCCTAGCAATAACTGTTATCTTTCCTAAACCTAACCCTAACGTGAAAATATCCCCAAACTAACTGTAATCTGACTCGAACAAACCCTAATGTCGCGTTTGTTATGTTAACTTGTCCTTGGCTTAAACCGTACCTTAATCTTTCGCAAACCTAAGCTGAAACTTGTCAGATATCCCATTTATTAGCATAACACTTCTATGAGCTTATTTTATTGATGATGACAGCATTACTTGCCAGGTTTGACTAACTTGCTCAGTAAGCGTTTCAAGTTCATTGGTGCGGTCGTACTCGATTGGTAGTTAGTTAGTGGTGCTTAAAGTTTAACTTGGCCGAATAATTTAGAAGGAAGCTCAGCCATTGCACTGCATTCACTTGCATTTAATCACAAAATAGGGGTTGAGCGTATTAAGAAGAAATATAGTTATTTGGAGAGAAGTTAATCACTGAAGCTTTGTTTATCGATTCAACATAGCATGTGGGCAATCAGAATGATGCAACGCCTATATTGGAGATATAGAAAGTGGTGACAAACAACAAAGGTAAGTTGGAAAGAGAGAAAAAGAATTTGAGAAAATACATATAAGAAAAATTGTGAAAACGTGTGACTAAACTGATACGATTATGAACCGCAATTACTTATGCTCGAAACGCTATCCATTTCCAAAATCTGCATCACTGTGTTATTATTAGAATAAACTATCTAATATGGAAAAAACGAAATTCACTGGAGCATGAATTCTAACTTCTACTAATTCATGATTTTAGCACATTTGGCACCAGCCAGTATCACTGACGATTATTCGCTCTGACTTCCGGTTTGGTAGACGCCACTAGTCACGCCTTCTGACTAGGACTCCAGGCCACTTCATCCTGTAGCCAGTGAATAGGGAGCATCGAATTAACTTGAATGGGTTAGTTCGTAGGGATTCTATTTGTTTCAAGTTTGACTGTGGGTCCAAGTGATCGAATAGTCTACAAGCTTGCCATGTAATCGAGAGGCCTAGGGTTCGTAACACGGTGGGTGCGTACTGCCGATAAGTCCCAGATTAGAAGGGAACAACTGTCCAGTACGCTTTGGTGGTTTCCAATGCTTCTCTCACTGATATCAATGCGTGGGCAAACTTGAAACAAATCAAATCCCTACAAACAAATTCTTGATAAACTTCACTGGAATAAAACCGAGTCCTCAGTTTGAGAACGGATGACGCAACTACTATATATATATATATATATATATGATACTATGTACACATAATATATATATATGATACATAAATGTTTCCTTTATGACTACACTTACAACCCCAGTATTGTGTGACATACTTATATATCTTCTGCTAATTCTGGTGTAAAACAAGTTTAGAGGTAATGGAAATGTAACACAAATGTAGACTCAGTCTTACTAAATTAGTGAAACATTTTCTCTATCTGCAATCGTGAATGCAAATGAGGCTTTTATCGACTTATTTCAGGCTCATCAGCTGGATATAATTGGATTACCACTCAGTGACAGTGTTCCTAACCAAACTCCAAATACAAAAACAAACTAGATACATAATGACTGACATCCGTTATGTAGGAAGAGGCGCTCGTGTCCTGTTTATCTGTTCGGGAACGCTAAGGCAGTTGAAACGATGGTTACATTATCTGAATCTCAGTTGAAACACCATCAGTTACCAGGAATGTGGGTATATCCAAATGAAGAGTCACAAAGGGATGAAACACTTATCCTAGTAGGTTCCACTGCTAGTTACCATTCACAAAAAATCTCCATGCCAATCCTTAGAAATCGTCCGACCGTCCGTATCAGGGACTGAAATGTCAACAGAGATCAATCATTTTCGTCCGAAACAATCAAACAACGGGAAAAACAAAATCAGCTTAAAAACCAACGAAGCTGTTTTTTCTATTCACGGCTCGTATATTTAAACAACTTAAAGTATTATCCCCAGTGGGATTAAGGTGAAATTGGTGATTCCATGAATAATATTTGATGAATAGGCCTTTAGATATGATCCCTAGAAGTACGAAGTGCGTCGGTGACACAGCAGTAGAATGCTCACTAACCATGCCTGCTGTCGGGAGTTCGATTTTTGGCGCACACACTCCTTTAACTTGCTAAACCAGTACTAAGACTGGTAAAGACAGGAAGGTTGGACATGAGGCTAGCATCCCCATCCCATAAAAATAAATAAACTCCACTACTACGGTAACTTCAAGCATCTAGCTTGAAGCACTATTTTCCACTGGGTACATAAAGCAATTTTTAAAAAATGCTTTTAGAATTAGCCTTCTATAAGTAATTAATTTTACAGTTGGCTGAAATTATAACTTCTGAGTGCATTGAAAGTTATACTTTGTGTAAAAAATTGTTCAGGCAGAAAAAGTGGTGCATATGTGTGTACTTATTTGGGCGAAAAAGTGCTTCTTCTCTTTTTCATATATTTTCAATAGCTACGCCTTAGGGAATATACTGATTTATGTGAATCAAACTTAAAGTGCGTATACTTTTTGTTGAAATTATTTGCCCTTCCTCTAATAACAGTGTTACTTTGTAAACAACTTGCCTTTTTCTAAGCATGTCAGGAATCAGAAATCCATTTCACCACCAATCATTCCATTTTAGACAAACATTGACATTAAGACAAACATTATAACTGGTCCAATTTCTTTGATCACAAGTAAATTTGTCATTATGTTTCAAAGGTAGAGTTGACATTAGAAAACTAAGACAGGTTTTCACTTATCAGCATAAACAAAAAGATTCGGATCATAATTTACCTTCTCATGATATCTGAATTTGGATGGAAAACCAGGAATGATAAGCAGGCAACACGAAGCTGTGGTAGTGAATCACTCAGGAAGGGAATACCGGACAAAAATGCAGGAATATCAAGTATTGGTTTGCAGGCGTTTGATCACAAGCTGAAGTTAGTTAGTGGGCCAGTGCAAATCAAAGAGTGTCCGACAGCTGTTTCGTTATAATTTAGAACTCTTCGCCATTACACGAACACTGGGTTTTGAATCAAGAGCCTTCCGAATATAAGGAGTACTCGTCGACTATTCCACCATTTCGACTCTATTCAGTGGTGCTCTAACATCTGCTAGGTCGTGACCAAATATGCCGAAGGAAATGTAGTTTGATTGGGCATATTCTAAGGGGGAATTTTATGAAGTATTGCATGCTAGGCAGACTTTCGAATAGAAACCAAATGGATAGGACTAGAAGAGCATGGGTCTCAGAGTGACTTTGGAAATATCATATGAAAAGGAAATGATAACTTGTGGGGAATTATGGAACCAGCTTAAAATGGCTGTAGGGAACTAAATGAAGTGGCCATGTCCCATTTACGGGACTCCAGAAAGGAACACTAATAATATCACTGTTTCGTTAGTGCTTAGAGAGCGAAATTTCAGCTGCAACTAAATTGCAACAAAAATGTTCGACAAATTAAAGCGAAAAACAGCTACATTACACAGAGCAGAACGGAATAATAAACCCACCAGAAATGAATGCGTCGAAAATCCAACTATAATCTTTTTCCGTCGAATCACTACCATATACGCTCATCACCTTTGTTTCTAATTCAATTTAGTGTTGTTAAGAAATCATTTAACTCCATAAATATTCCAGCAAAACTATCTCAGATGAATCCAAGATTTGACGATATTAGACCAGAGCAGAATCATTTCAAATTTAGAAAATTGCATGTTTATCTAATCTACAGGGTAAAATTATTAACTTCAAAAGCTGGGATGGAAACAAAAAGCACTGAAGGGATAGAGACATAGAACATGACTGAAAAATGCATCGATGGATGTCAACTTTCATTGTTTCAGTATACTTCGATCTATGGAAGACAAAATAAAAGAAGAGGAGTTTCCTCCTTTTTTCTGTATATACATGTGTACTGATAACATATTTTCACAACAATAATATTATTTTTATTATTCCCTTGGGTTCCGAGGGAAACATGGAGATTCAACAACACATATACACTTTTTTCCATTTGATTCTGTCCTCTTCAGCTTGAACCATGATATCCCAAAATCTCTCGTTTCCACCTTACACTATCCCCTCCATGTCAGCCTGGTACGACCCACTAGCTGCTCCCCACTGAAATTCTATTAAAACGATGGCCTGCATTGCGCGCGATGTCATTCGACGGTCTCCTCAACGTACGCCCGATCCATCTCCACCTCCTTCTCCATATTTGTTGAGGTATAGGCCTTGTTTGGTTAGTTCATCTCCAGCGTTTCTTGTGACTTATTCTTTCTGGCCACTTCATCTTCAGTATGGAGCCAGTGGGGACAGCTGTAGATAAGAGTCTGTAACTTGTTGGAAATCCTTTTCATGACACTCACTCCAAGTTTTGGACTCGTACAGAAGAACCGACAGACTTCACATTTGTGTTGAAAACCGGAATATTTTTGTTTATGGTGACTGAGTGCAGAAGAATTGCAAACTGGCATCAGGTTGATGAAGGAGTATCTTGTCTTTCCGATTCTGCCTGTTGTTGAAACGATGCTTCCTAGCCAGGTAAGTGAAGGAAGTAACCTGTGTCTAATCTCTCCCACTGATGGTGACAGTAATAACAGTAATAATGGCGTTATCCCAGACAGCATATTAGATACGTTTTTGAGTTCTCAGCATGTAGCACAGTATGTTTCATCTAATTTTCTCCTTACATAGCAATAGTTAGAGGAAAAATAATTAACCGAACATTAAAAATAATGTCAGTAAAAATATAAATGTAAAACTGAAATCGAGAACTATCAGAAATAGTGACATAAATAAATGAATGATGCAAAAAATAGAAAGTGCTATTTATTTCTTGTTTCACAGTAAGTTGGTAATCTCATAGCCTAACACTTTTCTCACCATATAAAACACGTGGCAATTAAGCTGTCGTTGAGTTTTGTTTTCTAGGATTCATTCTTGTCCTACCTGATGAGATACGAATGGGAGAGTTGCGTATTGAAAATAGTCTCAGAGCCCGATAAGATCATAGTCATCAATTCTGTCTGGAAAAATATATATTATTATTATTATTGTGTCCTTTAATTCCTACAGGAACATAGGGCTTCAACCGTGCGTCTCCATTGCGTTCTGTTCTGTGCTAGAGTCTTCACCTGGCTCTATGTCTGCCCATACGCTTTCAATTCTTCTTCACATGATCTCCTCCAGGTCACCCTTGGACGACCAACTCGTCGCTTCCCTTTCGGGTTCCACTCGGGCAATGGCTTGTCTAGTGATGTCACTTGATGGTTTCCTCAGAGTATGGCCAATCCATATCCATTTCTTCCTTCCTATTTGTTTCACAATCGGCTCCTGCTGTGTTGGTTCGCTCCCAGAGATCTCTGTTGCTGATCTTTTCTGACCGGCCACCTGATCTTAAGCAGTATTGAGTGAAGACAACTGTTAATGAAGGTCTGTAGTTTGTTTGAGATGCTCTTTATGACGCGCCAAGTCTCTGATACATCCGTATAGTAGCACTGACTTCACATTGGAGTTGAAAATCCGGATCTTATTTTAGATGCTGAGTGTTGTTGACCTCCACACAGACTTGAGAGTTATGAAAGCTTATCTTGCTTTTCCGATTCTTGCTTTGATATCCTCGTCAGTTCCGACTGTAGTTGAAACGATGCTTCCAAGGTAGGTAGGCCAATTGGTGTATATATATATACCAATTGGCCTAGTAAGACCCAACCACCACACTATCAACACATTTAATGCATACATGTATATATATGCATGTTTACATACAGTGAAGAAATATTTGTTATCCTGAGGTGAAATGACAAGGTATGGATGACTACTACCCAACGAGACCGACTTTCAGGTTCTCAACAAACAGTTTTGTTGGCCTTAGAATCCTCTCGAAATATATCAAAGTCTCTGTGAAGTAACCAAGAAAAGGTCAAGTGGGGGCAATCAGGAAGTACAGGTAGGATGAAAGAGTTAACAAACTGTAAAAGTACAAACTGACTTATATCAGAATGTCTTAACTACAGTGTGAAGGCAGATAAGTGAAATGTCTCTCGAGAAATTAAAATTATATGAGAACACAAAGAAAGAGTGAGAGAAAGACCCAAACCAAGGTAAAATATGCGACTGTGATAGTAGGTAATTTTACACTAATTTCCTTGACAAGGTTTCAAACACAATTTGTTCTTCATATTCATATTAGGTATGATCACATAACTTCAAAACTTGAGTTTTATTATTATATTATTATTATTCCCTTAGGTTCCTGGTGGAATATAGGGCTTCAACTGCACGTCTCCACATGCTGCTGTCTTCTGCTGTACTTTTCATCTGCATCCCATGTTAGTCCATACTGTTTCAACTCTTCTTCACAAGATCTCCTCCATGTCACCCTTGGACGTCCCACTCGCCGCTTCCCTTTCGGGTTCCACTCGAGCATTGGCCTGACGCGCGATGTCACCCGGCGGCCTCCTCAGCAAGTGTCCAATCCATCTCCACTTTCTCCTGCATATTTGTTAAGCGATTGGTTCTTGTTTTGTTTGTTCCCATAGTTCCTTGTTGTTGATTCTTTCCGGCCATCTAATCTTCAGTATAGAACGAAGACAGCTGTTGATAAAGGTCTGCAACAGGCTGTTGGAAATATTCTTTGTGACCCGCCAAGTTTCTGATCCGTATAGAAGAACAACTGACTTGACGTTTGTATTGAAAATCCGAATTTTGTTGTTGATGCTCAGCGACGAAGATTTCCAGATTGGTTTCAGGTTGATGAATGTGTTTCTCGCCTTCCCGATTCTCGATTTGACATCTTCATCCGTTCCTCCTGTAGTTGAGACAATGCTCTCTAGGTAAGGGAATGAAGTAACCTCTTTCAAATCCCTCCCGTTGATGGTGATTGGTGCTGGATGTTGCTGCTGCTGTTGTTGTTGTTGGTTGGTTATTTTCATAACCTCCGTCTTGTCTATGTTCACCTGGAGGCCTATCTTTGCTGCTTCTTCGACCAAATTGTCGGTTTTCGCTTGTAAGTCTTCTATTTTGTGTGACATCAAACATAAATCATCTGCGAAATCTAGGTCTTCTATGTTCTTCTCGTCTGTCCAGGATATCCTTGTTTTTTCGTTTCCCACTGGCTGATACATAATCCAGTCCACCACAATTAGGAATATCATTGGTGATAATAAGCACCCTTGTCTGAAAGAGTTAAAAAACCGTAAAAGTAAAAACTGGCTGATATCAGAATGTCTTAACTACAGTGTGAAGACAGGTAACTGGAATGTCTCTCGGGAAATTAATGAGATATGAGAACACAAAGAAGGAGTAGCGGAAAGACGTAACCCAAGATTAAGTATGAGTAAAATTCGGTGACTGTGATAGTATGTAATTCCATATTAATTTTTGGCAAGTTTTCAAACATAATTTATTGTTCATATTCATATTAAGTAAAATCACATAACTTCGAAACTTGAGTTTTATAGGTTTGTCGTTGTCCAAATGTCCGGGACATGTGTTGAATCACTCCTATTGTGCGAGTTCGCAGCTGATTCGATAGATAAAGCCTCCATTATCGATCTCTCCCTCCACCCTGTTATATTAGATTTTAAAAGGTGTCATCTTATCCCATCCTGTTGTATGTTTGTGGGTTATTGCATGTAGTGAGTGGTATAGCTGAACTATTCCCCAGATTTCTTATCTTATTTATTTTTTAGATTTTATTTTATTCCTTAACCTTCCGAGTTGAGCATAGAGCTTCACGCTAGATGTTTGAAGTTACCATAGCAATAGGGTTTTTTTATTTTTTACGGGATGGGGTTACCAGCCTCATGCCCAACCTTCCTCCTTTACCAGTCTAATTACTGGCTTAGCGACCTAAGAAAGTACGTCAGCAGGAGATCGAAAACCGAACCATCTGCGTAGCTGGAGAGCATTCTATAGCTGTGCCATTGATGCACCCATCATTTAGTCGAGTTCGTCAAATCCACCCTTAAGGAATTACAATTATAAATACAGGGGATTCATTTCTAAACAGAGTGGCTACTTTTATTATTATCTCTTAAAGTAGTGTTTTGCCTCTCTAAGTAATAAATAATTAAATCTAGTGTCAAGTAACTAATTAATCTTAAAATTCCAATCAAGTGAACAACAAAGAAAATAATCCTTTTGTTTTGTTTTTCTATAGAAAATGTGAGCTCATTTATCTACAAATCAGAAGTCCTACTTATCACATGAGTGTAACAACAAAAATATACTCATCGTTAATGTTGAGCAGTTAGAAATGAGATAAGGTTTTAATTGAAATTCCCTTTATCGTCTACGCGTATATTTGTGTATGAGTAGGTTTCAGCACACTCACACGCGCTCTCTGCGAGAATGAAGATATACTTAAAAGTGAACTGAACAACCAATTAGTATAGGTGTGATTGAATTCTTCTCAACGACAGGCTTCATCATGAAGATAACGATAAAGAGGCATTAAAATGAGCTTATATCATCCTTCGACATTTACTCAAGTTTATTATGCGTATATTCATATATTTATCTAAAAAAATAATTATGACACAGTCATTATACATTGTTATTATTATGATTATTATTATCACCTTTGGAACCCATCATTTATGCAAGATAGTTCGAACAGATTAATTAGAGAGAATAAGTGTCAGTTGATAAGCTGTATAAGTTGCTTTTGTGCTTTTTGTCCAATCGGTGTGTGGTTATAATGATAAATAAAAAAGAAAGGAAATTAATTAAATATATATTTATCGCTTAATCTTTGTTTTGATTACAACTCGGTTACTAAATTGTGTTATATAAAAAAAATGAATAAAGCTTTACTCATATAAGAGTGGCGTTCCTCAGGGTACAATTCTAGGCCCACTTCTTTTCCTGATTTATGTTAATGAGATTCCATCGGTAGTTAGGTCATCCTGCTTACTGTTTGCTGATGACATCAAGATATAGAGGGCTTTACAAGATGACAGTGATCAACTCGCTTTGCAGGAAGATTTAAACTTGTTAAGTGATTGGTGTAAGCACTGGGCCTTGGAGATTAACTTAAGCAAGAGTGTAGTTATGCATGTATCTCATAGTCAAGTGCACAATTACTCAATGAATGGCATTACCCTCCCAGTGGTTACTGAGTACAAGGACTTGGAAGTGGTTGTGCAGCACGACTTGAAAACAGCAACAAACTGTAGAGCTTCAGCCACTAAGGGTTTTCGAATATTATGGGCCATACGCAAGGCTTTTGCGAATTTTGACGCTGAAATATTTCGTATATTATATCCGACTTATATCAGACTTATATCATTTGGAATATGGGATCCAGGCAGCGAGCCCGTGTTTCAAATACGAAATAGACTTATTAGAAAGGGTGCAAAGAGTAGGAACTAAGCTAATAAAGGGTTTCTCAACCCTCTCATATGAAGAGAGGTTAAGTCGACTGGGTTTATTTCCACTTTCATACAGACGACTTAGGGGTTACCTAATACTAGCATACCGTATCCTAAGAAATGACTTTGGAGCAACTTTATCTAATTTATTTCTTCCTTCTAGCACCAACCAATTGCGAGGACATCACCTCAAGGTTCAAAAACCACGGTCGAATCGTCTGCGTTTGGAGATCCGCTTTTCGCATCGGATTGTGAACCATTGGAACTCCCTACCGGAACACGTCGTATCAGAGCCATCCGTTGATTCATTCAAGACGAGATTGGACCTCCTGTGTGTAACAAATCGAAAGGATTAACACAGGCATATAGCCTACTATCCTAAATAAATTGTAAACTGTAAACTGTATATACACACAGAGTTATCACGAGAGAATTTATTATAAAGACTGACTGAGACTAATACTAGAAGTGGTTTTCTGACCATCGTTACCAATGGTCATTTTAGAGGTAAGAGAAGATAAGGAGGATGTTTGGCTTCCTGACTACCTGTAGGATAGTACTGACAGTAAGAGGAAAGTGAGATGATGAAAATGATCGAGGTGGAAGTGAGTGATGGCTAAGGAAAGCTTGATGTGCTCAAGTGAAACATGTGAGTGGTTATAATTTGCCAGCTGTTTACACGCAAAGCATGAGTTCAGCCTAGGAATCAGCTGGTTGTTATTGGTCACAGACCACCTGTCTGAAGTGGTTTTTTGAAGTTATATGCGTATGAAGATCTCACTATCCGCCACGACCTGTCGTAAGGTAAGTGGAGATGCACAGTTTCCGGGAACGATATTTTCTAATCTTCCCCTCCCGCAGAGTAGAAGCTGGCTTGTTAGTCATTCGATGAAAGCATCTTATTGCCATTACATCTCGAATGACTTTTTCCGACAAACACAAAGTGTAATGTGAACAACTTTCACTGTAGTTGTAACTGCTTTTAGACTAATCACTATCCAAATGACTTTTCTAGCATGGTTAGCATTGCGGCACAATTTGGTCCAACCAGTGTATCTCATCGGGTCATTGCTATTTGCCAGGTAACAGCTGATGAAAGTAGGTTAACAATAGTCTCGTTTGCAAAACTGTATAAAGCCATACAGTTACCATCATCATAAAGAAACAAGTACTATTCATCATGAACAAGGAAAACGCAATAAATCACTTCATGAGAATCAAGTTGCAGAAATGAATGCTTCTGCATAAACAGTAATTATTCAGTCATACTGCCAAACAGTAACGTCGGTTGACTATCAGATATGATTGGTCGGAGGATATCATCATGAGCTGACATCAGTTAGAGAACCGTTGGAAAAACAGCCGGGAGTACTGAATAGCTGTTTCGTCCCAGTTTTTCACTCTTCAATGGTACTCACGCATCAACAGAGTTCGAACCCAGGACCTTCTCACTACAAGGCGACATAGCTCGTAGAACTGTAAGCCACTGGGAGTCGATACAATGACCAACCCATGAATTCTAACTTCTGCCACTTCATGACATAGCGCGTAATGTCTCCTTCAATGTGTTACTGCCACCTATTAGGGCAGCTACCTGGGGTTCCAGTGGGAAGCCTTGACCAGTAGAGTGCATCAGGTTGAAAGTCAGGACAGTCGCTCATCGCGTTATGTCATGAATTAGCAGAAGTTAGAATTCCTCGGTTGGTCATTGTACCGAGTCCCAGTGGCTTAATGGTCAACGAGCTCGCTCGCCTTGTAACCAGAATGTTCTGATGTGTGAGTACCGTTGAAGATTGAAAAACTGGGAAGAAACAGCTATCCAGTACTCCCAGCTGATTTTCCAACTGTTCTCTTACTAATGTCAGCTCATGATGAAATCCTCCAACAAATCAAACCCAATCACCTACAAAAACCAATAATTGAAAATATTAAATATGAGTTCGCTTCAATTATATGGGTCAAATCAATATCGCTTTCATTACTGTATATTAAATTCAGCATGGATGAATTTAGATTATGTTTTGTGACCTGTTTGACTTGTAGGCAAGTCGTTAGGCGACAGAGTGTAACATGATGTAGATTATTTGAAAAGGGAACATAGATTGCTTTAGCACCAGATGAAAGTGACTGCAGAGGATGAAGCCTTATTTCCAACTGGAAGTGGAACGAACGATAACACTTATAACGTTATGTGACCTACAAAGAACCATAAGTTGCAATCGAGACGATAAATAATAGAAGCATGACTTCACCTAGAAAGGAATCTTTACGTTTGTAGATTGAAGTTATCAGTCTAAAATGTTCCGATTTCAGTACTTTACAACCAACACATAATTATAAATAATAAATATTACAGAACCATCAAGTTGATGTCAGAGGAAGTAAATTACGAACGTAGAAAATTCAGGTTTTCTGCGTCTTACCTTTATATCTCGCTGCCTCATGTGGATGCCAGACAATTGAAATTCCACTTCTGAGCTCGTTTTTCCATGTCTTTCACACAAACTGTTTCCCAAATAACCATGATATGTAGCGCCATCCCCAGTTTAAATAAATCAACTGGTAGGACATGCTTTCCAAGCCATAAGTTCGTTGAACTCACAGTTGATAAATGTGCGTAAACTTACCACATTACTGATAAAGAATTTAGTAGTTAAAGATTTTATGTAAAAACGATTGAAGGCCTTCAACAGTTCTTTCAAACTCACAAAATTTAGTTACAATAATTATTTTTATTTCAATCAAACTGAAAGCACCTTCAGAATTGTTTAGTTGTATTTAAATGAGGCCAATAACAACGGCTAAAGATATGAACTTACATACAAATTCAAGTTCTTTTTTTCCATATAGCCACCGGTATAAACAATGAGATATACGGAAACCCCGCTAACTTAGATGGTACTAGACATATATGATGGAGCTGGGAGCATCATCTTCAGCGGAGAGATGGTACAGTTCATATGTTATTGAGGTAAAACCTGGTAACTTGATAGCTACACTCTTGATTCCTGATGGGGCCTTTGGTAAATTCTGCTGTAGAACTGCAAAATAAAAGAAAATGATAACCAGTGCTCCCTAATATTAGATAGTCACCTAGCCGCTGGCCAGTACAAAACATCTGCAATTTAATATTTGAAATCTCACTACTCTGACTCTTTTCATTCTCTTCTATGACTTTGAATAACAAATCAAGTCATTAAAACTGTGGTCACGTCACTACTGTTATATGTCTTGGAGACAAAGAACTTCGTCAGTGAACCAGTTACAAATATATTGCCCTAAAAGTATGGAAAAGAAAATGGAGACGGACTGGACATATTATACGGAGGAGGTGTTCAGCTGAAATTACATACTAAACAGGTCCTCGAGTGGAACCTAGGCGGGAAGCGACAAGTTTGGTGTGCGTCCAAGGGTGATTTAGAGAGATCAGTGTAAGGTTGAGATGACAGGAGAAAGCTGGACCGACAAGAAGTCACTGGAAGATCTGGATTTCTCAGATGATTTATGTCTGATGTCACAAGAACTCAAAAACTTAGCGGTAAAAATCAACAAGCTGAAAGAAGAGCCAGACAGTAAAGACGTAGGTGATGAAGATATCCAAGCATTAACAAGAACAACTTGCATCAATCACCATCAATGGAATACATTTGAAAGAGTTTACTTCCATAACTTATTCAGTAAGCATCGTCTCAACTACAGGTGTAATGGATTAGGATATCAAAGCCAGAATCGGAGAGGCAAGAGAGGCCTTCATCACTCTGAAGACGGTTTAGAAATCTCATCCACTCAGCATGAAGAAAAAGATTTGGATTTCCACCCTGATGTCAGGTCAGTCATTTCTTTTATATGGGTCAGGAACTTGGCGTACCAGATAAGGCATTTTCAACAGGCTGCAGAAGGCTTTTATCAGTAACTGCCTTCACTCTATATTAAAGATTAAAAGGCCCGGAGAGAATTAACAACATGCAACTTTGGGAACGAACCTATGGTCCAAAATAATATTGGAGGAAACGGAGATGGATTGGGCATGTTATGCAGAGGAGACCATCGAATGACATCGTGCACCAGCTAAGCTATCGTTTGAGTGTAAGCCAGACGGGAAACGACGGGTGTGTCTTTGGTGCAAGGGTGAGATGGAAGAGATCATGATAGAACGAGATGAGAGGTTATGGGCAATCGTGGGTCCGGCTAAAGAGGACAGTAGGAAATAGAACAAAGTGGTGGTGTGTTGTTGAAGCGCTTCTTTCTACTGGGAACCTGAGGGAAAAGTAATAATAATGTGAGGTTGAAGTAAAACATTGTGAACAACTGTGGAGCTAACTAAAAATGATTGCAAAGAACAGAACATGGTGAAAATATGGTGTCTAGGCACTGTATTGTATTCTGGACGCAGAGGAAAGAATAGTTAATCATAAGACAAATGGTTAATTATTTCTTCAAAAGATGATGAATTCAAAGGCACTTAGGATCAGAAAAGCAAAACAAACAACCATTAATATTCTGCACACAATATATAGAACAACAGTAGAATTTTCTACACTAATGTCAAGTCATTGTTTTTATATGGTTTGAAGATATTTTGTGAGCGCCACGAAGAAGGCGTTTACAACGACCTGTTGCATGAGTTTTCCCTGATAGCTGCCTTCCCTGTCTGACACCGAAAGGATGAGCAACAAGCAACTTTGGCAACAAGTCCGTCAAGATCCTATCACCAAAGAAATATGCAGAAGTAACTGGAGATTAATTAAATATACACTGAAGAATAACAGATTAGTAGTTATGGGTTGTCAAAATAATTAGTCGTATTTCTGTGACAAAGATGCTAGGCTCAAATCAATTACAAACTATTGTAAAAAGGCGGTAGTGGTGATGATTAGTTATAATAGATTTGTCGAGTGTGGAGTAGGAAAACTGACAAGTCAGTTCAAGGTTATGAAAGGTGTCAAGTGAGTGGCTAGTACAAAGCAGTATATATTAAAGAGTAGATGATAGGACTGCAATGAGAGGTCCATTTCATCTACGAAGGAGAATACTACGAATCTCTGCTATTCCTCTACGTCCTACTAACGAGAAAAGAGGATGGTCGCGTCAAAAGGACCATATTTAGAAAGCTAGAGACCGAAACTCAACATACACACTTCCTTAGCTTCGTACCGATGAAATACATACGTAATCTTATCAGGTGCTTAGCATTTATTCCGAAGACTGTGTAGAGTAAGAATTCCAGGTCATCCGAGACATTCTAAGCGAGAACGGATATCCAGAGAAGTTCATTAAAGCCAACATAGGTTACAATAGTCGTAAACATGAACTGGCAACGAAGGAGAAAAAGGGTCTATTTTTATGTCTACAATTCAGGAGAGATACTCCTACGGAGATTCTATCGCAGCGTTTAATCAGGGCGATCAAGAAAACTTTCTACTCTGTAAGTCTGTTCCTATCCTTCAGCAGCCGTCCAAAGTTCACCCAGCAGCTCAAAGATGTCTTACCTAAACTTACCTCTTCTTCATGCATTTACCATTTCAACTGTTCCTGTGGTTCAAGTTATATAGAACGCATAATTCGGCAGGATCGTCTACAGGTTAGAGAACATTTACCAGCTTGGTTCAGCAAAGGGAAAATCAAGTGCATAAAAAGCTCGATTCCTGTCACACTTGGTCGGTACTGGACATATCATCGATGGCAACACAGCCTTCTTAATAGTATTCCGGAATTTCTAAGCCGTAATCACGTACAGTTCACTTTCATCTCCTACACATAGCTGAAGCTGTTGCAATAAGATCGACTAAACCGGAACTTTGTATCCAGAAAGAACACGTCCAGACAATGTTCCTACCGTGGCCACACTTGGATTAATGATTCTTCTTCCCACTAAGAAAGCTTCTTCCCCTTAACTCTCTTGACTTTTTTCTTTCTTTGCTTAATATTACAATTACTGTTATTATTATTATTCGTCATAATTTATACCCATCATTCAAACATTCTCTCAATAATATCGAATTTTCCATTTATACTATCCGGACTTGTTATTAATAATTTTATCTCTTTTCTCCATATATATATATATATGCCTCCACCTGTTTCATTTCACACATTCGTTATTTCATTATGAACCTCTAATTGCAGTCTTACCATCTCCTCTTCAATATATACTGCTTTTTACTAGCCACTCACCTAACACCTTTTATAACCTTGAACTGACTTGTCAATTTTCCTACCCCACACTCTGCAAATCTTTTATAACTACTCACCACCATTGTCGCCTTTTTTACAATAGTTTGTAACCGATTTGAGCCCAGCACGTTTGTCACACGAATACGAATATTCACTTTGATACCCCAAAACTACTAATCTGTTATTCTACGTAAAAAATGTATCCGCCGCATAACTGGCCATCATTATTGTAACGACGACAAATATTATATTTTATAATTATAAGAGGCTGAAGAGAAATTACTGAGAAGCAATATTATTTGTTCAAATTGACTTTTAGTATTTAATTGGTGGATGGTGACTGGCAGTGGAATCCAGGATGCACATTTCGTCCTATTTGGGACTCAACAACTGGATGTACGTGCATTTCTCAGTGAGTGACGATGTTCCCACTAAGGCTCCAACCCAGTGCCCGTAGTTTCAAACGCCAAATCGTTATCAACTAGACCACTTAGGCCACGAGAGCCACCTCCTGTGCAACGGGTTATGTCAATTATTTGGTTGAATTTTAGATTTTCCCGTCAATTGATTGAACCTAAGTACTTGGTCTCAGGTTGACATGTCGGCTTCTTTTGCAGATGCTTCGACGATTTTTGAGCATTTCATTAGTATTTAATTGGTGGATGGTGACTAGCGGTGGAATCCAGGATGCGTATTTCGTCCTATTTGGGACTCGTCTGGTGGATGTACCTGCATTTCAAAAGAAAACGATTGACTTTTAGTTCATGATATGGGAATGTTTCACGTTGTTAAATCTTATACACTGAAGAGACTACTGAGTAAATTCAGTATGAGACGAGCTCTCGAGTGAAACCTGCACTGATAATGGTCCAACGGAGGAAATGAAAATCTCTCGGACAGCAATAATTTATCACTGGTTTATTATTTCAGCATCACTAGTATAGGCTGCAAAAATATTTTTTACCGAGGGTTCCACTTCACTGGTGCTAATGACTCTTCATTCTATTCATTTTATTATCTAAATTATGCCATTATTCCCCAAATTATTTATCTCACTCATATGGAGTCACTACTAAAATTTCCGACTAGGTATATAAAAATTAATAAAGAAATAGCCAGTGAAGCATAAATAATAATAATGAGTGTTATTAGATTCAATTCGCACACCTTAGTCACTACTACTCATTGTGTTTTCATTGTTGTTTATTTTTCATCTGCAGTCGTTGTAATTCAATCTTCCCACTCATCATTTGTGTGTCGTCAACACTTACCTGCGACAATCTAATTAGGTCAGAAACAACAACATAATGAGTTTGTTGATGTTATGATTTCCCTCAGTTTTCGATTTCCTGAAAGTGATAAAAGTATATCAGGATATTCAATCAGTCTCTGTAGACCACGTTCAAACCATCCCGTTATGACGTCAGATAAATATTATTCAATACTTGCTCAACGAAGAGCTTCTTCCATGCGTCGGTGGCACAGCGGTGGAGTGCTCGCCAACCAGGCAGGTGGTTCGGGGTTTGATCCCCGGCCGATGCACTCCTTAACCAGTTATAAGACTGGTGAAGAGTGAAGGTTGGGCATGAGGCTTGCAGCCCAATCCCGTAAAAATAAACACCACTGCCACCTAAACTTCAAAGCTCTAGCATGAAGCTTTAAGTTCCACTGGGAACGTAATGGAATAAAAGATGAAGAACTTCTTCCAGAAACAAAAATTAGTGTCAGATTGTTGTGGGACCTTCTTCCTACGAAGAGAAACAATTTTTTCGTCGTTGAGACAGCATAGTCATCAACTGACACTAAAAGAAGGATGGATGTATAAAATGTGGCGAAAAATAGATTCTCCGAGTGGGTTTCCTTTTACTGGATAGTACTCACTTTTTAGGTCTCAGTGGATATCCGTGAGATTTGTCGGCATAACGTCAATACCTATGATCAGGAAGGCTTCCTTCAGCCGTTTATTCAAACATACGCTTAGGCTGTTTCCTACTAGTTTGCTTCGAATTACATCAATTGATTCACTGTTACCACTCTAACATGTTCCTTTTTGTATATTTCATCGGGGTTTTTGATTCATCTTCTTCCCACCTGTCAAACTACCTCGCTCCTCATAGAATAAAAGTCTTCACCTTTACTGCTGTTGTTTCGCTGAATATGACATCGGAAATTGAACCCTCGTTATTTATAAATAGACTACCATACGTTTCTGATAAAATATAAATACAAATGCACAGCTATCTGAAAGTGACTTAATCGATAAAGCAAAATTTAGTATTTTTGTTATCGCACTGAAATAGGTATTCGAATACCTCACTCCACACTAATATTATTATTATCCTACCAATACTAAGTTGAATGTAGGGCTTCAACTTTATACTTAAATTTAGTTCTGTTATCTGTGATTCTCTTTGGCTGGCTTTATAATTACTAATAGGCTCTCAAGTCCTCATTATATGACCTCTTCCAATGTCACCTTAAGACGATCAACTCACTGTTTGCCGTTGAGGCTCCACTGAAGAGTTTGGCTGGTGATGACATTCGATGGTGTCCCCAGAGTGTATCTGATCCATCCTAGTTTTCTTCGGTATAGTTCTTAGGTAATTGGTTTGTGATTAGTTTGTTTCCAGAATTACTTGTTGCTACTCCTTTCTGACAATCTGATGTTCGGAATGAAGTGGGAACATCAGTTGAAAGAAGTCTGGAGCCTGTTTAAGGTGATTTACGTGATCTCATCTTTTCACACCGACCTTTGACATCTTTATCTACACCACCAGTTATTTGGAACGATGCTGCCTAGAAACAGTGAAACAGGTGACTTTCTTCAGACGCCTCCCATCACTGGTGACTGATACTCGTAGTTGTTGCTCGTTAGGCGTCTTCATCAAATTTGTTCCTTTATGTACTCACTTGAAGTCCCATCGTTGCTGCTTACTGTCTCGATTTGTGGGTTTTCGCCTGCTGATCTTCGAGTTTGTTCAGCGCTACACACAACTCATCTGCAAAATCTAGGTTTTCTAGATTCTTCTTGTTTGATATAATGTATGATTCCCCTCTCTCTCTCTCCCCGCCATTAGCTTCGCGATCCGGTCCTCCTCAATTTGGAATATCTTCGTTGATGGTGGGTAGCCTTTTCTTACTCCTGCCTTCACTTCAGAAGCTGAAAACCTTTAGTATCAAATGATAACTGACATTCAACTGTGATAAGTTGTTAGATTAAATTATAAGAGAACTAATGAAAGCCTTCATTGTGAAGTTTATACCTTGAATACCAGATCATCTGAGATTATGAATAGTAACGAAAACCACAAGCTAAGTGAAATAATTTCATATAAGATAAGTTTATTTTAATTATCATACATCAATGTAGTATTAACAACTAGATGACAAGGTTTCGAGCATAAATTACTGCCACTCATAATCACATCAGTTTAGTCACACATTTTCAAAATTTTTCTTATGTATATTTCCTCTCTTTCTCTCTCTCCGACTTCCTTTTGTTGTGTGGTGCCACTTTCCATATCCGCGGTATAGGTGTTGCATCATTCCGATTGCACATGCACGGTGTTGGATTGATAAAAACGATTTAGTCAGTAATTAACCTCTGTGTCTCCAACTAACTATATATTACATTTTAATAGTCTTTAATAGTCCTACACAACCTATTTTGTGATTACATGCAAGTGAATGCATTGGTTGAGCGTTTTTTTTAGGTTACTTAACTTAGAAGGGTCAATTATTCTAGGTATAGCTAAATTTTTGTGGTACCAATAATCTAACTGACACCGATCTACTAGTTTGATCTATGTAAGTGACCACACAATCGTTACATAGTATTTGGTAAATTGGATTATTTTTCTTAATTGGGTCAACTGGGTCCTTAAGCTGACAAAGTGTTGGTTAGTTTAAATGTTACCCTAATTCCAGCCTCATTGGGAATCATACGTAGGGCCCCTGATGTTCCTTCTTTAGACGGTAGTACTACATAGGCTTTGAATTCTATATTATTTACTGTTATTTTTGTCATTTTTATTGCTAATCTTAGTTTTTCGATGGTTCTTCAAATATTTCTAGATAAATTCTGGTGGGTAGTAAGTTATTCACTAGTAATATTTCCTTTATTTGTTTGATTTTATTATTTAAGTCTTCTGGCCTACTAGTTAGGCTCTTGAACCGATTATACAGACATTTAGCTTAACCTATCCTTACCGATTCTGGATGGGAGGAATTAAAGTCTTAGTATTTATTAGAGTGTGTGTCGGTTTCCTATAAATGTTACTATCTAACCCACCATCTTGTTTTCGTATTTTCGACATTCCAGCAAGGCTAACTCACTCTTTTTGCTTTTTTAATTCACAAGTGAACTAGCTTCGGTCCACCATCTAGTTTATATGCGTGAAAAAACTGAGGGATGTTTTCAGATTTCAGTACTGTAAATGTGTCATCTGCATTTCTCCATCATAATCGAAGAGCAGGAATAAACGTTCTAAGAGCCTCTATGTTTCCAACTATTCATCGATACTATTAATGCTGCATCGCTGTAGGATGCTTAAAATAAACTTATCTAATGTGGAATTACATTCTACCACAGTGTCCAAGTTCTACACAAACAATAAGTGAAATAAGCTGTCGGACCAATGAAAGAAACTCATAGCAAGTTTAAATGATTTGTATTTATGCCATTATCCTAAAATATACCCAGCATATATGCCACGATATTCATCAAGATTCCTTGCGGTTCACAGACATTAGTTAACTTTTATGGTATGACAGTTCCTGACAACATGCTGTAACTAAATCTAAACACTTCGTGAACAGATAGAGTAAACTCATTTAAAGCAATAAAATAGGCCAACCAAAATTAATGTAAAGGTGCTGGTTATTTTTATATTATCTTCACACTTCAGCTTTGGAGTTTCAGCGGCGGCAGTGTTGGTTCTACTAGGTAGGGCTATTACACTCACATCCAACCTTCCGTCTTACCTAGCCTTAGTGTCACCTAGAAAACTAGATGAGATTTGTAAGTGCGTCCGCCGGAAATCGATACTGGACTTCTCGAGTGGCTACCGACTAATCCATCATTTACTTGCCGACACTGAAGTACCGTATCCAGAGAAACAGAAAACAGTAATGATAAAATGCCGAAAACTCTACCTAATATTGACACTTTACATTCTGCAGGAAAGGTGTACCGACACAATATAGGAATAGCTATAGTTACACCTATCTCACAAATAGTAGGTCATATATTCACAGATTTTCAGGACTGCAAAGCTTTAAAACCATTCATTTAGGCAATAAGATTTCTGTGAACATACTTATGCAGACGATAAAGTAGTCGCAGTAAACGAAGCAGGATACAATAAAACGTCTTTTAACTTACAAATACTCACGCAGGCTCAATAAAGTGTACTCAAATAAAACAGACACTGAATTCGAGGAACCAGCTATGATAAACTTTAGGCTGTAAAATACGAGCAATAATAGATGTTAGCTTAAAGACCATTATTTAAAGAAAAAGGAACAGCCAGCTTCACAAGAATTCTTCAGTGATATTCCGCTGACAGTGACAGCAGACAATTAGGGTATGGAAAGAAGTATTTCAAACAATATACGTCAAGAAAAAATAGCAAAAATCGCAAACAATTCAAATAAACTTCAAACAAGCGGATGTCAGAAGTAGCTTTCGGTGAATGCATCTAATTAAGAACAAATTAAATGATTTGGATAGAGTACACACAATAAAGTAAAATGGGCGGAACTAAAGTATTGCATGAATTGTCTTCTACTGACTAGATAGTTAATTAAAATAAGGCTTTATTTCAGACAGTATGTGACCACATAGTACAGTGATTTTCAGAATTCCAAAATATTTTGTCTTCGTACAGGATTTACAACCAATTAATAGTAACAGCAACGAGCAACAATCATCATCAACAGGAAAGATTTAACAAAGGTTGACTCCTTCACTTATCTGGGAAGCATTGTTTCAACTACAGGCAGAACGGATGAAGATGTCAAAGTCAGGCATAATCGGAAAGGCAAGATACGCCTTCATCAACCTGAAACCAGTTTGGAAATCTTCCGCACTCAGCATAAGGAACAAGATTTTCCTTTTCAATACAAATGTCACGCCGGTCCTTCTTCTATACGGGTCAGAAAATTGCACTGCGTGTCACGAAATGGATTTCCAACAGGTTGCAGAAGTTTATCACCAGCTGCCTTCACTCCATCCTGAAGATCAAATGGCCAGAAAGAATAAGCAAAAACAAACTCTGCCTGGGAACAAACCAATCAAGAGTCAATCGCTCAACAAATATGTAAGAGAAAGGGGAGATGGACCACGCATATATTGAGGAGGCCGTCGAATGGCATTGCACGCCAGGCCATCAACTAACGAGTGTGTCCTTTGTGCAAGGGTAACATAGAGGAGATCGTGTGAGGAAGAGATGAAGGAGTTTGGTCAGTCGTGGACTCAGCTGAAGAGGATGGCAGAAAACATATCAAAGTAGAGATGTGTTGTTGAAGCCAGCCCTATGTTCCACTCGGAACGCAAGGGAATAATAATAAATAGTAATGCAGGATTTACAAGTAAAGTAATAATCTGAAGTATGTTATATAAAATGGTGTTGTTACAAATGAAGAATGGACCAATACAGTATACCTTTTCTTTATTTCCTTCAAGAATTGCACAGGGCTTTGTTGGAAGCTAAATAAATGTGCGCGGGAGTACATGAAATGATCATTTGATGCAGTTGCGCTATTAAAAAGCAAGAAAGACCAAAGTATTTAGGCATTTTGTTGGATGGAAACTTTACTAGCCTAGTGACGTAAGCAAGCCACTGATGACTGTAAACACCAAACGTCAAGATCACTCAATATAATGCAGAACGAGCGTATTATTGTCATAAATATAATTATTATTGTCCCATTGAATTCTACCTGAAAAGCGGCGTTTCAACAGCAAATATTCATTTCACTCAGATCTCCGATGTCTCTGTTAGCTCCATGATTTCCAGTGAGGTCTCATTTCCTGCTGACACAATCCCTTCTAACGCATTCCTGGAAAACTAACTTGTAGCTTCACATTAAGGTGTGGTTCGACTACATGTCGATTACAAGATGTAACTAAATAGTTTGCTTATTGTTTATCAAATCCATCTCCAACTAAAGCTAATCTTCATTTTACCAGTTTTGTACCCATCCTATATAAACGTTCCCTAGTGAAATGTTTGTTCTCAAGGGCCCGAAAAATATGCACGAGGGACACATTCATGGATGAGTTTCGACATATACATTCAGTTTTATTAGCTAATGGTTATCCAGAAAACTTTATCACTTGTCACAGTTAAGAAAGACCACATCTTGAAAAGACAGCTTCTGTACCATAGAAAGCTATCTTTATTAACCTACCATTCAAGGGTGACCAGATTATGCATTTGACAGCTCAAAGACTTAGGTCAGCTATCAAACGCACATTCTACGCCGCATCTCTTTTTCTCACACGCCGAACATTTTTTATCCCTGTACCTACACGATTAAAGGACGAAATTCTGTGGACTCTACTTCAAACTGTATCTAGAAGTTCACCTGCAGCTGCAGTGACACCTATAAAGGTAGATCCAATAAAGTGTTCCAATATCGTCGAAAAAACATGTTCCAAAATGGCTATTAAAGCAAACAGAAAATCCCAATGCGATTAATCTGAATAGAAATTCAGCATCATCCAATGCAAGCACTTACTAGTGTTAGGTCACAAAATCAATATAAATGACTGTTTCACAATTATTTCACATAACTCGAATTCAAGGTTACTGAAGGTGATGGAAGCACTATGGATTAATCACATACAGCGTTTAGTGTGTATACAAAAAACAATAGACTTTAACCTTTGCCTACCATGGACTACTTGACCTATCTAAATATGACTGGTCGACAGTATGTACTTTTGTTTCTTTTATATAACTGAGTAATTGTCATGACCTTTATTTTATAATTGTTAACCATTTTGGTTGTATAGCGGTTGTAAAGAAACTACGAAATGACGAAATCATCTCGCGAAATTTGTTTTCTAAATGCCTTATTTAAAGCTAATCTCACAGGAACACAAGAGTATTTAAATTTGGAAGAAATTTCATCTTTCGGTGGGATGGAAAAATTATACTGTTGATTGGGAAAACAGAATCTGTATTTATTAATGCCATCCCCAAGACATGAAACATAGACGCATTAGTATATCCATATATATCTATCAAAATTACGGAACAGACATCAAAATACAAAATGGACGTCTAATTAAAATTTATAAAATACACTTCTTATGCAATTCCTACCAATAAATATCTCAATTTAAAACATCTACTTCTTTTTTATAAATTTGGATAGTGATATCAGAAGATGGAGATTATTTCAAAAGTGCGATGCACCCGCGCAATACATTTCTAACAATCTGATCACGCATTTACTTGTCAAGTCAATTTACATGGAAAATAAATGCTAATAATAAAGGCTTGTGACGGTACTGTTGAGCATGAAATAAAATCCCTGAAAGATATCTTATCTAAGAATGGATATCCTGAGAAGTTAATTTAATAAATACTCTAAAGAAAACAGCCCCTGCAAAACAATCCAAATAGTTCCGAAGAAATCTATATATATCGGTTTGCCATTCAAAGCAGATGATGTGTACAAGAGGTAGTGAAACGAACACTCGATAAGGCTATCAAAAGAATTTATTATGCTGCAAAACGTTTCTTTCCTAACACCATCAAGCGAGGGCTTCAAGAATCTGGAAACGACTAGTATTCACCAATCCTGGACACTTCAAGCTGCGTATATCAATTTGAGTGTGTTTGTGGAAGCAAATACATAGGTTGTACGGAAAGGCGATTGTCTACTCATATGATGGAGCATTTGCCAAAATGGTTGAAAACAGCTGAGTGCAAAGTGCCAAAATCCTGAATAACAAAGCATCTTGTGGATTACGGACATGATATGGACGCGGTCAAGTCATTCACTATTGTCAGCAGACAAAGAAACAGGAAGATGTTTGCAATTGTAGAGGCTTGTGCAATTCGAGTTTACAAACCAGGTCTCTATGTACAAAAGGAGATGGTCATGACTCTGAATCTACCATGGTAATACTTTTTTCTTATAATTCTACCTCTTATTACTATTATTATTATTCTTGATTCATTTAAAACTATCCTTTATCAGTAGGATTATCTTAACTCACTTCAACACTATTATTATTATTGTTATTATAACTATTACTATTGATATTACTGTGTTTGAAATTCTTGTTAAATTCTCTAATGTCTAATTGTTTATCTAAGTGATGTAATTAAAGCGTAATGCATTTTATCTTAACTTTGATTTCTCATACTCTCTCTCCCCTTATCTATTTGAACATGACCTGAAAAAACATTCGCACCTGTCTTTCTGCATGACTAATTCAATGTAGTTTGCTTACTTATCAGTCTTATATCTCCCAATGCAATTTTAAAAGTATATATATCCGTGTATGTGGAGTATTCAGCTGACAAGTTCTACCCAAATTTGATGAATTCATTAAATCCGGCTTTATTAACCTTTATTGCTTGTTTTAAAGGCTAAATAAAATACACAAAGTGACAAAAAGGACTTAAGAATAATAAGGATAACTAACACTATGTTTGGTTAGCTAATAAGATAATGATTACCAAGGTAAGTGGGTTAAGAGCAATAACAAATTGTTTTTGAAAACTCAAGGGGGTGGACTTAAGTTTACGAACAGCTGTCGCCTCAGCATATTTCAATAAGCGACCTTGATTGCATGTATAAATAACCTTAAAAGCTGTTTTGACATCTAACTTGTCATTCATATTGACTAGGTGCTTATCTATAGACGAAGTTGGTAGTCTGACACCTGCACTTCCGACAACGAGGTTGGTTTTGCTACAGGAAGTCCATTAGGATCTTCGCTGGTGGGTGATTATGTATCTTGTATTGAAAAAAATGTTCTGTCGATTTAATTACTGAAGGGCTTTTCGGTAGGAGAAATTTCAATGAAATTATGTTGATATGCGATGATAATGAAGACGCGAGTCGTCAAATGGACAAACTCAACTCCGTATAAAATCGTTTATAAGTCTTACAAGACTGGTTTCAAAACAGCGCGTAAGCTTATTTATATTAAAGTGTTTAAGGGAGCTTTGTGAAACATGCTGAGGTGACAGCTGTTAGTTAACTTAAGCACTTGCTTCCCGTGTGTGTACAAAAGCTATTCGTTATTACTTTTAACCCACCTAACCTTATTAATTCTTATCTGACTGGATTCTTCTTCTTTTATTCTTACACGTTCCCAGTGGAACATAGGGCTTCAAGCTAGAGGCTTGAAGTTTCTGTAGCAGTGGTGTTTATTTGTACAGGATGAGGTTACTAACCTCATGCCCAACCTTTCCTCTTTACCAGTTTCTATTTCTGGCTTAGCGAGGTAGCGAGGAGTGCGTCAGCCGAGTATCGAACCCCTGACCATGAGCATGATTGGCGAGCGTCCTAACCGCTATGCCACAGACGCGCAAAGCGTTATCCACTAGGCCACTTGGGCCACTATCATTCAAACGAAATGCATACCTTGGTGTATTGCACTGCTAATCACCATCCACCAATTAAAGTGTGATCAGATTGTTCGAAAAATGCATTGCGCAAATACATCACACATTTATTTTTCAGCAAAACTCCATCTTCTAATAACACTATCCATATATGATGAACATTAAAAGACAGATGGCGTGCAGATACATTCTCGTAATAATAAGCAAAGATAGAGACCAGAATAAAATTACCACAAACTAATTCATCACAACCAACAAAAGATAAAAGCAATAAAAATTCTGAAATAATTTTTTCTTTTTTCATAAAATATACAAAGTCTTGTTTTTACAGGTGGTAATCTACTCTGCATAGTTTTAATTTAGATACAGACATGAAATAATTATCTCACCGAAGTAACAGAAAGCCTTTACATGGCTTCAATGAAAACCAGATAATAAAATCTAAAGGCTTACAGTTTTTTTTGAAAATGTAGCTAACAAATTCTAATAGGGATACATACTACTGATTGATTTATTGATATAAGTAGTTGTAAAAATCGCTGATGTCTTTTCTAGTCTTTACTAGTCCTATTGAAGTGCACCCATTTTAACTCAACTGATAAAGCTGAATCAGTATGAACCATCCGAATAGGATTTTAGGACGAAAACCGACTCGTTGTGAACTGGACGCGAGGAACCGATCTCCGCGTCCCACTTTAAATTTGTCCAAAACTTCCTTGAGAGACGCACCTTCATGAAACGCTCCGAAAATATCAAAATACAGTTGTTTGTGAACAGATGTCTGACTGTGTTCAGAAATAATGACCTCCAAAATATCAAAATTACTTCAACGGTGATCTTAGGTAGCTATACAGACAACGTAACTGCCTAGGTACAAAACAGGTACTGAAGAATAAAATTAGTGAAACGAAATTCAACCATAAGATGCACCTTAGAATTAAGCAGAATACTTTCAACAAGGCGGGGTCAAAATTTCTGTCAGGAAGAGTCACACACCAATAGTTCCCTTAGACAGTCCAATGTCAGAATGAACTTCATTCACTCAGCACAAAATCACGTCATATAACAACACATTAGCCATCTGCAGTACAACTTAAGAGAGTAAACAGGGATGAAGACAAATAATAAGTATCAAGCCAACCTGTGATATACAAAATCAGATGAACGATGTGTAATCTAGGAAAAAACGAATAATAATTGCAAATTTCCTGGAATAATTTGTAATTACGAAGTTAGCTGAAACATCCAAGTCAGTATCAATACCGCAGGAGGGAATTTTCAAATAATTATTCCGTTACACTGGTGACAGGAAGAAACTGAGAGAAAAAATGCTAACTACACAGTTTCAAGTCTAATTTCATTACGGTCTCAGTTTAAGAAACCGAAATTACTGAGATTACAATAAGTCACCTCACTGATATCACCAAACAAATACAAATTTAGAAGTATCTGTGGGAGCAGTTACATTGGGAGTACAGAAAGAAGGGAATACCTCCGATTTTCTGAATATTTGCCAAAACGTCTACGTCTCAAGGAGGCATATGCTTTCAGTAGTCCCACTTCCAGACAATTCCTGGATACGCATCATGAGGTGGACATCGCACAACCTTTAGGACTGTCAACGGACAAAAGAGGTCAGTTCTCCTCAAGTTTACTTCAAACCCCATTTATGCGCTCATAAATAAGCAGATATCAGTATTCCCTTGCCGTGGTAACTGGATGTCTTTATTTTTCCTTTCATGTAATTACTTGGTCTTTGGCTGTGACCTCACCCGCCTTTGATATTTTGTGAATTTGCTTGTCTCTTGCTCCTATGATGTGAGTTGAACTCACTACACTGTTATTTAATTTATTAGTGAGTCATCATCTTTCATCTTGTCTTTATTATGAAACTCTATTACCATTGTTTTGCATGCAGTGATTTTCATTTAAACTAGAGCTATCAGTCTAAGAACTTTGTACTTTTCTGAGCACCATTCATTAATTTTGGAACCGCCTGTCAAGTGACATCATTCAAAATTTGCAAGTATGCACACAGATGGTGAAGAGCCAACGAAATAAATGGTTGTATCACTTTATTCTGCAAAAACTGTTGTTTTTGTTTTATCCAAACATTATAAGACTGTTGTCCCAAAAAGTAGTCATAACTGCATAACGATATATTTTAGACAATGCGTGGTAAAAGATCTTGCCTAGTCAACAAATCTGTAGGGGACTTAATAGCGAACTCAGTTACGGAACAAACATTATAATAATAAAAATAAAACTTAATGAAATCAAAGTGTAACAGTATATTATAGAAAATACAGTAATGAGTTATATTAAACAAATGGTTACTTGGTTATACAGTTAAATTCCATTGCTACAAATTATTAATATAATCCACAATAATGTTCACTGCCGGAGTTGTATCTACTAGTAGAAGTTGTGCACCAGTTTTAGAAAAGTCTTCGGATGAGAGGCTCTTGCATAATCCAAAATCCAACATGGTTAGTAGTTAAGCAAGTAGACAGTATGTACCAGTGTGAAGACGAAGCGTCGAGCAGCACGCTGTTCTTTTGTACTCCGACCTTATCAATATCTTAGAATGATTCACTTTAAACAAAAGTTGTGTAAAATGTTGTCATTTTTAGCATCTAACAAAAACAACTGTACATTCATATTGTTCCAGACTCCACAGATCTTTGGATCGTCGATATTCATTACTCCCGTATAGATCATTAAATGATTCAATGCTTTGTTAACTTAGAAGTCTAACGCAGAATAAGGATATCACGAATTTCGTCTTGCGATCAAGTAGAATATATTACGTGATTGATATATTTGATTCAATGAGTTACTTTAAATATCTAATCTGTATTCTGCATAAATATGATGGCTTTACTTTAGTTGTGCATAAAGATTCCTACTAACCGATACTTCACTTTATAACAGAAGAAACTGCTTTGCATGTACGAACCACGAAAGATTAAGTCAAGTATTCTTCTGAAGGGAATAAATACAAAGACAAATTACCCAATAGCCGCGCTACGCTACTATTGTATCAAGTTTGTTAGTACGCTACCGTGAAAGTGCCGCTTTATTTTTTCTCTTTTTCTAGGTTCTTTTTACTTGACTGACTTGCCTTATTCTGATGCAGCCGATTTTGTTAAGTGCACTAATGGTCTGAATGTTTTCATATCCATTACGTCAAAATCACACGGCTCCAAAATGAAAGTACATTTCGTTAGAATTTGGTTTTAAGCTAAATCTCTCTCAGTATATTAACTTTGTTCTTAGACAAAGATAGGAATTACACAAACTTGTTCATTTCCATGGTTTGCGTATCACCGAAGGTATTGAAGTTCAAAATTAGTTTGATATTAAATACCTGAAATCGTGTATTTCGTCAGATCTCTCCTGGTTTGCCCACATCCTGTTAATTCCTAAAAGGTTCTTCTGTGTAGCAATCTACTCAAAGCATTTTGTGAATTCTTGTAATCTACCTATTCTTCTTGATTCCTTCCTTTTAATCTTTCATTGACCACCTAATGAGGACTTTTTATCCTGTGAAGGGCATTAAAAGCTGTCGGTGGAACCTGTAGGATATTGTTTAGTGAAGTCGTTAATTGGTGAATATCATATTTCCACAAAGCAATAAGAAGACATAATTTATCCGAATCGTATTATGTATCTGCGCAAAACGTTCTGAACAATCTGATCACACACGTATTTAAAATATGAATACATCTGAAAATAGTGAAGTGTTACGGGGTGAGAAAACACACTTAGCCTAAGTTAAAAAAACATACTGTAGCTCAGAATAACAACGAAGATCACTAAACATGCCGTGGTATGAGAACAAACTTTGCGAAGGAAGGTTCAACGTGATGACGAATCGTTTGTAAACGTTTTAAACTTTCTATCTGTAAGGGCTTCCAGAATCCTTGGGATGCAAGCAAAATGCGTTTTTACGGATAGGTTTACAAGACGCGTAAATATCAGTTTTATGTCCTGTCTCTAAATTACTTTTCGCAACAGAGGAGCTATTTCGTCTCTTCTCACCACTAATGAGTTTAGAGGATTCCATTTGCTCCTGAAAGCCTTTAGAAATATGCTCTGAAGCTCTTCCTCGTAGAGATTTATGAATCCTTCTTATTTATGTTCATCCAAATGCACATTTCAAACAGTAGATAAAGTGGAGTGTGACGTCGTTTTTGCCATGTTCAAGGGGCTTAAATGGATATATCGACTTCAAATTCAAAAAGTTTTTTCAACCGAGTCCTTCAATATTTGTTGAGTTGCAGAGCTGCTATGATCCCACATACAGGGTAGCTTGATATATACGTCTTCCTTAGCCGCGAGTTGGAGAATGGGTCTTAATGTTCTGACTACTTTATATCTCAAGGTGAACTTATCTGGATAATTATTATCAACCAGAGTTGGTGTCAACTTTGTTTCTTCTTCATCAAGTGTGTCTTCAGTTCGGATTCGTTGGATTCTATTGAATAGGCACCTTACTAAATCTCTTTCGTACCAAACATGGCAGAAACTGTGATAATTTAGATAATGTCCTGTCCAGGTAGGTTTTCTGTAAATAGATCGTTTTATTGATCCATGAGGCCGTCGACTAAGCAATATTATCTAGCAAAGATAAAAGTTATCATTCCCTTCTACAGCTATTTTGAACTTCATTCATGCAATTTCAAAATGAGCTGGCAGAATGAGGCTTATCAATTATGATTACAGTGTCATCTACATATCTTCTATAAGGTGGTGCATTTCCAATTAAGTCTTCAGATAAACTCTCAATGCATTACATATGGATATCTGCGAAAAGAAGCCCAGACAGACTCTCCATAGTAATACTATCAACCTGACGAATCAATTGCCCTCAAATGTGAACCTAACATTGCTAGTACATAAAAGTAATAAATCCCTTAAACAAGATATAGTCAACGTAATGAAAAAGTGATGTGTGTAAATGCAATCACACAAGATGTCACCTTGTTTTAAATAAGGGTGTAAAGACAGAAGACAAGGGCCAGGCAACAGATCGTTTACTAAGATAATCAAGAGGTATTTATAGATTTTTATGTGCATTATTATTAGCGTTATTGTTAGTGGGAGGAAACCTCTTCTAATTAAATGTTTCTTGCTGAAGGTTATTCTGTACCGCTTGTGACCGTTTCTTAGAAAGCTATCATCATGATAATTATTGATTTCAATTGCATCTTTTAATATATTCGCATGGAATTGTGTTTTTCCTGGGTGTCTAAAGAAGAATTAACCTATGAGGCTCGAAGGCGACGCTTTTTAGGACAAACACATTGTAGGTAAACATTATGTTTAAGTCTTTATTTACACATCATTTGCAAATTGGTCGAATATCACCCACACATTCTATAGCTTGCTGGATTCTGCACAGTGATGTAACATTCTTCTCACAGTTCCCTTTTTCGATTGCTTTTTCCAGTGCCACAAAACATATTGTTACTTTTCTTAATCCATTTACTGATATACTATTTATATCTGATTATAAGTAGTACTCACCACAGGTGCAATAATTCTACTTACCATTTAGTAATTTTGTGTTGGGGATGTGCACATTGACAATATATGACGTAGAGGATTATCGGGTTTATGTGTTTTTGGTAAGCCATACATATGTGGTAATTAGAATTCTAGATTTGCTGTCTCCGTGCCTTACAGTAACGTAAATGATCGGATTGTTTTAAGTGTGCTGCACAAATACACTATAACACGATTCAGATAAATTACGTCTTCTTATTGCTTTGTCGAAATTCATAATGGGAATTAACTGTTTCGCATAGCATATTGTCGGATTCTGAGCATTCTGCTAATAGACAATTCTCGTCTAACGTATAATTAGACGGGATAAGAATCAGTTATGATTGGACGACTAATTACAAAACTCTACAGTGCCCTTCCATTGTGGGTAAAATTTATTTTGACAATTTCTCACAGCGTTTGTTATACAGCAATATTTACTGCTGACGTTTCGAGTACAATTTATTGCCTTTCATAATCATATAAAGACACTTGCAAAGCTTTCTTGCTTTATTTATATATATGAGTAAAAACTGATGATTAGACATGTGAATAAAATCAATATAAGATGATAAAGTACATTAGTGTTACAATGAAAAACAGTCAGATGGAGAATAAAATGTTTTTATAGTAAAATAAATAACTTGCTTGTTAGAATGGTATCATGTGAATTGAAACACATTCTAACATTATTTAATATCCTGTGTTCTGACTAGTAGTAATGTGGTGGTTTGATACAAAAAATGTCTGCCAACGGAATAGTATTCTCACATGTTCCCGCATTTCACTACTGCAATAACAACAGAACACTATATATGTACTTGAACATTTTATTTCATGTCGCTTAATGTAAACCAAAATCACACACTCAGTGATTAGTTAAAGAATATAAAACTGTTTGATCATTTGAAAATATACCTCTGCTTCCGTGTCTTGCATTCCACTGTTTCAGTTAAATCTTCCATATCTCTGGTAGTTACGTTGAGTCACTTCTGTTGTATGTGCTGGGTGTGTAGACTCGATGAACCAGAATTCAGTAATTAACCTCTCTCTCTCTTCTTATATAGATTACTTCGTAGAATCTTAACCCTCTCCCACGCTATTGTGTGGTTTCGTGGTAATGCATGCAGTGCAATTGCTGCGCTTTTTTCTAAATTACTTATCTTCTCAGGGTCAACCATTCTTACCTTAGCTGTATTCTTATGTTCCAACAATCTGACTACCCTCTACCTACTGGCTCGACCTATGTAGTTGACTTCAAAGACATTGCAAGGTATTTTGTAAATTATATTATTTTGCTTAAATGGGTCCAC
>OX235274.1:18951292-19161013 GCA_944472155.2 Trichobilharzia szidati | reverse complement strand
TCCTTAAATTTCATTTCTTTCAATGGTTTGTTATTTTATGTTGTTTTATTTTTTTTATTTTTGATTACAGCTTGATGCCACACTGTATTTTCAGTACAAGTATGGAATTTTCAGCATGGATATCGGTAGCCCAAATTTCGCAGGCCGACCATAGATATCGGGTGTGCGCCGGCAGGGGATCGAACCCCGAACCATGTGCATGGTCGGCGAGAGTCCTAACCACTGTGCCACCGAGACAGAATCAATATTTGACTTCAGATACTCTCATTGATGAACAATATTCAACAGTCCAAAAGAGAAGGAAAACAGGTACTGGCTATTCCTTGGTCTACGGCAGTCTTTTTTGGCAAGATAATTTCACACTGTGAAAAAATCTATCTCGAAATCGACTGAATGGCTAAAGAGTATGAAAATTTTCCATTTTTTATGTAATTAAGAATACACAAATTAGCAAATACATCTCTTTTCGTAACAGAAAACTTAAGAAAAGTATCAGCTTCTTTGACTGGCACAGGGTTACTGATTTGCCTTAAAATCACCGAAAATACACATCGTGTTAAGTCTTAATGGAAAATGGAAACCCTCCAGGATTCATCCAGAAAAACAAAAAAAGGTAAAGCAAAAGACTGAAAGAACTCAGACGGCGCCGAAGAAACTGCTATTCATGAACATTGAAATTAAAGGTGATAATCCTGCTGACAGTCTGAAGAACAGCCTATGCAGAGCACTGAGAAAGCATCCTTCTTCGCAACTGAGCTACAGATCAATTTCTACAGTCGACAAATGATTAGTGGATGTGCGTAAGATGAACTGCCACTTTCGGCCACTTCAATGTGTGCTTCTAAATTCACCTACTTGTGTCCAGCTAGTCATATTAGCCGCACAAAATGCACACTTTCCAAACACATCTCTGAACATTACCCAGCATGCTTAGTTATCAAAAGGACAATATAAGACAATTACTAGCTCAGTTCTAGTGCACGTAGCTCTACCAGAGTCGTATTTTGATATTATCTACAAGATGAGACCAAATGCTACAAAGTTTTTTTAAGTTTCGGCATTTGTGTATGGCGGAGGTGTTGGCGATTTGTCAATACAACCCCAAACTCTGGATGCAGAAAAAGTTCGTCCAGTCTCTTATTCTGCCATGGTCTTAACCTCTTCACTAGTCGTTCCCTGTAAATTAGTTTGATTTACTTTAATAATTAGTTCACTATTATCACCGTCACATGTTCATTTTGTACATTTTCTCACGCTCCTCACACTTGTTAAATTGACACTTAACTATCACCTTTATTCTCACTCAATAACAATTTTAACTTTGTTAAATTTGCTACTCTTTCATCCTTTGCACAGTATTGAGTATTATGTAATTTGTGAAAACAAAACACGTAGTTCAGCGGAGAGTCTCTTTTCGGCGAATTCATTTTCTTAGCTGTACAATCGCAAATATATGTGTTGTTTTGTATGTATGTGTACATAAAGTCTGTCAAACAAAAATACCATTAGTCATGGTTATTTTAACTAAGCAGGTGAAGATTGGTAATTGGAGTACGTAATACAAAGTCAGTCAAGAAAATTAGGTTTTAGTGAAATTAGGGTGGTAACAAAGGTGATGAGTTGTCACAAACAGTTGTTAAATGAAGTTATTTAATAATATGAATAGTTTGATGAGTGAGTCTTACTCAAGATGCACATAGGAACAAAGTAGAGAATACGAAATTACGTAAGAGTTCTAAATGAATACAAAAATCATAAGCATTTAAAGAACAGGCAAAGAAACAAAATTAAGTCATCAAAATCAAAAACGTTGTTATTATGACAGTAGAAGTGACTGAGTAATCCTCTTTTATATGCACAGCCCCGGTTTTTCTATGTGAATGCCCAGAGCTTCGGCGATACAAAGAAGACGAGACCGTATTGCCTTTGGTAGGTTATTCTTTACTGTGTAGAATACTTTGAAGGACGTGTTTGTTGAAATAGAATGATCAGTACTGACCAGATGTTCAATTATCGCACTCCTAATTGAACCACTATTGCCTTTCCGTAACCATCATGGATAGTATTCTTGAATTGTCGTTTCTCCGAATTCTTGATTTGATATTTTTGTCAATGAATCTTATTGGGTATCCATTTTGGATGAAGATTTCTCTCAGAATATTTAATTCTGTTTCTTGAATGCCGGAACTACAGATGGGTTGGATGTGGGTGGCAAGTGATTTAATTAAATTCCGCTTTTGTTGAATAGGTACCAAGCTACAGATGCTTGTTAGTTGATCATTCCAAGTAGCTTTTCTATGGATCGATGTTCTTAGGCTCCCATCAGTTCTTATTGTTAGTTCCACATCAAGAAACGGAATTTTTGACCCGTTTTCCATTTCAAGAGTGAATTTTATTGCTGGATGGCAACAGTTAATTTTCTTCAGCAGTAGATTGGGGTCATTGTTGTTGTCAGAAATAATGAATATGTCGTCTACGTATCTTTTACACAGTCATAAATTGTCAATGCTCGGCTTTAGTGGGCCTTTCTCGAGGCTTGCCACGAAGGAATCTAATAGTAGCGGATCCAACGGAGGTCCCATTGCAATACCATCTTTTGTCTGTAGGTGGTGTCGTTGAATGTGAACTGGACGCTCAGAGTGCATCTCAGTAGTAATTCCCCCATATATGTTGTTGGTATTCCAATATTGAGATGGTTGTCATCGATATGTTTGCATATGAAGCAGACCGTTTTCGTGAGTGGGACATTGTTGAAAAGTGACTCAATGTAGTTTGTAACTTTCATTTTTACTTCCAGAACCACTTCTCAGTGTTTATATCAACTATGTCACCCACCATTACTCGAAAATAGACTACTATAGATTTCTGGCATACATAAATAGGACTGTACGGCCTCTGAGGATGATTTCATCGATAAAGAAAATTTTCCTTGCTGAATTGTCTTTTATATAAACGAAGGAAAAAAGTTGTGTGAATAGTGCCTTGATAAGATTATGCGCAGTAATAAATTGTACTCCAAAGGTGGTCATCAGTAAATATTACCGTATAACACTGTGATACTTTATCAAAATAAATTGCACCCACAACGGAATTATATTCTACCACAGTGCACAAGTTCTATTCTCCCAACAAAATATACTTTTATAATCCGTTTTGTACTTCACTCCATCTATCTTGGAACAAGGAAGGAACCTTGGAAACCTTAAGGAGAATTCTTAACAAGGCAGGAATAAAAGTGGCTGGCATTCAAACCCACAAACTCAATTAGCAATAAGCTTTGTCGGTTAAAGGATCAATCTTGTGGAACCTTTAAAACAAAACAATTCAGTTTATCTAGTACCCTGTCTTCAATGATTGTCAGGTCAAATACATAGGTCACACTAGTAGAACAGGGGCAGTCAGACTAGCCGAACATGAAAACCTAGCAAAATCTAGATTGGTTTACCCAAATAAGATAAAGAACTTTTATTGCTGGCGAACTACACGTCTTATTCTCTACACAACCAATGGTACTACCTCGACTGAAAGATGAAGTACCTAGACTAGCCACTTCTCCTAATTCTATCTAGCAATTCAAATGCGCTTGTGGTGGAGCGAGTTATATTGGCCGTTGGTCTAACGACTTGATTCTTCGCGCTTGAGAATATCTCCCAGTATGGCTAAGTAAAGGTGTAGTGAAAACCAATAACAGTTCGATATTGGACCATCTGGTGTAAACTGGCCACAAAGCCAGCGTGGAAGAATCCTTCTCTATAATCTACCGGGTGCCTAATAAAATGCCAAAATCATCGAAGCACAGCATGCTCCGAACAGCAGAGGCTATCGCAATTCGCCTCAAACAACCAGTGCTCTGTGTTCAAAAGAAACAAGTCCAGCCCCTACTACTGCCCTGGCCCTCAGTAGAACCTATAAACTCATGAATTTGTAATATTATCTTTCCTAATTTTTCTGACATTCAGTTTATTTTATGTTGATGCTATCGAACTGTAATCCATTGATATTAGTATTATTGATTCGATGCTATTTAAACAGCATTAATGTTGTTCATAACTATAATTCATTCATTCACTATAATGTATACATAACTGTAGAGCCTGATGATGAAGGGGTTATCGAAAAGAGTACTCTTTGTTCAGTATCCATTCTTTTGGAGATATAAGATTGTTTAAGAAATAAAATACATTGAATTAATCATGCAAAAGACACCTGTAAATCTCCATTACAGATAAGATTTTATTTTGATAATTCACACAGTGTGCGTCGGTGGCCCAACGGTTAGGACGCTCGCCAACCATACACATGGTCCGGATATCGATTGGCGCCCACCTATGCAGTCGTTTACCTCGCTAAGCCAGTAATAAGACTTGCAAAGAGCGAAGGTTTGGCATGATCCTAGTAACCCCACACTGCAAAAATAAAAACACTACTACAAAAGCTTCAAGCCTCCAGCTTGAAGCCCTATATTCCATTGGGAACGTGAGGGAATAAAAAAAGAAATGAAAACAATTAGTCCCCTTGATAAATTTGTAAAGGCATTTAGAAGACAAATTTCGCGAGATGATACCGTCATTTCGCAGTTTCTTTACAATCGCTTTACAACTACCGTGGTTAACAATAATAAAATAAAGTTCATGACAATTACTCAGTTATATAAAAGAAGTACATACTAATTACGAATCATATTCAAATAGGTCAAGTAGTCCCTGGTAGTTGAAAGTTGAAGATTATTGTGTTGTTTTTGTACATACAGTTTAGGCTGTATATGATTAATTCCCCAAAGTGCTTCCATCACCTTCAATAACCAACCTTGAATAAGAGTTATGTGGTGAAATAATTGTGAAACAGTCATTAATATTGATTTTGTGACCTGACATTAATAAGTGTTTTACAACGGATGATGCTGGATTTCTATTCAGATTACTGGCATTGGGATTTTCTATGTGATTTAGTAGCCATTTTGGAACATGTTCTTTCCGACGACATTGGAACATTGTATTGGATCTACCTATATACGTGTCACCGCAAATGCAGGTGAACTTGTAGATAAAGTTTGAAGTAGAGTCCACAGAATTTCGTCCTCTAATCGTGTAGGTACAGGGATCGAAAATGTTCGGCATGTGATAAAAAGCGATGCGGCGTAGAATGTGAGTTTGATGGCTGACCGGAGTCTTTGAGCTGTCAACTGCATAATCTGATCACCCTTGAATGGTAGGTTTATAAAGATAGCTTTCTTTGGTACAGAAGCTGTCTTTTCGAGATGTGGTCTTTCTTAACTGTGACAAGTGATAAAGTTTCCTGGAAAACCATTAGCTAGTTTCTTTACAAACGCTTAACAACTTACATGGTTAACAATAATAAAATATGAATAAGGCATTGAGAAGACAAATTTCGCGAGATGATATCATTTCGTAGTTTCTTTACAATCGCTTTACAACTAACATGGTTAACAATAATAAAATAAAGTTCATGACAATTACTCAGTTATATAAAAGAAGTACATACTAATGACCAATCATATTTAAGTGGGTCATCTAGTCCACAGTAGGCGAGGGTTGAAGTCTATTGTTTTTTGTGCACACAGTTTAGGCTGTATGTGATTAGTGCAAAGTGCTTCCATCACATTCAAAAACCAACTTTGAATTCGAGTTATGTGAAATAATCGTGAAACAGTCATTAATATTGATTTTGTGACCTGACATTATGAAGTGCTTTGCAATGAATGATGATAAATTTTTATTCAGGTTAATTGCATTGAGATTTTCTACATGTTTTAATAGCCATTTTGGAACATGTTCTTTTCGACGACATTGGAACATGCTATTGGTTCTGCCTATATAGGTGTCACCGTATATGCAGGTGAACTTGTAGATACAGTTAAGTCCACAGAATTTCGTCCTCCAGTCGTAGGTACAGGGATCGAAAATGTCCGGCATGTAAGAAAAAGAGATGCGGCGTAGAATGTGCGTTTGTTGCTGACAGAAGTCTTTGAGCTGTCAACTGTATAATCTGGTCACCCTTGAATGTAAGGTTAATAAAGATAGCTTTCTTTGGTACAGAAGCTGTCTTTTCGAGATGTGGTCTATCCTTACTGTGACAAAGGTTAAAGTTTTCTGGATAACCATTAGCTAATAAAACTGAATATATTTGTCGATGTGATATCATCTCACGAAATCCGTCTTCTAAATGCCTTGTTCAAAAAAAAGGAAATCACACAGTGTGTTGTACAGTAATATTAACTGATGTCCACGTTTCGAGCCTAATTTATCGCTGCTTATATTCATATCAAGGTACTACTCACACAACTTTCTTACTTCATTTATATACATTAGTAAAATTGATGCCATTAGACATCTGAATAAAATCAGTAATATAAAATAAAGTTTTTTTTCCTTCATGTTCCCCAGTGGAACATAGGGCTTCAAGCTAGTGGCTTGAAGTTTCTGTAGCAGTGTTTATTTTACAGGATGGGGTTGCTGGCCTCATGCCCAACCTTTCCTCTTCACCAGCATTATTTCTGGCTTAGCGAGGTAAAGGAGTGCGTCGGCCGCGGATCGAACCGCGGACCATGTACATGGTCGGCGAGCGGTCTAACCGCTATGCCACCGACGCTAAGATAAAGTACATTTGGAAATCATAATATTAGTGTTATCAATTAAATACAATCAGAAGGGCAATAAATAACTTGTTAGAATGTTATAATATGAATTGAAATACATTTTAACATTATTTATTATCCTCTGATATGGCTGGTAGTAATATCTCCCATATAACATTCTAACAAGTTATTTATTTCCCATCTGATTGTATTTGATTGATAGCACTAATATTATTATTTCCAAATGTACTTAATATTATATTACTGATTTTATTCAATCAAATGTCTAATTGCATCAATTTTCGCTCATATATATATAAACGAAGCAAGAAAGATGTGTGTATCTTGATATGATTATGAGTGACAACAATTTATGCTCGAAACGTGGTGGCATCAGTAAATATTACTTACTGTACAGCACTGTGTGATTTTATCAGGATTACATTTTTTTACCTAATGGAGTTATACTTCACTCAAAGTGACTAAGTCTTATCCTTATATCAGTGACACCTGTGCATGCTTTTCAAGTCATGTTCAAATAGATAAGGGGAGAGGAAGTATGAGAGATTCAAATAAAAATTAATTTTTAATTTTTTTGATTATAGCTTGGAACCACACAGTATTTTTGGTACAAGTATGGAATTTTCAGCCTAAATTTTGCAGGCCGACCATAGATATCAGGTATTCGTCGGCAGGGGATTGAACCCCGGACTATATGCACGGTCGGCGAGAGTCCTTACCGCTGTGCTACCGACGCCCATTACGCTTCAATTACATCAACTGGATAAACAATTGGTCACTAGAGCATATATCAAGAAATGAGAGCTGAGAAACATTAAAGATAGTTTTAAATGAATCGGTAATAATAGAAAGTACGATAAAATATTGTTAATAATACTAATAACAGTTAATAAGTGGAACATATTATTACCATGGCTGATTCGGAGTGAAGACCATTTCCTTTTGTACACATAGAGACCTGGTTTATGAACTCGAATTGCACATAAGCCTCTGCGATTGCAAACATCTTCCTGTTTCTTTGTCTGCTGGAAATAGTGTATAACTTAATAGCGTCAAAGTCATGTCCATGGTCCACAAGAAGCTTTGTTATTGAGCTTTTTGGCACTTTGAATTTAGGTGTCTCCAACAACTTTGGCGAATAACTCCATAATACGAGTAGACAATCGTCTTTCCGTACGATCTACGTATTTGCTTCCACAAACACACTCAAATCGATATACACAGTGTGATGTGTCAAGGATTGGTGGCTGATCTTTCCAAGATTGTTGAAGCGCTCACTTGATGGTGTTAGGTAAGAAACGTTTTGCAGCATAATAAATTCTTTAGGTAGATTTATCGAGTTTTATTTTGAATACTTCTTGTACATCAACTCTTTTGAATGGTAAATTGATAGAGACAAATTTCTTCGGAACTGTCTGGTTAGTTTTCAGAGGCTTACCTATCTGGCTTATTTCTAAATAAACTTTTCAGGATATCCATTTTTGGATGAAACATCCTTCAGAGCCTTTAATTCATGTTCAGCTGTTCTGTCAGAACAAATTTTGCGTGCCGTATTGAACAGTGTTCTGACTAACTTCTTTTTATACTTTCCTGTCCACGAAGACTTGCTAGATATAGATCTTTCGAAAGAGATCAGAAGCTTATCAGGTATACTGATATCACTAATTTGCTTGACAAACAAATGAATCAGAAACTATATATGTCCCACAACGTTTTTGCAAGGGCTGCAATAATTCATATAGCCATTGTGCTAGTTTAAGGTATCGTGAATTAATCATTCAGAGCATGGGTCTCAAGAGTGATCCTGGTTTGTGCATATTAATACGCCCATATAGTTTTGGGATGTGTAACTCAATCGGTTTGATATTCCTATATGTATGTATTCTCATCAGTTTTTTTTATTTCTGAAGATTTGTCGTAAATGCTGCACAATTTTCTTTCGGTATACAATTTATAGGAAAGAAACAGTTGTCTAGTGCTTCTTGGTTTTCAGTGATTCCCTAACTGACGTTGTTACATGGCAAGATCTACCTTTAAATTAGTATAAATTTGCTTTCAAAGTTTGTTATTGTCTCCATTCATTACTGAATTCTTTTGATTTCGTATTTTCATTCAGTGCTGTTAACGTAAACGTTAACATCACCCTTTTACCTGTCTTCCTTTGAACTTACATCCTTCTCAGACTGACCATAACTCGCCTCTTCAAATATTTACTTCTGTTGATTATAAATTCATGAAAATAAACGCGGGTTTGAATCTCAGAAGGGACATGAGTTCCTTCAAGGTTGCAGATACGCCTTGCTGACTGATGAGTGCCAACTAGCACGCAACCGAGGTCCAAGGCTTCCTGTCGATTGCCTCCAACCATCTAATACCATGAATTCACAGTGCGCCGTAATGGCGAGCCAACTAACATGGTAGACACATTGCAAGCTTGACTGATAGAATTCAGTCCGCAGCTAAAATAGGACTAGACACATTACACTAGTAACTGACTAGTGTGCAATCAAAAATTAACGTTATTCAATCGTTTTATCTCTTTTATCAAGTGATGATTTGTAGTCAGGTTTGATCAAGAGCTGTCATCAGTTAGAGGAATACTGGAAAATCAGGGAGTATACTGAAGCGAGCTATTCTGACCTAGTTTCGAACTCTTCAGTATGAACCAAGGAACTCCATTTACAAGAAATGCATTGGCCTGCAAGTTCGTTGAATTGCGATTCATCAGAGTGAATTTGGTGTATTATTTTGACTATCTTTAAGTATCGCACTAATTTTCTTTTTAATTTTATCAGATATTCAATTAATAATACATTTTCTTTGATATTATCACTTAGAAAATCAAAACAAGGGATTCAGCGAAGAGACACTTCTCAACTAGTTCTGCCCGAAAGGGTTCAAGAACACTCTCCTGCATGGTAACGAAGAGGTGGGAGAGGAGCAATAAGAAGCGCTTTCACTGACTCATCTGGTCGATAATGATCACCGTGTCTCTAAAGCCTCCACCTTTCAAGTCACCTACAAGGCGAAAAGTAATTTGCCCAATCACTACTTATTGCCATCGAAACGGAAAAGCCAGACCTCTGCGTACATAAAACGTTCATCCAACCACTCCAACTCTCATGGTCTTAATCCTTCTATGCTAAAGTATGATAATCCTCAATCATACTTTGGCTCTACCTATTCTTCGTTTTGTCTATTCAGTTTGTGTATTCTTCCTTTATTATGTCAATTGTTACTATTACTATTCTTACTTTGAACTGTTCCCGGTATTATTTCACTTGTTTCACTTGCCATTATAAACCAATTTTGCTTTGCAACACTAAATTCGATGTCACCGAATTTCACACAATGTTACTTAACGTTTTTATTTTTATTCAACTTGCCTACTTATCCTATAATTTTTAGGTCCTATTCAAACAGCTACACATCCTATGAATTATTCTAAGTATGACATTAATTGTTTTGCTACTTGACACTTAACTATGATTATAATCCCAGACAGTTTCATTTCATTTCATACTGTCATTATTTTATGTATTCACACCTATGATTCCATTCCCTTGCCAGGTATCATTTCCTAAATAAACTATATATGTATATATATGATTGTACAGCTTGATAATAAATTTGCTGTTGAAACGAGCCACTTGTTTTGAATTCCTACAAGTTACTATTGGAGTTTTCCATGCGGTATCACTTACACAGGCTTCTGTGTAGTACGATTCCTTCAGTCTTTTTTCAATAAAAATAATAATCTACTTTATTCCAAAAACAGTACTTATAATATAGAATGGAATTCTCAGCATTTGTCACAATATTGCATTTGATTTACTTAAAATATAAATAAAATTAAAACAAAATTAACCAGAGACGTTTGTCCGCGTTTACGATATAAAGTCAAAAATATTCGAAGCACGATTTGAGAACATTAAATATAATAATAATAGTGAGTTTTTTTCAAACATTATTGTCGATTCAGTTTGGAAATTTTAGCATGTTTTAGATTATTGAATCTAATGTTCTGTTGATATAGTATAGTGAGGGGAAATAAAAAAATCAACAGGTATAACACATCTTAAATGATGTTCACACTTATGAAAAAATAAACAAGTAAAAACAAAAGATTGAGAGGATTATGAATATAAGAAATACAATAACAATAAAGTATGATGCTTTAAGGTTGAAGGAAATGGTTTATTCAGTGGTGCTAAGAAGGTTAGTTAGTTCATTTCTGACACTCTTTTCATCACATAAAGTACGTGCCAAATATGGTATAGTGGAATTTTTATACTTAGATGTACGTGCATAAAGTCTTCTGAAAAGACTTCTTGTTTTACCTGAGGAGACAAAAAGTTGGAGCTGCGGGTAGATTGGGTGCTCAGAGTCTCACAAAATGCCTTTAGTAAATTTGTTGCATGAAGTGCCTCAAATGCATATCCGTGACAATGTCAACGATATGGCCCAGTGTAATACCGCTCGCCCTAATGACTGACAGTCTTCAGAGTTCTACGAAGTATGACATAGTCTGTTTTAAGCAATCCTGGAAAGAATAAGGGTGAACAGTAAAGACGAATAGGTAAAATACACGAGTTGACAAACTGTAAGAGGAGTAGTTGGGTTAGGCCTGAGTGCCTTAACTTTTTAATGTAAAAAGTCAAACGAAATATTCTCTTAGAAATCGCTAAGACATGGGAGAACCAGGATAGGTCAGAAGAAGGAATTAATCCAAGATACTTAACTTCAGACTTGGTTTCTATTTCAGTGTCATCAATTTTGCCAGGGTAATAGGAACCAACGACTTCATTTAACTTTCGTTTACATCGGAAACTGAAATTACCAGTCTGACATTTGGAAGGATTAAGTTTAAGGCCGTTAGACGAAGACCATTTGCTAATTTCTGATAGAAAGCTGTTCATCTTATTTACAGTCTAGCTAGGAGTTAACAGACATTGAAATAGTTAGATCATCGGCATACTTAACAAAGTTCATTTCATCATAGTGTGGCAAGTCATGCAAAAAGAAAGGAAACAGGAAAGGAGAAAGGACAGCGCCTTGAGGTACACCAACCTCAGTCAGCAACGAAGTGGACGACTTTCCCTGACATACAGTGTGCTGCTTTCTTCCTGAGAAATAAGAATGAAGCCATTTGACAACTTAACAGTCAATTTTAGTTCCAGCAAGCTTCTTTAACAAAATGTCTCTAGGTACTGAGTCAAAAGCAGATGTATAATCTAGGAAGGTGCAGCGAACAAATTTAGCCTCCTTGTCTAAGCTGGAGACAATGTTATGATACAAGACTGCAGCTGCATCTAAAATACTTCTACTGTGTTTATAGGCAAATTGTTTGGGATCGTTAAAGGCTTTAAGTGAAGGTTGAAGATTAATTAAGAGTAACTTTTCCATAGTTTTTAGAAAAGGAGAGGTAATAGCAATAGGTCTAAATTTAAAACATGCTCCAGTAGACGACTTAGGTATAGATACAATTTTAATGTCTATTCAAACGGCTGGCACGACATTTCTGGAAAAAGATTTGTTTAATATATCCATGAGAGGATAACACAGGATATATGCACTGTTTGTAAGAATAACACTAGGCAAACCATCTGGACCCAGGCTACAGGAAGTGTTCATAGACTGGAGACAGTTTAGAACATCATTTGTATTGAAACCAGGGAAGCGGGTTTCATTAACACTTGTAATACTGGAAAGTTTGGCATTTGTGGGAGAACGTTAGTTATCTACATACATAACTACAGAGAAAAATGGAAATGTTATCAAAAAGAATATTCTTTGCTCACTCTTGATTCTATCTTCTCCAAGACTAAAAGAAAATGTTTGCTATATGGAAAGCATCTAGTTCGACTGATCGCGGACTTAGATGTCTAATTTTATCGATCCTAAACAGAAATATAGATACAAGTCATAAACGAAACAAAACAATGAAACATTTTTGGTCACAAACCTAATCATTTGTTTGACCTCTGGGCATAAGACATTTATATCTGTCGTTGGACTTCAGTTACCCGTGTAACTCATCCCGTAATAAGTGCTTGTCTCTTCAACACACCTCTCTTCCGTTTGACGTTCATAAGAGTTACTTTTCTTGATCTTATCAGTTCTACTGAATACATTGTATCTTCGTGTTTTCATTTTACTTCGTGTACACCAAATTCGTTGGTGCTGTCATACGCAGTAAAAGAGCCGTCCATGAACCCACGTGTCTTATGCAGTGATGATACTAGTGTCGGTCAGTTTGAAGGGATGAAAGTCAATGGCCCGTTTAGTGACGATAAGACAACTGTGTACAAGAGGGTAACTGTAAGACTTACTTACACTAATAAAGGCATTTCAGGTTTCAAACTACTATTTTAATGTTATTATCTTTGGTGCAAATTACTCTGTACCTTCGCTTGGTTGGTCAGATACGTCGTATGTTTGTTAGTCATCTACATTCCACGATACAATGTCATAGGCGTGTTACCATTCAGAGTTGATGATATAGATGATGGAAGGAGGTCAGCAAATGAACTCAACGACGATTTTCCAAATTAAGGGCGTAAACCTGAGAAAGGTTGTAGGCGTACTGCTGTAAGTGCTACAATTCTTCAAGGGTAGCTCATCGAGGCAGAATCAACATTGATTGATGTATTGATTGAACATACATTTGTGTTGAAAAATTGAATGGGTTCCAATTCATCTAACTGTTGGTTAATTTTATAGTTGTCGCATTGTGTGAATCATCTTGTAATGTTATTGTAAGTACTTCTGAAGTCGTTTCTAGTCTTCTAAACTTGTGAACGAATCAAGTAGTGTTAAAGTCAGTGTATGCGATTTGATACGCTGAGGAGGGGATTGTGCCAGAGTGATATGAAGCAACATACACTTCGTGAACCAGATCAATGGTGGAACTGTCGACAGACAGCTAAGATCCCACACGCCAGGGAGAGCGTGCCTGTGTGCTGTGGTATGCTTGTTGTGTGTTGGGCTTCTTCGTCTTGCTTTTCCATTTTAGCCTAGTCCCGGTTCTCTCAGGCTCCCACATTGGCGGGGTTATCGACCGCTATGGAAAAAAGGGATAGACCCAGTTTTGCCGGGGAGTGTCAAGGAATATGAACATTGAACGTTAAATCATTGACCTTGGTCACCATTGGTGGGCAACTCGAAGGCGCAAATGGTTCGATTGTGTGCAAGTTTGAAGACGAGAAGAGAATACGAATAAAAGTACCTTCTAATTTTGTACAAAACATTTGTTTATAGACTTGTATCAATCTTTACTTTAATTGCCAAAAAATATAACTTCCTTCAAAGAATACTGCTGTTTTGGAGTTAAAGTCGAGAAGATACATAGTCATTATCTGTTCGAAGCGTCTTCATTACAATAGGAACTTAGGGCTAAGTTCCTTATCCGAACGAAATATCCCCATATTGAGTCATAAGAAAAAGAAATAAACAGCTAAAAAAGTTTCTTTTTGGCCATTCATTTTCATAAGCTGCTGTACAATCGTAATTATATTTAACAAATGTATCATAACACTAGTCAGACGTTGGTAAACTTTGTCCTCGAAAATGAATTACGTAATGTAAGGTGCGACCTAGAAGGGGTTACTAATTGGAAATTAGAAGTTGGCATGACGTTATGAGTGTGAAAATGACTGATCAATATTGTTTGTGTAGAATGGACAGGAACTAGTGGAAAGACAATAGAATGCTTTTTTATAAAATCTGTATGAAAACGCATTGTTGTTAATAAACAATAATAGAGTGATAATAAAATATGGATGATGGAAATAATAATGATTATTAAATAGTAATAATGATAACAGTAAAGTTAAATAATGAAAGGAAACAAAATTAGAATAAGAACGTTACCTTGACCATGGCAGGGTGATGGAATCCAATGATTCAGCTGTGCACTGATGGCGTATGCGAAGTCCTTTCTTACGATACTGAGGGACTCTGTGCAGCACTGTGAATCTTTCATGCTGGGTTGCTCGATGTTCAGAGTTGACAAGGTGTTCGAGGATAGAGCTGCTACTATCCTTCTTTTCACCTTTGGTTGGCCAAGCTGAACAATATTCCGAAATACGTTTGTGGACTTGACGTTTTGTACGGCCAACATACTTTGCCCTACGCAAGCAAGTGAACTGATAAATACACAGTGAGGTGGTCAAAAGTGGTATCTTGTACTTGGTGTTAGACTGGATTTACTGTCTGCTGGAGAATGTAATATGTAAGATAGCTGCTCGAAATTTCCTCTTCAGACACTTAGAAAGGCGGTTTCTAAGATCTGCTGCTTCTATGTCACCAGTGAACTCCAGATTCATGAAGAGAGTTTTCTTAGGAACAGTTGTGATTTTTGGCGACGGCGGCTTTTCTTTCATGTTTTCGTCTATGAATCTTGGTGAGTACCCGTTCTCTAGAAGGGTTTCACGTAAAAAAATCAATTCTTTCTCCATTGTATCTTTCGAAAAGATTTTTCTAATCCTTGAACTTAGTGTATGTACTAGGTTCTGTTTTCCGATCAGTGGGACGAACCTTTGGAAGTTAATAAACTGTCGCCTCCAAGTTGGCTTGCGATACATTGATCTTTGGATGGTGCGATCTTGTCTTCTGGTAAGTAGTACATTCAAGAATGTAAATGGCGTGTTCAATTCACATTCTAAGGTGAATTTGATTTATGGGTGTGATGCGTTGAAGGTTTTAGGAAGATAGTTTAAGTCAATTTTTTCATCAAAATTATGGACTTTTCATCTACACAACTCTTGTGTAAGTGCAGTTGACTTATCAAAGGATTGTCTTTCCACTAGTTCCTGTCCATTCTACACAGTCATATCGACTAGTTATTTCCTCACACTTATTATGTCATGTCAACTTCTGCCTCTTTCCTAACTTCCAATTAGTCATCCATTTCTCCGTTGCACTTTACATTACGTAATGCATTTTCGAGGTCAAATTTTACCAGTATCTGATTGGTCTTATGATTTCTTTGTCTAAACATAATTACGATCGCACAACAGCTTATGAAAATGAATCGTCGAAAGGAATATTTTCTCCTCCATTTACTCCTTTACTTCTTTTATCTAACTACTTAATTGTTACCAACTTTTGTTGCCACCCTAACAACCGATTTGTCAATGATTTTTCTAGAAACTTCTCTCTAATAAGATGTATGCATATATTTACACTATGATACTCCAGCTACATTATTATTCTGATGTTTTATGTCCCTGTGACGGTCTTACAATGTGCCTGTTGCTATACAAACGTATGTTAAATTTTACACTGACTAATATTATTAGACAGTATAGGTTGTTTGCAGCTGATGAGGTACAGCGAAATTGAATGAATCCATGTTATTCTGCCTCAATGTTTGTCTTTTCTCAAATTAATAAAAAGAGACTTCTTGTATGAAATTACTACATAGAACATGCCATGGTAACATAATTTTTATACCATTAGTTATTTCCACTTTAATATTTTCCCCTTAATTTTAATTTCTGATAATAACACAAGTTGACTTAAACTGAGACCACTTTATGCCCTATTAACGTTTATGTAAATATTCATGAAAAGCAGGTGTGTGTGTATGATCAGAATATCCTCAAAATGTGTTGCTCAGTTACAATACATATTATATTATTATTGTTCCCTTGGGTTCCTAGTGGAACATTGGGCTTCAACTGCACGTCTCCACTTGCTTCTGTCTTCTGCTGTACTTTTCACCTGCATCCATGTTAGTCCATACTGTTTCAGCTCCTCTTCACACGATCTCCTCCATGTCACCCTTGCACCGACGAACCACTCGCCGCTTCCCTTCTGGCTTTCACTCGATGGCCTGACGCGTGATGTCACCCAGTGGCCTCCTCAGCGAGTGCACAATCCATCTCCACTTTCTCCTGCATATTTGTTGGGCGATTGGTTCTTGTTTTGTTTGTTCCCATAGCTTCTTGTTTGTATTTTTTTCCAGCCATCTTATCTTTAGTATAGAACGAAGACAGCTGTTGATAAAGGTCTGCAACAGGCTGTTTGAAATATTCTTTGTTGACCCACCAAGTTTCTGATCCGTATAGAAGAACTGACTTGACATTTGTATTGAAAATCCAAATTTTGTTGTTGATGTTGAGTAACGGAGATTTCCAGATTGGTTTCAGGTTGATGAATGTGTTTCTCGCCTTCCTGATTCTCGATTTGACATCTTCGTCTGCACCTCCTGTAATTGAGACAATGCTCCCTAGATAAGTGAATGAAGTAACCTCTTTCAAATCCCTCCCGTTGATAGTGTTTGGCGCTGGACGTTGTTGGTTGGTTATTTTCATAACCTCCGTCTTGTCTATGTTCACCTGGAGTCCTGTCTTTGCTGCTTCTTCGATCAGTTTTTCAGTTCTCGCTTTTAATTCTTGGATTTTGTGTAACATCAAACATACATCATCCGCGAAATCCAGTTACACTACATAAGTTAAGCAACAATATGTCTCCTGGCGGCCATTGGGCTACCTTAATTTCCATCTAACCTACAGCATCTGCTTTCTCGCCTGACCATCTATTTTAATCATTCAGTTACAACATGAAATCAAGCAAATGTTTTGCCAACTTCCAACATACATTTGTACACCTCAAGAGATTGTATGTGCGGGGAAAATGATGTTGCACAATATGATACACTGTCAATGAACAGTTTACCTGAAGGTTCTATAGTGGGAGTAAATATTTTCCAATAAATTACCCTGAGAATCGATTTCCAAAAACAACCTGAAATTTTGTAGGAAATTATCCCCTTTTGTGATGAAGTTAGATTTCTCAGAACAGATTTTGTTGTGAATAAATCCTAGTTAGAGAATCTCTCATAGTCAAGTGGAAATTAAAAAAACAACTGTTTCGTCCTAATTTAGGTCTCAGTGGCAGTGAATAATGTCAAGTGAGGTTCGTGACGAAATTTAATTATGTACAAATTGGTACAAATCAAAAATTTGAATAAAAAACACAACAAACAGATGTTTTTGCTGAAACACAACTTCCTTTTAATAATATCATAAACAAAAAACTTAAAATAACCTAAAAAAATAACAGGGGTACCTAACCTGTCATATGCTTTGATGGTGTTCTCGTGACTCTTGTTGCCAGATCTGCCAAGAGCGATGGGATAGTACGTGACCTAATGGTTGTGTGCAAGGTTTGAAGAAGGCTGTGTGTTATTCGCATACGCCTCGCCCTGATAATGTTTAGCGTCGGTGGCATAGCGGTTAGGACGCTCGCCGACCATGCACATGGTCCGGGGTTCGATCCCCGGCCGACGCATTCCTTTACCTCGTTAAACCAGAAATAATTCTGGTAAAGAGGAAAGGTTGGGCATGAGGCTAGCAACTCCATCCTGTAAAATAAACACTGCTAAAGAAACTTCAAGCCTCTAGCTTGAAGTCCTATGTTCCCCTAGGGAACGTGAAGAAAAAAAAAGAGGAGATCAAGTACCTAACCGGTGCAATTACTGAACAACTCACGTTCATAAAATTCATTCTTTAATGTTCTTAATATTGTTAAGTCAAAAAATCGCAGTAAATGTCTAAATATCCATTTCGACAACACAATAAGAAGACCTAGTTTATCTGAAACGTGTAATGTATTGGCGCAACACATTTCGGACATTCTGATCACACACGTAATTGTCATTATTATTATATTATTATTTCCTTTAGTTCCTAGAGGAACATAGGGCTTCAGCCATGCGTCTCCATTGCGTTCGATTCTCTGCTAGAGTTTTCACCTGGCTCCAGGTCTGCCCACATGCTTTCATCTCCTCTTCACATGACCTCCTCCAAGTCCTCCTCACACGGACGACCAACTCGCCGCTTCCTTTTCGGGTTCCACTCAAGGGCTTGTCTAGTGATGTCACTTGATGGTTTCCTCAGAGTATGGCCAATCCATCTCCATTTCTTCCTGAATATTTAATGCACAATCGGTTCCTGGTTGGTTCGCTCCCAGAGATCTTTGTTGCTGATCCTTTCCGGCCATCTGATCTTGAGTATTGAGCGAAGACATCTGTTAATGAAGGTCTGTAGCTTGTTTGAGGTGCTCTTTGTGACACGCCAAGTCTCTGATCCGTATAGTAGTACTGACTTGGCGTAATTGTCATACACAGTTTTTATAGAATGCAAGAAGGCATGAATAATTCCAATACAGGTCAGATTGTTTACAGGTCAAGGTCACAAATAATGGGTAGGGAGATGCAAAAGGTGTAGGTGAGAAAGATTATAGGAGAAAAACAAGGCGAAGAAGGAGATGAAAATAATATGAAGTAAATTGATCCTTGGTTCTAAATTGAATTACCAAGGCAGGTTTAAGGTGATAACAAATAACTTTTGGACACATAAGACAGGTTTAAGTCTTCTTATGGCTAAGGCTTCAATGAATTTAAGTATGTGGCCCAACCTTGTTTTATATATCGGCTTAAAGGCATTGTTGAAATCAACCTTATGACCCATCTCTATGATATGCTTCGCTGTAGATGATGTTGGACATATATTTCCGGGTTCAATTGTGTCTGGCGATTTCATTTGTTGTTGCAACTACTTTGGAATGTGTTCTGTAGCCCTAACCTGCAGAGACCGATGGGTCCTCCCAATGTACGTGTCTCCACACTTACATGTAAATTGATAAACACAGTGTAATGTGACAGTATCGTTCGGATAGTGCAAGGGTTTGCAGGACAGCATAGTTCTCGTTTTTTCTATGAAGATAAGTTTAGCTGCCTAATAGGTTCTATTAATTGCGGCCTTGAGTCTTTGTCTGGTGACTGGAATTTGTTGATCACCTCTGAACGGCAAGGATATGTAAACATCCTTTTCGGGAGCTGATTGGATTGGTAAAGCTCTATGGTTGACACTTCCGTAACGTCTAATAAATCTCAGATGTCTATTACTTCAGGTGATCCACCATAATAGGTTGGTAACACCAGTTCAGCTATGATGACATCATTTGAGAGACACTGAGTCCAATTGGTACTTGCAAAGGTTATCAGCTGGAAATTCTGGACGTTGCAGGCTTGTGTGTGGTGATAACTCAGTAGTAGAATGCTTTCCAACTACTGACATCATCAGGGGTCGGTCGTTGGCCAAACAATACTTAAACCTCACTTAGCTGGTAGGAAGCTATGATAAGAGTGTGAATCTAACAACTCTACCTCTAGTAAAACTTTGAAACCCAAGCATCGAGACCTTTGTTTTACTCTAAAAAGTAATGGAAAAAACTAAGGGCGTAGAATAAAACGTAATAATTATTTTTATAAATATCCTATTCCCTCAACTATTGAAAATTTACACGTCAGTAAAATGATTCCTTAGACAATGCACAAACTTTTCACAGCTGTTGTCATTAGAGATCCGTTTCAAATGGTTTGCGGTTGCATCGCGGTAATTTCACATTAAACCTCTGAGTAAATGCAATTTCGTTATTAGCCAAACTGGTGAAATTCGCCTGCATAGAAGTTCTAGGCAGAAAGTAGGGACAGGAAAAACAATGACTCACTACAGACACAAGGAGACTATTAGAACAAAGAAGAGGGGTGAAATGAAAGATTATCCAATGCATCGACGAGCAGCGAAAACAGGAGCTAAATGCAAGCTACAATACACTGAACAAAAGAGTAAAGAAGAGTGCCAGGCAAGACAAAAGAAAATATTTTGAAGCTATGGTAAGTGAAGCAAAACAAGCTGCAGGCAAAGGAGACGTCGCAACACTCTATCAAACAACTAGGTTCTTATCGAGGAAAAGCTCAACACAAATAAAGCCAGTGAAGGATGACAATGGAAAGTCAATAACCAAGGAGGTGGAGCAAAGGAAATACTGGGCTGAACACTTCAAAAGACTTCTATGTCGACCACCACCCACAACGCACCCTGTAATAACAATAGCGGAAGCAGAACTACTATTGAATACCAACGCTCTGACGAGGACAGAAATCTTGAGGGCAATACAGATGCTGAAAATTTGAAAAGCAGCAGGACCAAACGGAATCTCAGCAGAGGCATCGAAACTGGACCCCGAGACATCAACGGACTTGATGACACCACTACGGGAAAAGGTGTGGAAACAGAACAAGGTACCTGCGGATTGGAAGAAAGGATACTTATTCAAACTGTTAAAAAAAGGAGACTTAGGTCAGTGCAAGAACTGGTGCGAGATTGTGCTCCCGCCTACCCCAGGCAGAATAATAAGCCACATCATCCTGGAAAGCATCAAAGACGCCCTGGATGAAAATCTTCAACCGGAACAGCTGTCTTCGCTCAATACAACTCAAGATCAGATGGCCGGCCATAAAAGATCAGCAACAGAAGGGGATCTTTGGGAGCAAACCAACCCAATAGGAACCAGTTGTATAACAAATATGCAGGAAGAAATGGAGGTAGATTGGCCATACTCTGAGGAAACCATCAAGTGACATGACACTCCAGGCCATCACTTCTATGGAACCCGAATGTGGAGTGGCGAGTTGGTGGTCAGTGAGAGGGTGGTGTGACATGAAGGAGATGATAAGAGGGGATAAAATCATGTAGGCAGACGTGGAGTCAGGTGAAAAGGCTGGCAGAGAACCGAAAGCAATGGAGACGTGCTGCTGAAGCCCTGTGTTCCTCTAGGAACTAAAGGAAACAATAATAAGAGTGAAATTTGTGTGTAATCTAAAATGCGGGTAAGGTAGAAGCAGAAATTGACGATTTACAGATAGTCTTGGCGAAATAGTACTTAGAACTACCGTGATGGTGATACAGGATACCTTCCGAGGATTAGTGCAAGGTAGTGGTCATACGATAAATCAAACTTGAAATTCGCCAATTAATTTGTGATGCATACAGTTCGAGGTGAGCTTCTTCACCAACGTTTACTTCGGAAACTGAGTTTATTCATACCACAACATATGATAATGACAACAGCTTTATTCTAAACAGCTACTTAATATCACACATAGTAATCAATAATCCAAAAGTAAGTCCATAACAGTTTATTCTACTCACTGATTGAAGTGGGTAGTTTGTATACCACCCACACTGATTGATTCGACTCACACTACCATCCGGCGATCATGTTGCTTCTATCTAGCAATTAAGCACTGCTGGTTGATGTGAGTGGTACACAACTGCTCATCTCAATCAGTCACTCAATAGTATATAGATTTATGCATTTACGTTCATCATCCAAGTTCCTATGAAACAAATATTTCCAGGGTGAGCATATGGAAAGTCACCTTGCACTATACAGACCTATTTCATCTAACATAGTACATTATTCTTTACAGTACAAAGCTGTTCATTTTCCTCCATTGTAGCACTTACGACGTTGAAACCCTGTAAGTTATTGACTGTTATAACTTACCAATGTAATGTTTCTCAAGGCCACTTATGGCATATACGTAAGTAATCACTGTCAACCCTTTTAGCTGCTAATTCGAAACAGCACAAGCTAAGTTCTTTTTTTCACTTTTCTCGTCTTCTTTTGTGGCCATTTCCATGGTATTGTGTTGTGTCGTTGTTTTTATTGTTGTTGATAGTAGTCATTAGGAGAGAAGGCTAACAAATCTACTAGATAGGAAATTGGTTAGCGAAACCTGCCATGTGTAATAACGGTCATATCACCTTGACTGAAACAGTGCCTATATATTTTTGGATTCATCTTCGTATTGATAAGAATTATTATTATTGTTCCCTGGGGTTCCTAGTGGATTATAGGGCTTCAACTGCACGTCTCCACTTGCTTATGTCTTCAGCTGTACTTTTCACCTGCATCCGTGTTAGTCCATACTGTTTCAACTCCTCTTCACACGATCTCCTCCATACCATCCTTGGACGTCCCACTCGCTGCTTCCCTTTCGGGTTCCACTCGAGCGTTGGCCTGACGCGCGATGTCACCCAACGGCCTCTTCAGCGAGTGTCCAATCCATCTTCACTTTCTCTCGCATATTTGTTAGGCGATTGGTTCTTGTTTTGTTTGTTCCCATAGTTTCTTGTTGGTGATTCTTTCCGGTTATCTGATCTCAATAACAATAATAATATGAAATATTCTCATATTATGAATTAAAAGTCAATCAGAACGAAGAATATTCTTTTCAATAATTTCTATTCACATTCTTACAACTATAAAATGTAATATTTGTTGTTATTACAGTAATGGCCAGTTATGCGGCATATACATTTTTAACATAGAATAACAGATAAGCAGTTATGGGGTGTCAAAACAAGTAGTAGTAAGCTGAAGTCGATTACAAAATATTGTGAAATGGAAGACAATGGTGTTGATTAGTCATAAAAGATTCGTACAACGTCGAGTAAGAGAAACTCACAAGTCAGTTCAAGGTTATAAAAGGCATCAGGTGACTGAGTGGCTAGTACAAAGTGGTATATAAGTCCACTTGCTCCGAAGACTGTGTAGAGAAAGAATTTCAGGTCATCCAAGACATTCTAAGCGAGAACGAATATCTAGAGAAGTTCATTAAAGCCAACATGGGTTACAATATTCGTAAACATGAATTGGCATTGATGAAGAAAAAGCCTCTATTTTTACTTCCACAATTCAGGAGAGATAGTCCTACGGAGATTCTATCGCAACGTTTAACCAGGTTGATAAAGAAAACTGTTTACTCTGTACCTCTGTTCCTATCCTTCAGTAGCTGTTCAGTGTTCACCCAGTAACCCAAATATGTCTAAACCAACCTTAGCTCTTATTCATGAATTTACGATTTCAGCTGTTCCTGTGGTTAAAGTTATATAGGACGCATAATTCTGCAGGGTCATCTATGAGTTAGAGAACACTTACCAGCTTGATTCAGCAAGGGGGAAGTTAAGTGCATTAAAACCTCTATCCTACCACACTTGGTCGATAGTGGACATAGCAACTGGAGTCGTTATCGCGTATAGTTCGCTTACGTCTGCTACACATAGCTGAAGCTTTTGCGATAAGATAAACTAAACCGGAGTTTTGTATCCTAAAAGAACACGTCTAGATGCTGTTCTTACCATGGCCAAACTTGGATTGATGATTCTTCTTCTCACCGAAAGTACTTTATCCCCTTAACCCTCTTGGTTTTTCTTTCTTTATTAATTATTACAATTATTATTATTCATTATAATTTATACCCCTGATGCCAGCATTATCTCAATACTACCAAATTTTCCATTTGTAGCATCCGGACTTATTATTAGTGATATTATCAATTTTCTCAGTATATATGCCTGCAACTGTTTCATTTCGAACATTGGTTTTTCTGTCATTACACTCTCAATACAGCCTTACTATGTCCTGTTTAACACAAACTACTCTGTACTAGTCACTCACCTGACACCTTTCACAACCTTGAAATAACTTTTCAGCTTCTCCTACCCACACTCTACGAATCTCTTATGATTAATCACCATCATTGCCTCCTATTTCACAATATTTTGAAGTTGATTTCAGCCTAGCACGTTCGTCACACAAATATGGCTATTTATTTTGACACGCCAAAACAGCGTATCTGTTATTCTACGTTAGAAAATGTATTCGCCGCATAACTGGCCATCATTATTGTACCGACAACAAAAATCATATTTTATGGTGGTAAAAACCTGAAGAGAAGAAAATAGTGAGAGGAATATTCTTCCTCCAGATTGACTTTTAATATTAAAAGTCTGGAAGTTACAAGTCACTACATTCTTCTTCTTTTATTAAGTAGTTTGTCCAATGTATTTTAAATTTATTCCTTCTCTTTTTCCAGATAATTTTCAAAGTTAAACAATCCTAACTAATCTACTTTTAACAAGTTAAACTGTTCACCTTAGCCTTGAGCAATACCATAACAACTTGAATGATTTAAGAGAGGAACAAATTACACTTAAAAAGTTTGGACACTTTTATCCTAATCTGAGTCAAACCACTTAAACTTCTTGAGACTTTGGAAATTTGTTTGGTTTAGATTTCGATACACATCATACACGTCGGGTTGAATCAAAAGACAAACACTTCAAAGAATTCAGTTTCACAGATTTTTTCATGTAGTTATGTTCTCTAACCAGATTGGTTCAGGTGAGAGGCTTTTATTCCATTTCTAGAGAATATCAGCGCTCATTTCAATGTGAAATGGGTCTCTTGTAAACATTTTTTTTGTAAACGAGACAACTTTCACTTGTGATTATCCTGATTATGATTGGGTGTTAACTTTTATCTGTATCGATTGATTCCCTAACGTGGAATTTGACATTCTTGTTATGCAACTGTTTGATGTATTTGATCTGTGTTCATGTATCTTTTGAGTAAAAATTGATCGACGTAACAGGCTTCTAGGAATTCGTTGACGTCTCCAATTGCTTACAATATCTATATACTTCCAGTCAAATCAGTGCTTACAGTTGTCTACATATCTTGGAATAATGTAGTGTACGTCATGTCTTTTGACAGCAAGTTCAGGTTGTTGGACTTAGAGTGAAAAGACGTGCTCGCTTCCACCAATTTGGCACTTTTCATGATTCATACAATTTATCCTGCCTTTGGTGTTGATCCTGTTTTGTTTTGCTATTGCTATATCGGTCTGCATAACACTGAATGAAGTGATTGCATTGATTTGTATGCAATATCCTAAGTATACGTCGATGGCCCAGCGGTAGAATGCTCAGGTGGTTTGAGGTTCAATCCCCGGCCGTCGCACTCCTTTACCTCACTAAGCCAGTTATAAGATCGGTAACGAGGAAAGGTTGGGCATGAGGCTAGCAACCCCAATCTAGTAAAACTAGTTACCACTGCTATCGAAACTTCAAGTCTCTAGCTCCAAGCCCCATGTTCAACTGGGAACGTAAAGGAATAAAAAAAATTCTAGTTTTTATTTTAGAAATGTTCCTCACTTATTATAAAATGACTTATCTTTTTATCTCTGAGGATGCTTTCTCTCTGTTAATGTTACAAATACTCCTATATCCTAATCCATTCAGAGCGCTATTCTATCTCATCTTGTGGATACAGAACACAAGATTGATGTCAACAAGGTGGCTTTCAAAGTCATTTACCATATACCAACAAATCTTAACTTCACCTTAAGAGTTCATCTACTACATATTGCTGAAGCTGGCTGTCGGGATCCACATTAAGAAGCCTAATTTATGCGTTCAAAAGAAGCTGGTTCAGACATTGTCTTTACCTTGACCATCTAGGTTCTAATAATCCTCAATTTTTTGTAGAAATTTCCCTAATTTTATTTGACATTCTATCTGCTATTATATTTTTATTAGTATAATTCTAATTTAAGCATCTTTAATGAACTGTAATTCCATTGATTTTACTTACTTACTTACTTTCAAAAAACCAACATTGTTACTGACGATTTTTCCAGAATATTCTGTATACATAAACATATATATATTTTTCTTCACATTCCCCAGTGGAACATAGGACTTCAAGCTAGAGGCTTGAAGTTTCTGTAGCAGTGTTTATTTTACAGGATGGGGTTGCTAGCCTCATGCTCAACCTTTCCTCTTCACCAGCATTGTTTCTGGCTTAGCGAGGTAAAGGAGTGCGTCGGCTGAAGATCGGACAATGTGCATAGTCGGCAAGCGTTCTTACCGCTGTGCCACCGACGCAAACATATATATTTAGACAAATAACTGTAGAGCCAGAAGAGGGAATTATGGAAAAGGATATTCTTTTCTTAACTATTTGGTTTTTTCTACATGTGTGAATGAATATTCTCCTAAATTTAAGTTAACTGTGGGTTTTTGGCAGTATACTTTTTAGAAAACATAGATAAGAGTTTCACTGTTTTTAAAAGCCTCGAATAATTTTCTCCGAAGAAACTTTTCCAGACAAATAAGAATTACCATGAGAATTTACAAACATGATGTGTATGATTTAACCCTTTTCATATGGCACAGACGAGAATGTCAAAGTCAACATGGAAAAAATGACAGAGACCATTGCTTCAAAATCAGCGTGGAAATTAACTGTACTGAGCCCTCGGAACAACATCCAGAACTTCAACACTAATGTCAAATCAGTGCGTCTTTATGGTCCAGTGTATCGGAGAGTGACACAAACCAGTTCCAACAGGCTCCTGGAGACTTTCATCAGCAATAATTTTCCCTTCATACTTGAAATCAGATAACTAGCCGACAGTGGTATTCAAACAAGGAACTCTAGCAACGGACCAATGAAGGGCCTGTCATTCAACAAATATGCAGCAGAAAAATAGCGATGTATTGGACATACGTGGAAAGACACGCCAAGCAGACCCTAGGGTGCAACATGAATGGGAAATTATGAGTTAGTCGTGTGTCAAAAAGTGACATGAAAGAGATCATATATGGAGGAAATGAAGACTTAGGGGCAATGAGGATGTTATAATAATATAAACTGGATAATTACGAAGTGTACTATTTAATTCAATTTTCCATTTTTTAGTCGATTGATTGGACTGAAGTGCTCGGTCTCAAGTTGACATATCGGCTTCTTGTGCAGACGCTTCGACGATATCTGGGCATGTAATTCGAAGTTAATTGGTGGATGATGACTGGCAATGGAATCCAGGATGCGCATTTCGTCCTATTTGGGACTAGTCAGCTGGATGTTCCTGCATTCCGTAGTGAGTGACGATGTTCCCACCGAGGCCCGAACTCTGTGTCCATAGTTTCAAATGCCAAGGCGTCATCCGCTTGAGCCACGCTAGCCACCTCTTGTGCAACAGGTTATATTAATTCAGCTGAAGTTTACATTTTCCTATCGATTGATTGCACCGAAATGCAGGCACATTCAGATGACGAGTTCAAAATAGGACGAAATGCGGACCCTGGATACCACTTCTAGTCACCATCCACCAATTAACTTCTAATTACATGCCCAGACATCGTCGAAGCATCTGCTAAAGAAGCCGAATATCAACCTGAGACCGAACATTTCAGTCCAATCAATCGACGGGAAAATCTAAAATTCAATTAAATAATTAATATGACCCGTCGCACAAGAGGTGCCGCTCGTGGCCCACGTGGTATAGTGCGTAACGCTTTGGGGTTTGAAACTATGGGCACAGGGTTCCAGCCCCGGTGGGAAAATCATCACTCAATGAAGAATGCAGGCACATCCAGTGACGAGTCCCAAACAGGACGAAATGTGCCAGTAACCATCCACCAATGAAGTGCACTGTTGTTTTCCAATTTGAAATGAACAAAATAGAGTAAGATAACACATTTACACACACCCATTTCCAATGAGTGCAATTTCTTTTCATAGGCTTATCAGTATATGGTGTGAAGTCCAAATCCTAATCTTCGTATTTGTCGGAACTAACATAAAAAACAGTCGCAACTGTGGGAAAAGTTAGTTTCACTCGAAAATTAGAATTTTGTGAGAGTCTGCTTACGATTCATTTAATTTTTCCACTACAACTGAACGCGTTGTTTAAAATAGTATCAATGTGACGGCACAAAACAGTAACACTTACTAGCAGATTGTTAATTTGTCAGCATAATTTCCATTTCTATCAGAAAACGTAAATTTTAAGAACAAAAAACTCAGTAAAGAGTCTCTTTTCGACGACTTCATTCACATAGCTGTACAGATGCACTTATATACAACTATCTTGTGTGTGTATGTGTACCTATAGATTGTCAAACAAAAATAAAAGTTGGTTTGGGTTATTGTTCACGTCATCGAAATGTCTCAAAACTGTGGTGAATAATCAAACTTTAACCTGGGGGGCGGGAAGATTGGTAAGTATTGGGAAGCGTTGCGTAATATGAAAGACACGCAGAAAAACATGATGTTATTGAAATGCCATGGTGACACGTGTTTAAAATAAATTATGTAACAGGTAGAAAGAGCAAATAAAGGGTTGGTTGAGAAAAGATGTTGCTCAGAAATCGTACAAACATTCAAAAGAAGGACTTATTATCAAAGTAGTAGAACTGGGAATTATGCCCAAGGTAGAAGGAGAGAATGGAAAAGTTTCCTGTGTACATAAATCAGGGTTTTCTATCCGGATCATTAAGGCCTCGACAATGCAAGGTATACGGAAGCTTTCCGTTTTCAGGAGGCTTCTTTTGACTTTGTAGATATTATTATTATCGTTTCCTTTAATTCCTAGAGGAACATAGGGCTTCAGCCGTGCGTCTCCATTGCGTTCTGTTCTCTGCTAGAGTCTTCACCTGGCTCCATGTCTGCCCACATGCTTTCATCTCCTCTTCACATGACCTCCTCCAAGTCACGCTTGCACTGACGACCAACTCGCCACTTCCCTTTAGGGTTCCACTCGAGGGCTAGTCTAGTGATGTCACTTGATGGTTTCCTCAGAGTATGACCAATCCATTTCCATTTCTCCCTGCTTAGTTGTTGCACAATCAGTTCCTGGTTGGTTCTCTCCCAGAAATCCCTCCCTGTGGCTGATCTTTTCTGACTGGCCATCTGATCTTGAGTATTGAGCGAAGTATGCGCTGAAGATGTTGCTCAGTAGAGCAATGAAAGCTTCGCAACCAAACCATCCAGCTCAGAGAACACAACCACACCAAAATCATCCACCTGAGCTACAAATCTTCTCTTTTATATCCGAAGACAACTGTTGATGAAGGTCTGTAGTTTGTTTGAGATGCTCTTTATGACGCACCAAGTCTCTGATTCATCCGTATAGTAGCACTGACTTCACATTGGACTTGAAAATCCGGATCTTGTTTTTGATGCTGAGTGCTGCTGACCTCCACACAGACTTGAGAGTAGTGAAAGCTTGTCTTGCTTTCCCGACTCTTGCTTTGATATCCTCGTCATTTCCGTCTGTAGATAGCTTTGAATAAATTCTCTTTACATACTGAGTGACCACTGTTCAGTATGTGTTCCATTTCAGTACTCATTACTGATCCACTTTTACTTTTTCGTAGCCAGGCTGGATAATGTTCTTTGACTCTTTTAGATAAAAAGTGCATCGAACGACCTATATATCTCGCTGGCTGAATTGATAGACACGCATAGAAGTGGTCAAATGCAATAGTTTATCTTGAGAGTTATTGAGGAACAATGTATGGCATGTGAATACCAATCGTAATGTAGCATCAGAGAATATTTTTTTCAAGGGGTTAAATATTCTCCACCTCAGGATGTCAGCCAGAAGATCACTTTTGAACGCCAAATTCATGTAGAGCATCTTCTTCCGCAGAGAGATGGGTTGTTCTCTGTTGGTTTTCGGCTTTATGTGTTTATCTATACAGTATGATGGATAGCCATTCTCAAATAATGTCTTAGTCAAAAGAGTGATCTCTTCCTCCACTCATTTGAGGCTACAGATTCTACGGAATATAGTTGCGATAGATACTATCAGGTTACACTTGCAATAGATGCGTACCTAACTGTAAAAGTTTGTCAGCTGGCTATTTCACGTAGGCTTTCAATAAAAACTGATCTCTTCAGAGTCTCATCAGTCTTCTTTGTTAGTCGGACCTCCGGAAATGAGATTGTCTCTTTGGTTTCTGTTTAATTGTAAATCTGATGGCTGGGTGGCAGCTATCAGAAACTTGAAGAACATTTTTTAGGTCGCATTTGTTATCACAGTTGCTAAAAGTATCATCCACGTACCTTTTATACTTAGAGAAGTTTTCAGTCATTGGTTTCAACGGACCAATTTAGAAACTTGCAGTGAATATATCTGCACATAACGAGCCTTTAGGTGAACCCTTAGACACAACATCTTGCTGTCTATAAACAGTACCACTGAATGTGAAGTAAATGTTCAAAGTGCGTCTAAGTAGAAGTTCTTTTAACTTAGGTATAAGTGTTCAAATATTAAAATTATTGTCTTCCAAGTACTTACATAAGAAACAAATTGTCTCCGTAATCAGAACATTTCTGAAGAGAGATTCGACATCGAGTGATATTATACGGTCGTCGGTCACTTTCACATCTTCAATACAGTCGATGAATTCAAAGGTGTCTCGAAGAGAGTATCTTGAAATTTGTTCTCTAACAGGCTGTCGGAGTTCTGCTAGCCATTTTGAAATTGGATGCGGTGGAGATCCAGACATGTAAAAAATAGGGAGCAACGGAAGTCCCTGTTTGAGAGATTTCGGTAATCCATATAGTTGGGGTATTATCGAAGTGGTTTGTCAAATGACCCCATAGATATTTTCAGAGATAGGCTGACCACGTTTTAGCTTTCACAATATCCCAGGGAATCACATTTCTGTTTCTTCTGTAATGTCTTTCTCTTTGTTAGGTGCAGAGAACTTGTTGTTATCTGAAAGAGTAGATAATGTTTTTTCAGCATAGGCTTTTCTATCCATTAGGACTATGCCAGTACCTTTATAGAGGAATGTGGTCAGCAAATTCTTGTTACATCTCAGTTGGTTTAGCTGCTCTTTGTGTTCTTTAGTCCATAGATTATTGCCCTTGGACTTTGCATTGAGGTACTGTTGGCATGAGTCTACAAATGTTGACTTAAAACGTTCAAACTCCTCTTCAGAGACCAGAAAAAGATCAGTAATCTGATTGATCAAATTTTCTCACTCAGCATATGTGCGAAGCTTGCTAATGCTTTGATTCATGTCGCAGATTTTTTGCCCGAAAGACAAGGCCTGCAGCTGTATAGGGAATAAAGTTACTGAGAACTTATTTGAACATGTTTTTCGCTTTGTCTTCCTTGAATGCTTTCCATAAATTATCTCGGAAGAATATTTCATTTCCCCTCCTCACAAATGAATCCATCCATCTGCTATTCGGTATTCTCGCAGAAGATGTAATACAGAATATACTACTTGTAAAAATTTTGTCAGTAATACAGGCCACCTGCATTTGCCATGGTATCCCTCGGTCATGATAGATTCATCTGTCTTTTTCAAAGTCCATTGATTTTCACGTGTGCAGCGCTATCATTTTCAGCAAAACAATGTGATACCACGCCACTGCTTATTATGAATAATGTTAATCTAATACTCAAAGTCAAAGGGAGCCAGCTAGCTTATATATAAAACAACTGTTCATAATTTAATTCCACGCGTACTGACACTAGCTTAACAGAACGAAAAAACATTTGAATAGAAACGTGTTTGCAACAATGTCTTCATAATCGGCAGTATACTACTACTATTCTGTTGTGTTCTGAGTTGAAAATGAATCTTCAGCAGTATCTCTCCATTTCATTCTCTTCAACGCTTCAATTTTCATCATGGATGCTCACTGTACCCATTTCTGTTTTATTTCATCATAGATGTACTAGTGGAATTAACCCGAGCTGACTTCAGCAACTCAGGGATTGACTTGTCACCACTAGGAAATAATCTCGTTGACTTAGAATATGCATATGATATAGTCCTTCTAAGTGAAGACAGTGACAAAATGCAGAGTCTTCAGAATACCATGAGTAGCGATCTGCGATTGTTTGGCATGAAATTCGCTCCTGACAAATGTAAGATGATGCTACAGGACTGAACTACATGTAGTCACTCCTAGCTTAGAAATAAGGAGTGAAGTTTTAGAGCGTGTTAGCCATTTCACTTATTTGGGAGGTTGCATCAGCCAACGCTACCGAGTTGATGGCTGACGAAATCTCAGCACGGCTGCAGAAGGCTAGTTTCGCATATGCAATATCCCACTGGCTATAGAACAAAGGGCAGTTCCCCCGTCCTCATTTATGGCTGTTAGTGAGATATGGTCAGTGAAAATTGAAGACATGTAAAGCCTGGCTAGCTGTCTTTGATCATAGGCATCTGTCGAGTGCTAGGTAAAGAGGCGAAATCATCCAACCAGGCTGTGATTTTGCACCGGTTGAAAAGGTTAGAACATGTGTTACGCATGTCTGCCTAATCACTATCTTCGTCAACAACGGGCAAATTTAGCTGAAATAGGATAGATCAGGTTGGAAAAGAGAAAGCTAGTGGTTGTCAAACCAAAACATGGCTTTATCAGGCAATGAAATCCACGACAGTTAGTTTAAGCCACTTAGGAATGTGTAGACTTCCTGGTTGTGGTCCTCGGGAGGGTAAAAACCAATGAAGCCTAGAGACTATTGATGATTTGGCTGCAAATCTTTCCCGATGGCTGGAGCAGATGCATCCACTCCTTGTGCCTTATAATATCCAATAAAATTACATGATTCTTCCATATTACCATTGTTTTTGCCTTTTATCCCTGTTTACTAATTCTGTTTTGCATTCCCTATTACTTTCTTCTCTTCCTTTGTATGCTACGTAAAGTGTAGAGACTCGAACTGCTGCACTTTGGTGCAAAGTTCTACGCTGAACCCAGTCAATCAGTCAGTTTTCGGCTAGCCCAACGATTGACTAAGAGCTATCATTTCCTTATCACCTGATCAGCGCCAAAGTCGTCCTTTTCATTAAGCTCTCCTCAGAGGCTATACAATACAGACCCATTTTCTTCTGCTTATGTGTTGAATAATAGGCTGTTCATCAGTTCGTTGGAATCTAATAATCAACAATAATATTTTTAGACATAAAAGTTCACTATAAAAGCATTAACTACTTTTCATTCTATTAATAAAACCCTTTTTCTTTATGAAACAAAGTACTCATATACCATAAAATTATAAATGCAATTTGACGTCACACCTTTTCTAATTTTAAAACCGGTAACAAAAGTGACACAAAATAGAGTCGTCAGTAGACATTAATGACATTCTATAAATAATAGCTGAGTTAATTATTCTTTCTATAGTGTCTCTTCGTCTCTCTTTCGCTGCGTGTGTCTCGAACGCGACACAGGAGGAATATAATGTATGCATAAACTTGAGTAGGAAATGATAGGAGCATTTTTAGCAAAAAAAAGAAGGAAAAAGAAAAAAAAGTCTACTCAAATGTGAAAGTCTTTTCATTGCCTACGCCTGAATTCAAAAACGAGACGAAAAATTAGAAGGTGCTACGTGATCCAAACATTTTAACTTTTACTAAAGACACTCTTTCCCCCTAACCTTCACCGAATTCATCGATAAATATCTAAAAAAAGAAAAATATTTTTGAGTGAAACTCAAAACTATGGAATAAAAAGTTTGTGAGTTTGAGATTTGTAGGTGGAATAACCTAGTGGGATTCATGGAATTAGTTTATCCAGTTGACGAGTCCCAAATAGGACGAAATGCGTGACCTGGATTCCACTGCTATTCACCATCCACCAGTTAAATTCTAGCTCATTAAGAGCCTAGTCTGTTTCTATTTTATTTATGTTGTAACTCTTTACGTAAAGATCCGTTTTCCTTTTATTAATCTGAGTAAAAAAGAATATTCCCTCTTCAGCCGCCTGCATCCTAAACAATATCAATTATAAGTTACAAAATGTTGTCTCAACATACTCATTTTTACCACGATTTCAAGCTATGAATAGAGAGTATGAGCAACACAATTACTTAAAAGATGATGTGAGTAGACAATTATTTTTTGTCGAAAGACTAACAATTTATATAGTAATAAGACAAGATGGGGATTGAGTTCGAATTTCTCTTGAAAACAAGAATGGACCAGAGACGAAATACAAGATAGAACAGCAGCATCAATTCATAGATTTTATGATGGAGAGTTCAGGAGGATGCGGATGAATAGTGGAGTAAAAGTGTAAGATAGACAAAACAATTTGGTAGATTTGGAAGCTTAATTATCAATTCAGCTCATTGACTGAAAGTCAAAATTTAATGGAATGTTATGCAGCAGAACAAAACATTTATGGTTCACGGGGTAGTGAGAGATTATTCACACTCTTCATCTATAAACGTAGGTTGGGTCGAAATCTTTTGATGGCATTGGCTTCTGCTAACCGAAGTAACCATGCTTTTTCTTGTATATTGATTATTTCAAAAGCCTGATTATTTTGTAATGTATGCACCGTGTCAATTAGGTGTCCGGCGATGTCACTTGAGGACACTTTGTTAGCTTTCAGTCGAAGACTTCAAGTGATATGCTCGGAGAATCTAATACACACCCTCCTTCCAGTCCGTTTTATGTACTTGCTACTGTACGTGCCAGTGAACTGGTAAATGCAGTTGGAGTTCATCTGCGGAGCAAGCATACTGTGTTGTAAAGTAGAATGGTCTGGTGGCGAGAAATATTCTTTCCAATGGATGCTTAATTCTGTTTTCCGTTCTTATGGATACTTCTTCGCCTTTGCATGCTAGACAGATGAAACTGGTTTCTTTTCAACTACTTAGAGTTTAGGTTTGTGGGTTTTTTATTCTCATATTTTGATATGAACTTCTGAGGATATTCATTTTTTTCTCAACACAATGCTCTAGCTCTGCTGAAGAGCATTTTCACCAAATTCTATTTACTCCACTAATCATCCCCATTCTCTTGAACTCTCCGTCATAATATGTATGAATTGATGCTCTTGTTCTATCTTGTATTTTGTCTCTGGTCCATCCTTATTTCCAAGAGAAATTCGAACTCAATCCCCATCTTGTCTTATTACTATATAAATAGTTAGTCTTTTAACAACATATAATTATCTACTCGCATCATCTTTGAAATAATTGTGTTGCTTATACTCTCTCTCTCTATAACTTGTAATCATGGTAAGAAAGAGTATGTTGAGACAACATTTTGCAACTTATAACTGATATTGTTTAGGATGCAGGCAGGAGAAGTGAGAGAATCTACGAAATAACACGTGCTCATATTATCCTGCCAGAAAATATGTTATTACTTCGTGTGTGTCAGTAGCACAGTGATTGGGACTCTTGCCAACCATGAGCATGGTTTAGGGTTCAAACCCCTGCCGACGAATGCATGATATCTATGACTGGCCTGCAGAATTCGGTCTACCGTTATCACATGCTGAAAATTCGATACTTGTACCAAAAATACGACAGTATAAACACACCAGAGGTATATGATGAAAATGAACTTGATAGCAAGAAATAAATTCTGATTTAACACTGCAGAGTCCACTGCAGGTTGTATATTTCACTGTAAATATATAAATTTAACATCATAAACCACCTGTATCTCAACATTAATATAACTTTATCAAAATAATATCACAATTAACTGAAAATTTCGAGAATAGTAATATGAGACTTTTTTCAGTAGCTTAATAGGTTATTCTTCACATATTCTACAAGTTCACAGATATTTGTTAAATTGCAAAGAAGGGTTGTGTGTGTGTGTAACATAAACCTTCACACCACATCACCATTCCACTCTGTCTTCTGCCATCATTTTTGGCTGCCCAAATCACTGCTTTCCTCTCCTACTCACAGGATCGCCTTCATAAGACCCACGGACTCAGGCTCAACTCACTATTGCTCGTTTAGGTTACCTTTGACAACTTAACTTTTCATGGTGTCACTTAATGTCGTCCTTAGCCTAGCATGATAGGTTTTGAGTTGCTTCGTTGATAAAGCTCCTTTTTTCTAAGTCTTTCCAACCGGTCATCTGATCATTAGTGTAGAGTCAACGAAGGCAGTTTTTGATGAAAGTCTTCATACTGTTGGAAAGTCTTTTGGGGACGTACTTAGTCTCGGAACTATATAATAGCTCTGATTTGACGTTAAATTCGAAGATCATGATCTTATTTCATGTACTGAGGCAAATGTGATGACTTCATTTAGATTTCTTCTATTGATTGTGACTGGTACTTTTTGATTTTTCTGGGTGAATATCTTCGTCACCTCTGCCTCCTTTACGTTCATTTGAAGGCAGTATCTTCGCTTCTTCTTCTTCTCCTTCCGGAAACTTGTTGAGTCTCGCATGTAGACTTGAGTTTTTGTAAAATTAGGCATAAATCACCCATGAAGTGGAAATCGTTTAGTGACTTCTTGTCGATTGAGTGTATGCTTATTTCACTTCTCACTGTGTGTTGGGTGAGATGCCAGTGAGTTGATATGAACAAACAAACAGTGTTAAATAAGATTTCACTCATTATATAATCGAATTCCTGATATACGAATTTCAAGTTGAAAGATACGAATACAACACAGTTTCCCTCTGGAATCCGAAAACATTTTTAGCTTATGATCTGCTTAATACTACAAATGGTAATGAAGAAAACAAACGAAAAGTCATGACAATGTATACTAAAGAAAATTTTTTTAACTTCATCTGTAGTAGCGCCAAAATGTATCTGGTTATGGTCTAAAGGCAAAAAACCCATCTCTACGTTCTGCTTCATAGCCAACAAAACTTCTTTTAGGCACTCGCTACCGCAAAACGTTACAAAAGCAGGGAAAGACATTTATTCTACAACAATTTAGCGCTTATGTTACACAATAATAACATCAACACGTTAACGTACCTCAATGATGCCGTCAGGTAGTCAGCAATACAAGAAATGTACGCCTCTAACCACAAAACGAGTACTGCAAGACGACATTAATTAACTCCATAAGATACCTAAGAATCAAGGAGAATTTTCCCAACCAGGTGGGATAAAAAGCTCTGTCATCCACAAGAATCACACACCAGCGCGTCCCGCAGACAAAAAGTGCCAAGTGAGAATCCCACTCATTTACTCAAATAAACTCATATTGTTGAACAACACGTAGTCATTGAGCACAACCACAAAGAGAAGTATTACAAAAAAAGATTAAACAAAGACAAAGGCATATAATAAAAGAGGCCAAAAACAACATGTGATTTAGAGATGTCAAATCAATGATACACATTCTAGGGATATGTCAAAACAGACCTTTAAGGCTATTTTTAAAAACAGTCAAGGGCCCTCATTCAAATACGCTGAGGTGATAGCTAATCATAACGTGAACTGTGTGTACAAAAACAATCCATTATTACGCTTAACCCACCTACTTTGATAATCCTTATCAGATTAGATATAACCAGACGTAGTGTTAATTTGATTTTATTACTCTTAAATCTTTTTTGACACTTTGTGCATTATAATTCACCCTTATTTTAACATATAAATGGGCATCGTTGGCACAGCGGTAGAATGGTCGCCAGCCGTATAGGTGCTCGAAGGTTCAATCACCCGCAAACGAACTCCTTCACCTCACTAAGCAAGCAGTAAGACTGGTGAAGAGGGAAGGTTGGGCGTAAGGCTAGCAACCATATCCTGTACAAATAAAAGTCACTGTTACCGAAACTTCAAAACCTAGGCTTATCTTGAATCCCTATGTTCCACTGTGAATGCCAAGGAATAAAGCAAATAATAATAATAAATTATCATATAAAACTTACTTGACAAGTAAACGTGTGAGGGATCATACTGTTCAAAATGTATTGCGCAAGTGCATCACAATTTTCAGATAGTCTCTGTTTTCCAATTACACTATCCAAATCTATAAAAGAGAGTAACTGGTTGAAAAAGTTTAATAATTACAAAGTTAGCTGAAACGTTTAAATAAGTATAAACACTATAAATGGATGGTCTAAGAGAGATTTTCCAAAAAATTTGTCTATTACACCCTCAGTAACATTCTTTACATCTGTCTCATGCTTTCAACCACTAATGAGATTTTTGCTAAGATTAGAGTTGTTTCCCGGCTGACACTAGAAAAACGGTTTCATTTTATAGGCCATAACTCTATTAATATGGATTTAATAGTGTCGAAAATTCCCATATTATGAATTAAAAGTCAATCTGAACGAAGAATATTCTTTTCAATAATTTCTCTTCAGGTTCTTACAATTATAAAATATAATATTTGTTGTCGTTACAATAAGGCCAGAATATTCTTCGTTCAGATTGACTTTTAATATGGATTTAGATAAAGCAATAAGAAGAAGTAATTTGTCTGAATCGTGTAATGCATTTGCGTAACATATTTCAAACAATCTGATCACACACAGACTTGTCAAAGGAATATATGTGAAATTAATAAAGAGCTAAGAAGTGAGAAAATAGACTTGGGTCAAGTTGAAAGGACATATTCAAGGTCAAAATGACAATGAAGATCACTAAACCAAATAGAAGAGGTAATAGTACATCTGATATGGCATCAAAACAAAATTTACCAAGGAAGGTTTAATGTGATGACGAATTGTTTTTGAACGCATAAAGGTGGTTTAAACTTTCTGATTGCCAGCTAGGGCTTCCACAAACTTTAGGATACCACCCAAACACGTTTTATAGATAGGTTCAAAAGATCTGTTAACGTCAATTTTATGTCCTGTTTCTATAATACGTTTCGCGGTAGAAGAGCTAGGTCTCCTATTCTCACGATTAATGGGTTCTGAAGATTTCAATCGTTTTTCCCATTTGTTTTTGTAGCCATTTAGGAATATGCTCTGAAGCCCTCACTTGCAGAGATCGACAAGTCCTCCCTATATAGGTGTGTTCACACATACATTCAAATACAGTGGGATGTGACATCACTTTTCGGATGTTCGAAGGGCTTAGATAGATATATTGGCTTTACATTCTCTATTCTTATGATACTAGTTGCGTAAAAGGTCTTTTTAACGGCAGCGTTCAGTCTTTGTCAAGGTATCAAGCTGCTACGATGCCCCATATAAGGTAGCTTGATGTACACATCTTTCTTAGGGGCGAGTTGTAGAGTGGGTCTTGGTGTTTTTACTACTTTATGTCTCCTGATGAACTTGTCTGGATAACTGTTATCAACCACCATTTGTGTCAACTTTCTTTCAACTCTCCATCAAGTGTGTCTTCAGTGTAGAGGCACCTTACTAAGGCTCTTTTGTACCAAACAGGGTAGAAACTGTGGTAGTTAAGATACTATTAATATGATAAAGTCTGAATATTTACATTTTGAATTTGCAAAAGTGGTTCAATTTATTTGAATTTAGATTTTTTGATGAATTCATATAATTTAGTGAATTGCTGAAAGCCGTAAGGACCTGGACAGCTCATTTTATCGCCTGAAATTTATTGGTTTGACCAGTGAAGGTCATAAACTACCTAGAACCACTTCCTTTTCAATGATATCTTAAACGCGTGTCGGTTCCAAAGAAAATCCAAATTTGGATCAGTCGAAATCTTGCAAATTCAGAATTGAAATGAAGTATTAATCTGTGAAGTGTGACAGAGACATTTTTTCGGGATATTGCTTGATGTTAGTGACAAAATATTGTTGTAAATTCTCAGAAATTGAAATTCACGGGTCATCGGATTATCAACCAATGACTGAATGAACGACGAACTTCCCTTGTAAATCGACAGTACAAGGGTCGATCTCAAGTGGGATGATGCGTGCTTTCTCTGAAATATTTGCAAAACAGCAATTCAAAATAGTTGTTTAGTACTCCATGGTGAGCAGGTATTCTCTCTTACCGATAACAAGTTGTTACTGAATCTAAATTCAGCGGTTTACCGAATCATTTTCACCTCACTTTTACGTATACTTTTAATTCTGCTAATATAGTAATAATAATAATAATTTTCTGTCTACTGTCATTCCCTTTTCACTATCAATATTTTACTATCTTTTTATGGGCTAGATGACAGGAACTGTCAAACCTAATACGAATATTTTTAATTCCCATCTAGCTTATCAAATTGTAGGCTTGATATGTGTTGATGTGTCGCTGATAGACAAATAAGTCCGATGGTCGGTGTGTGATTAGATTATTGACTGAATAAATCGTTCATTTCAAAATTAATGTTTCAAAAACGCAGTTTGATCTGACAGCTAATAAATGTGTCAAATGAATACGAAAATCAAGAGAGAAGCTTTCAGTCTAGCTAACTAACGTTTCCAAGTGTTTGATTTTCTGTAGAGATTTGATTGATTTCATGCCATATCACCAGATGACAGCATTGAGAAAACCCTTCAAAATCAAGAAATGTTCAACAGCCAATTTGTTCTAGCTTGACACTCATCAGCATGATCCAGTCCTTGATTGAACCGAGGAATTTCTGATTACTCGTCAGATGTCTCCACCCTTCGGCCACTGGGAGAGAACCAAATGTACAGGTCATATGTGCACCTACTTCCATAGTTGTATTTTTACAGATGAATAATAGTTCATCAGCGGTCCCGAGGTAGAGAATTCTCTGGCTATCCACTTGGTCTGGATCCGATAATCGACTGACACATTCCCACACAGTCTAGTGCACAGCAATCCAGGAAGAGGAGGAAGGATGGGTGTGAGTTAGTAAGGCAACCATGTAAAGAGAACGCCAGCACTATTAAAATTACTGAGGCATAAAGTGTCAAGCTCTATCATTCCCTGAGAACATAAATGGTTAGTAAAAGTATAAATAATAAGATACAGTCTGGACAAAATTACCAGTCTACAAAAGAATATTTCTGAATAAGTATGATTAACAGAAATCTGCCGAGTATTTAGTAAAATGGCTTGATACAGCTTCATTTGTTAAAGTGTCTGTCTAAACTGCCCCAATGGTTCAATTTTGGAGTACTCACCAGATACCCGGGTGATCTGGGTTCGATACCTGGTTGACGGAAACGCCTGGGAGAATTCAAAACAAAAAACACAAGTGAAGTCATCCATTTGCAATGACTCAGTTTTGACGTGGATAACATTTCATGTTGCTAATTCCTGAAAAACGGTACTGGCAACTAATCAACCAAAAGATATGCCAAACAGAGTCCATATGAATTCAACATACACTAATGAGATCACGCGGCAAACCATCGAGTGGAACAGGAATAGGAAACAACGAGTTGGGTGTTAGTCACAGGCTGACATGAAAGCGATCATGTGGGGAGAAGAGGTAAAGCTTGAAAATTCTCTACTTAGTCAAAACATCGGTCATTTTGACATTTATAAAAGATACATAGACATATCTGCGATAATAACGTAATTCTTGATGATGTCTTGTTTGCTTTCAACAACTACCATCCTTCTTTACAATTAACCATAGAAAATGAATCCGAACTAATTACTACGTATCTTGATGTGTGCCTTATCAGACATAATGACGGATCTCTCAAAAGATCTATCCACCGGAAACGTACATGAAACGGACAACTAACTAATTTTTAGAGTTGGGTACATATTTCCAGGAAAAGGAACCTAATTCATTCGCTCTGCTTTAGGGTAAAGAAAATTTGTAGTTCTGATTGCGTTGACTCGGAACTTGACTTCTTAAATGCCACGCTCGCAGAAAACGGTTATCCTAATTCGTTTCTTTTGACAGCAACATGGAAGATTAGCAGTCTAAGCTGGTCACCAACTCAGTTCCAAAGAAAACCTTATTCATGAACTTGGAATTCAAAGGTGATCAAACTTCAGATATGCTCAAAAATCGTCTCTCTAAATCAGTCAGTAAGACGTTCCATGCAGCAAAATTACATATAACGTTCACTAGCCGCAAGTTGTTCTCTACCTCTGTAAAAGATAAGCTTCTCCGTCTGGCCGCCTCCATGTTCATCTATCAGTTCACTTGCTCTTGTGGAGCAAGGTACATTGGCCATAGTCAGAGGACGCTTTCCACACGGATACGAGAACATATTCCAGCATGGTTTTACAAGGGAGAAAGGAAGTGTGTGCGAAGCTCTATTCTGGAATACCTGATCGACTTCTATCACTCTGTCAACCCTGACCATGATTTCAGGATCATATTTAGAATCCGTGCTAACTCCCCGCGTTTTCTTCGTTACAGACTTCTAAAGACAGCAGAGGCCTTGGCAATTCTTGACTTTAAGCCAGACTTTTGTGTACAAAAGAAGTATGTACAATCCCTATTTCTGCCTTGGCCGTAGGTGGTTAGACATTTATTTATTTTGTTTATTTAGTTATTCTATGTACTTTTCCCTTATTACTACGATTATTATTATTATCATTATTATTATTACTATTCTCACTCTGAGTTGTTTATACTTGCCCTACTTGTCATTCTAAACCCAAAATTGTTAATTTTTATTTTTAGTTTTACAATACTGAATTCTATCTTATCAAATTTCACACACCATATTATGTAACATTTTATATTCGCCTACTAAGCCTATAATTATGAACCCCTTTCCAAAATCTATATACCTTATGTATTATTCTATATATGACATTAATTGTTTTGCTACTTGACACTTAAGTATGATTATAATCCCAAATATTTTAATTGCATTTCATACTACTACTATTATTATCACTTCATGTGTTTACACCTTGGATTTAATTCCCTTACCGGATATAATTTCTTATAAACCATATACATATATACGATTGTACAGCTTGATAATAAATTCGTTGCTGAAAAGAGTCCCTTCGCTGAATATTGTGTTCTTAATGCTACAATGGGAATCACTAAATTACAGAAGAGGAGACGTTATGGAAAGTCGTGGAGCCGGCTAAAGAGAAGTGGTGAGAAAGGGATGAAGCGGTTATGTTCTACAGAACCCCAATATTCCAACTGGTACCCAAAGGAATTATAACACTAATAATACGGATAAGAAGGGATTATGAGTTAAATACTTTCTGCTAACTGCCTATCGCCAAAATCAACAAGCTTTTACCTCCCTTTCTCTATACTTCCTTAATTTATGAAATATTTAATGAGCTCTCACAGTAGTAGGCCCTATTGTTTACGGCATTTAAGTTTACACAGGAAAATGTTTTCGGATATAAGGGGTTAGGGTTAAATGTAGTAAATCAACCACCTACAAGTGTTAATTATTCATGTAAAAATAGCACGATCATGCATGCTGAAGGTGATTAGTGTTCATATAGACATATATCTTACTTCATTTATATGCTGATCATTTTTAACACCTCATTAATGGATTGTATCGTTATGTTTTGAATATGGGAATATATTATTTTTATACATCGAAAAGGACATGTTAGGTAAATCTATCCACATAAGCAAATTATGCACTTAATATTTTCTCTCCGATGGTAGTGAAACAATGAAAAGTGTTTTGTTTGGCATATTCTGTTAACGTTTCACACGTTAAAGAAATCTCTGCAAAAAAATCGATTCGGTCTGTTGTCCTAATTCAGCTGGTAATGAAGTCGTAAAGGACTGGGCCTCAGAGTAATAGATAGAAAGCCACCGAGTTGAATCACATTATGACCGAGGTATTTAGAAAGCAGAAGGATTGAGCGAAGAAATATTTCAGTTGGTGATTTGTAGGGATTTGATTGGTTACAGGATTTTTATCATGAGTTGACATTAGTTAGAGAACCACTGGAAACTCTGGGAGTACTGGACAGCTGTTTCGCCCTAGTTTAGGACTCTTCACAGTACGCACCCACCGGGATTCGAAGAAATATTTACTTTTCAATTAGATCCTCCTCTCACACTGGCTCTACTCTAACATACACGTATAGCATTTTTATTACAATACACAACAATTTACCACTCAAGTGGCACTGATATGTTTGTTAACAATAATTAGTCAGTATCCACATGTCAAACAGTGGGTTGATAATTAACGAGGAAAATCAATACACACAATTAAAGCGTAGAAATGGTTACAACACGTGGATTGCGTAATGCATAACTTTGAGAAAATGAAGAGTAAGTAAGGAATAAGCGTGTGCTCAAGTTGATTACGTACCACAGTGTTAAAGAAAATAAAACGATTTGGACAATGATAACGTGTAATTAAAGTTCAAGTAGTCAGAAAAAATAACAAAATAATTTGGACAATTATAATTTTTATAATTTTTCAAAGGTTTAAAGGGGGGCTTCGAAGCAGTCCGGTTTATACATTCATGTAACGATGGCCAAGGTAAGGAAAGTGGTTGTAAAAATTTCTTCTGAACACAAAGGTTTGGCTTCTTCAGGTGGATTCCAATTGCTTCAGCTGTATGTAGAAGATGGACTCATAAATCAAAATTAGGATTTAATTCAATTTTAGATCTTCCCGTCGATTGATTGGACCGAAGTGCTAGGTCTTAAGTTGACATCTTGGCTTTTTCTGCAGTTTCTTCGACGATGTCTGGGCATGTAATTAGAAGTTAATTGGTGGGTGGTGACTAGCAGTGGAATCCAGGATGCACGTTTCGTCCGATTTGGGACTCTTCAGCTTTCCGCAATGAGTGATGATGTTCTCACCGAGTCTTGAACCCAGTGCCCGTAGTTTCGAACGCCAAAGCGTTATCCACTAGACCACTTGGGCCACGAGAATATGACCTGCAGCACGAGAGGTGGCTCTCGTAGCCTAATTGTACGCCCAGTGTAGCTGGCTTCGCAGCTGCAGTATTTGCCTAACTCTCAGTTATCACGGATTACATTAAACGTATAGTCGCTGAAATGTCGAAATGCTTACAGTCTTTCTTTTGTCATCATGTTTACCTCTATAAAGATGTTTTATATAATATTATTCCTTTGGATTTGAAGTGGAATATAGGATATTAGCGACATATCTCAATCTCATTGCGTTCTCTGCGATCCTCTTTAGCTGATGTCACTTTCTCATACAAGCAGTCATCTCCTCCATGTCACTCTCCGACATAGGCTTAACCCATCATTTCCTATTTGGCCTTCTATTTGAGGGGCTAGCGCTCAGTAGCACTCTATGGTCTTCTCAGAATGCATCAGATCTGTTTCCATTTTATCTTGCATATTCGTTGGATGACATGCTCTTGTTTAGTTCGTCGCCTTCTAGAGTACTCTGTCGCCTATCCTGCTCTTCATTATCCATACAGCGAAAGTAAATGTTGATAAATGTCTGCAGTATCTTATAAAATGCTATTCATGACACACAATGTCCCTGAAGCGTATGAAAGCACTGATTTGACAATATTGTTGAAAATCATCTCGTTATTCCTAATGCTGAGTGCGACTGATTTCTACACTGACTTCGTACTAATGAAGGTCTTTCTTTTTTTCCGATCCTGGCTTTGACATCCCCATGGATGCTACCCGGTAAGTGAATGACGTCACTTTCTCTTGGTTTTCTTCACCGATGATGACTGGTGCTTGCTGTTGTTTCCGTTGACTAGTTATCATGACCACCTTTTTTCCTCTTCATGTTCACTTTAAGCCCTCTCTTTTCTGCCTCTTACGTTTCCAACTGTAGACATTAGAGTTTTGTGACAGTATAAATTATCCGCAATGTCGAGATCCTGAAGTGTTTTCTAGCTGGTCTGGTGTATTCCTGTCTTCTAAAAATCACGAATACATTGCTGAAAGAATCTGGCTTTGTCTTACTTCTATCCTCAATTGAAATGATTCGCTGAGCTTCCCGCTGTAATGGACAAGTTGTTTGGAAGATGCCTCCTTGTCAATCCATATATAATAGTTTTAGTTATTTATACTATCCAGCCGACTTTGTAATTATTACACGTTTGCCAAACAGTTACTTTCTTTTATGAATTTGGATAGGTAGGTAGGTAGTTTGTTAGGTTGGTGATGGTGAGCTACCTAGAATGGTGGTCACACTGCAAACCTGACTGATAGAATTCAGTCTGTATCAAAGAAAGGAATAGACACGTCACATGAATTACTAGTGTCCAATCGAAAAGAGTGGAGATGTGTTGTTAAAGCCCAATATTCCACTCAGAACGCAAAGGAACAATATAAAGAACAACACAACAAGTCAATTTATATGTTAAAATAAGGGTCAATTAAAATGCACAAAGTGACAAAAAAGGTATAATAATAAGTATGATCAGCACTATGTTTGGTTATCTAATTAGATAAGGATTACCTAGGTAGGTGAATAGCTATCACCTGAGCGTATTTCAATGAGCGGCATTGACAGTTTTTAAAAATAGCTTTGAAAGGCTGTTTTCACATATCCCTGACTTTGTATTATTAATTTGACTCTTGATTTCAACCTTTATTATTACATGCCTTTGTCCTTATTTAATCTTGAATTTCAATATTTCTCTTTGTGGTTGTGAGCAATGACTACCTCTTGTTTAACAATATCAGTTTGTTTTAGTGAATGAATGAGATTCTCACTCAGGACTGTTTGTCTGCAGGTAGCGTTGGTGTGTGATTCCCTTTAGATGACAGAACTTAGGATTCCACATAGCTGGGAATATTCTTCTCGATTCTAAAGTACCTTTTACAATTGCCTTTTGGTTTACTAATTTGTTTGCCATTTTCTAGTTGACCAATTATGATCGCTCAAGCGAAAGACAAGCTGCTTAACTGTGTCACTTATATGTGCGTTTATAAATTTAGTTGCTCCTATAGAGAGAGCTTTATAGGGCGAACAACTAGACCGCTGAACAAACGCATTAATGAGCATATTCCCTCATAGTTCGAAAAAGGTCAAATAAAATCTATAATAAGTTCAATTTTCACTCATTTGATTGATGATAGTGGTCACCAAGTGGAAAGAAGTAGTGCCTTCAAAATTATCTGTCGCATTCCATCGAGTCTTTCGAACGGAATTCGAACCCGCCTCCTAAACACATAGCCGAATTTCGTTAAACCATTGTCTTTACCAATCAATCGCCCAAAAAATATGCAGGAGAAAGTGGATTGGACACTCACTGAGGAGGCCACTGGGTGACATCACGCATCAGGCCCTCAAGTGGAACCCGAAAGGGAAGCGGCGAGTGGGACGTCCAAGTGTGACATGGAGGAGACCGTGTGAAGAGGAGGTGAAACAGTATGGACTAACATAGATACAGGTGAAAAGTACAGCAGAAGACAGAATCAAGTCGAAACGTGCAGGTGAACGCCTATGCTCCACTAGGAACCCAAAGGAACAATAATAATAGTAATAAAAAATTATCTTTCCCTTGGCCTAGGTGAATTCTAAACAAAACCCTCCCACCCTTTCTTGTTTTCCATTTCCTTCGTCGTTTTATGATACTTTTCTAAACTCTGATTATTTGTTCACTTCACCTTAAGTATTACGTAACTTCTAATAGTTGAACTAATTTATTTATTGAATTGTTTACATATACACATATTGCTACCTTCGTTATTCATATCACCGCGTGCATAAAACTAATTATCATTATTTGTTATCATTATACTCACCGTTATTAATGACGTTCAAAACATTTATCACATTATTACTGTTATTACTACTTGATCCACAAAATCACCGTCACTGATTGAAATTTTTATATGTGGAGATCTAATTGAAGACAACAATATTGTTCGCTTGTATTTCTTTTTCTAATACTAATTTTGTCTTATGGTATTTGGAAAACTGCATTTTCTGTATAGCTGCTTCACGGCATTGCTCAAATATATTTGAGTTATGAAGTTATTATTGTTTAACAGAAGCGCTAAACTGTTGCACAATAATTGTCTTTTTCCTGCTTTTGGAACGTCTCGTGATAGCGCGTATCTTGCTGAAGTTTCGTCGGCTATGCAGTAAAATGTAGATACTGGTTTCATGCCTTCAGACTGTAACCGAATCGATACACCCACTGTGAACCACTTGACATGTTGCATCAACTGTTTAGCTGTTAAATGACGTGTATACTTGCTACCTTTACCTTGGCATTAATCGAAATTCTCAAAATTCGAAGTATCGACTTTTTTCGCCCAGAAAAGTGATTCTCTTTTCTTATGCCATTTATTATACAATAATAATGGATTCATATATATCTTTATTACAAAGATCACACGCTCTGATAATTTTTCATAATGCATTAATCATAATTAAATGTCGATATAATCATATTCCATCGCAAAGCATAGAAATAAATAATTTTTTGTAGAAAAGCAATCTACGTCATTAAATATGGATTATTATCCAATTTAGAAGTAAATTTCTCTGAGATTATTACTGTGAAGGATTTTTGACTGTGTTTAGGAATTAATCAGCAGGATAAAAATGTTTGTCTGGAAGTAACAGGTGACATGAAATTTGGGGCCACAGGTTCCTGTTGAATGTCTTGGATTGTCTGATATTATGGTTTGTATTCACCTGACTACCGCTGCCACTCCAGTGTGAAGTCATTCAGCTATACGGATCAGAGACTTGGCATCGCGCCGCGTCACGAAGAGCACTTCGAACAAACTACAGACAGTCAGCAACAGCTGTCTTAGCTCAATACTATTTAAGATCCGATGACCATAAAAAATCAGCAACATGGATCTGTGGGAAAGACAAACCAACCCAGCAGGAAGCGGTTGTGCAACAAAAGTGCAGGAAGAAGTGGAAGTGGATTAGCCATACTCTGAGAAAATAAACCATCAAGTGAGTGACGTCACACACCAGGCAGTCAGTCGAGTGGAACATGAGGCGGTGATAGAGTACAATTCCATTGTAGGTGAAATTTATTTTTATAAAGTCTCACAGTGTTATATAGTAATATTTACTGATGACCAGTTTTCGAGCGCAATTCATTATTACTCATAACCATATCAAGTTTGTCACAAAACTTTCTAACTTCTTTTATATAACTCCGCTATATTTCTTCGCCTCACTTGATTTTTTTACTCCTTTACGTGCCCAGTGGAATATAGGGTGGCTTAAAGCTACAGGCTTGAAGTTCCGATGAACGAATTTGAACCTAACTCGTGCAATAAAAGTCACTCATCATTCATACCAGAAATATGGAAAATACTACTACCAATCAAGTCTAGTGCGTTGGTGGCACAGCGGTAGTATACTCGCCAGCCATTTAGGTGGTGCGGGGTTCGACCCTCAACCAATGCACTCCTTTACCTAGCTATCTAATAAGAGTGGCAAAGAGGGATGATTTGGTATGATCCTAACGAACCCATCCTATCAACATAAACACCACTACTATCGAAACTTCCAGCCTATAGCTTGAAGCCCTATGTTCCACTGAAAACGTAAAGGAGGAAATATAGCCGAATTATATAAAAGAAGTTAGAAAGTTGTGTGACTAACTTGATATGATTATGAGCAATAATAAATTGTGTTCGAAACGTGGTCGTCAGTAAATATTACTATATAACACTGTGAGACTTTATCAAAATAAATTTCACTCACAATGGAATTATACTCTACCGTAACAGTGCCCAAGTTCCATTCTTATATCAATGATACATATGGTCCTCCTACTATGATGGTTATCAACAAACTCACACGTCTTTGTCAAACAGAAGCAAGATTCACAAGTCGTCGGATGTTCCACAGTCAATGTTTAAAAAATCACGCAAGTCCTGCTGAAACGTCATAGACTGTGTGACTGCGTTGTTGACCACCAGGCGGATATTCATCGATGTCACATGATTGTGGCTGGCGCTTTTTGTCGGAATGACAGATGTTATCAGTTTTTGGTCATTAGATTCTAACCTAGTGACTGAAAGGTTGATGGGTTTACCTAGAAACTTGAAAGTCCAATACTCAACCGTCAATGTAAACATCCTTGTTGCTGGAGGGTCCTAGCACTCGACAACTATCTAATGGTCCTTAGTTTACGAGCAGTTCTCTAGTTTGGAAACCAACGGAGAGTACTGGACAGCTGTTTCATCCCAGTTTGGGAATCGTCGACAATATGCACCCATCACAGAGGAGTCGAACCCAAGACTTTTTGGTTACAGCCAATGGGGCTCGATTCAATGGCCATCCCATGAATTCTATTTTTTATCAATTCGTGATTCAGCATGACCACCAACTAATGTCATCGGTGGAACATTCATCCTAACACTTTACTGGGTGTACCTTACTGGCCGCAGTGACTGGATGGTCTACGAGCTTGCTTTGTAACCAGAAGGTCTTGGGTTCAAACCCTTAATGGTGCGTACTGCCGATGATTCCCGAAATGGGATAAAGCAGCTGTCCAGTATTCTCCGTTGGTTTTCAATAGTTATCTATGTGATATCAATCCTGGTACTATTCGATATTTTACGAAAGGGAGAATTCTCTCAAACCAGGCTTTAAGTGGTCCAGAGTTCAAATCTCAGCCGATGATCTCCTAAGCCCCGCCTAGCGTGTGGTAAACCCTGAAAATTGGGAAAGAGTTTGAGCTTCAGGCTAGCAGCCAAACTACCTAGTACGTGTTTCTTGCTATGCTAATTGATATCTCTCTCTGTTCGTATTATCAAAATGCTTAGAAATATGGAACATACCAGTACTGTTGTTACTGGACAGGTAGGCAGTAGAAAGTCTATCATTACTGGAAATCATATCTGCAAATGTGATAGTATGTGAAGGAGGCTGCTGAGTTGTGTAAGTTGTTTTTAATGTATGCTAGAGTATTGGACAAACCTAAAGCGAATCCCAAACATGTTATCACAATTAATATTGCCTTCTAGAAATTTGAGACATTCAGGTACTCCTTTATAGTTATTGATGCCCAGAACATGACGTCTGTCAATGATTATAAACACTGAACGTTTGTTCATTGACCTTGGCTGCCATTGGCAGGCAACTTGAAGGTGCGAGTGATTAGATCATGTACAAGTTAGAAGAAGACAAAAGAATACGAATAAAAGTACAATACATTCCTTGTAAAAACATTTGTTTATAGACTTAGTTAAGAATATTGATTTTAACAATCGAAGAATACAATTTCTTGTCATTCATTGTGTTTCGAAATCAAAATCGCTCCCTGTACCTAGTAATTGTCGATTCGGAGCGTCTCCAGAAATCATAGGAACTAAGGATTAAGTTCCTTGACAATGTCACCTAGAAAGTATGACTGTGGGTAAAAAAGACATCAGTTCACACAAAGCTTCAAGCCCTATGTGCCGCCTGAAAGAAATGTGACTGATTGAAGAAATTAAAAATCTGAACAACTATGGCATCTTAAAAAGAAATTGGTTTATATTCGGCTGATTTAATTTAAATTCTTATTTTAAATACGCACAATTGGTCCGAAGTCCAATCGCTGTCTGCAACACTCTTAAACCTTGGCAGATAGTAAGCCTGGAAAGGAGGAGAGATTGGGCACAACATTTGTAACCCCACCTCATTACAAAGAAACATTTCATGGCCACAGAAGCTTCACAGCTCAAAGCCTGAAGCCCTATATTCCACTTGGTAAGCTAAGGAATAAGATTTGCAAAGAGTCTTATCTATGTTTAGTCCAGAAGGAGGTTTCAATGACGATTAGCCTTCATAAAAACTTAACCGACTTCTGTACTGATTTCCCTATGTCAAACATCTCACTTTCAAATGAAATTCACAATTTCAGATCTGTTCAGCTCAATCATCAGTGCAAAAAGTGAAAAAGGTATACAAAGAATATTCCAGTGCAGACAGACAGTCGAAACAACAATGATGACAATAACAACGAACACATAAACAAACTTTGGTAAAACACAAAAAAAATAAAAACACGTGCAAATGCTAAGACTAGAAGAAAGGCAGACAGTTCTACTACACCTGTTCTGCATGTTCACAATTCAAAAAGAGATATGATTTCGTCTTTATCTAAACAATTACGTAAGAAATTGTTTATTTTGTTTATTTATCCCAGAAAAATAATAATGAAAATTTATTAAGAATCTTTTGTACTTTTGGTCAGTGAATAATAATAATAATAATTTGCTTTATTCCAAAAACAGTACTTGTGATACAGAATAGAATTCTCAGCATTTTTAATACAGTATTGCATCCAGTTAGTACATTATCAATAAACGAAATTCTGCATAGACTAAAGAAATCTCAGTTCATTATGAAAACAACATATTGGCATGTTGGTAGCAAAGCCAAAGCTGAACAGTGTTTGAAGGTGTTAGAAAAGTAGGAACTGTCATATTTACTGGCGTAAGCGGAAGAAAGAAACAAAGCAGCACATAACGGAAAAAAAGAGAGATAGAAAAGGAAAAGAAAGAAAGAAAATGTTGTACCTATAAAAGATATGAATTGGAAAGACGAGATCCAGTTTTTCTACTGACTATCCTTGATAAGTTATAGATATCGTGCCTAATGCTTTCTTTATCGCACAGAACACGAGCCAAGTAAGGTATGGTTGAGTTTTCGTACTTGCTAGTGAGAGCATATAGTTTTCTATATGGGCTTCTGGTTTTACCTGATGAGATGCACGGGGAGAGTTGTGAGCGAAGAGGGTGGTGTGGGTTAGATAAAATGGATTTAGCCCGTTTTTCACATGAGACCTAGTGCCTGTCAACCAGAATATTAACAAGCTGGTTAAGTGGCACGTTGCTTAGCCTGTTGACAACCTTTAACATCCTGCGTAATAAGGTATAGTCTTTCTTCAGTAGCCCGGGAAAAACTATGGGGGAACAATAGAGAATAATAGGCGGAATGCGAGAGTTAACGAATTGTAGGAGTAAGGGTTGGGAATGAAAACAAATTTGCATTACACTATTGTTTGATATTATTTTTTATTCAGTATTAAATAACTGATAGAGGTTTTGTTATGAATTCATGAATGAGGAGGAATGATATCACAGATGTGTGGTTATATAATCTCTCTCTGTTGTTAGCCAGCTCTATTCATTGAAGTCACCTAGGTCCGATATCTGATAGAGTGTGGGCTCGTAATAATGAAGAATCCAAAACTATAATGTGCATACAGGAGTAAGACAAGGCTGCCTGCCTATTATCAGCGATGATATTCTTATTGGTGGTGAACGACTGTATTATGCGTCAGCCTGTGCGTTGAGAGCGAGGAGTCAGGAATACGCCGGATGACCGATCAGAAGACTCTAGAAGATCTGGATTTCGCAGATGATATTTGTCTAGTGTCACACTAACTCGAAGACTTACAGGCACAAACCAACAAACTGGCAGAAGAGGCATCAAAAACAGGACTGCAGGTGAACATAGAGAAGACGGAGGTGATGAAGCTAACCAACCACCATCAAAAGGAGAGATTTGACAGGGGTCATTTCCTTCACTTGTTTAGGAAGCATCGTTTCAACTGTAGGTGTAACATATGAAGATTTCAAAGCCAGTTTAAACTGAAAAACAAGATAAGCCTTCATCAAAAAGAGAAACCAGTTTGGAAATCTTCTTCACTGCACTCAGCATAAAGAACAAGATTCGGATTTTCAACACCGGAGTCAAGCTGGTCCTTCTCCAGGGATCGAAAACTTGCACTGCGTGTCAACATGCTACTGCAGATTTTCATCAAAAGCTACCTTCGTTGACTCCATACTGAAGATCTAATAGCCACCCGGTCGGAAAGAATGAGTAACAAGAAACTCTGGCTAGGAACATACCAACCAAAAGACGATCGCCCAACAAATATATAGCAGAAAATGGGAATGGATTGAGCACACATCGAGGAAATCCTCGAATGAAATCACTCGTAATGCAGGCCATAGCTCGAATGGAATCCCAGTGGGAAGCAATGAGTGGGTTGTCGGTGTGAGAATAACATGGAGGAGATCATGTGAGGAAGAGATGACAGAATTCGGGTGATCGTGGATCCAGTTGAAGAGGATGGCAGAAAATAGAAGAAAGTGGAGATGTGCTGTTGAAGCCCTATATTCCAGTCGGAACCCAATGGAACAATAATACCATAGTGATAATAATAATACCAAGCTAGAATGATACAGCTGTTCGATAGTGCATCAGATATTAAATGGAAGGATGCTCACCAGCCTCAAGATGATCAGCGTTCAGCTTCCGACCAGTACACCCTATAGCCGAACCTACCTGGTATAAAGTCCCGAAAAAAGCAAATCTCGACTTTGAAGCTGATAACATCAGCCCGTAGAAAACAGCACCACCGCTTCTAAATCTTCAAAGCTTGTACCTTTGTCTTCTACTCAGACTGTAAAGGAATGAATGAGATAATAAAGCAAATGGGGTAAATATTAGAAATTTATAATCTGCAAAATATCAATAGACACTAACCATTTAGATGACTGAAATTATAGTATAAAATTGTTCTCTTTTTTGAGAATATATCTCTATGGAAGCATTTTACGCATTGAGATTATTATCGTTGAAATTTTTTCATGGGTGGAATAAATGTACCAGACTAAAAGAAATATTCCGTAGACATTTATCTCTCTGTAAAATCACTTTGTGTCTGATTAGGTATTTAAAATAAATATTTTTTGACGTGGTTGTGGTCTCTGAGCTAGATAGATTATTTGCGAAGCTTTCATTGCCCTACTAGACAATATCTTCAGCTCATTCTTCAATTTGAAATGGGCTTCTAGATTTCACCACGAGTTTATTAATCATCTCTCCTGGTCACGTAACCTTGCACGTGATTGGTGGCTTTTGTTTTCACACCCTCTAGGCTATTTGTATTGTAGCTGATGGTTCCCTTGACTTGAAAATTTACCCTTTGTGTTTGAGATCTTCTTATCGATTGGTAAAGTTTGTCTATCTCAATGTGTCTATTGATTGACCATTCAATGAAATAGGTATGAACAAGTCAAAGGAACACCCATGGGATCGCCATTATTAGGTTTCATTGCAGAAACAGTAATGCAAAGGCTTGAAAACATAATCCTACAAAAGATCATACCCAAAATACGTTACGTGGAGGAAACATTTGTAATAATAAAAAGAATTGAGTTGGATAAAACTCACAACTTAATAAACAACATCTTCAACGACATCAAATTCACAAGAGAAGAGGAATCTGAGGACAAAATCCTATTTTTGGATATCTTAATCACGCGAAAAAACACAGGAAAATTTATAGAAAATCAGCTCACACAGACCTTATACTGAATTACAACAGCAACAATCCAATAACACACAAAAGGAATTGTAAACAAACACTATTCAAGAGAGCGAGGACTCATTGCCGTATTCACACCTTTAGGAATATTGAAGAAAGATATCTCATGGACTTCTTCCAAAAGGATGGATATCCACGGAATTTCATCAAAAGACATATATGTCAACCCATCAAATCAAAGGCCCCCAAGGAAAGCACAAAGAAAATCGCCCTACTATATATAAAGGTCATCTCATAAATCACTGCAAAACTCTTCAAACCTTTAGGAATTCATGTTGCACACAAACCAACAAAACCACTTTACTCAGTTCTATGTCAACTAAAAGACTCAACAGCAAAAGAAGATAAAACCAACATCATCTACAAAATAAATTGTAATAACTGCGAAAAACACTACATTGGCCAAAGTGGATGTCCCCTTCGTCTTCCTATTCACGAACACAAGCTAGCCGTCAAGAGACATGACACCCACTACCTCATATCACTGCATACAGACAACCACGGACATCAATTCCACTGGGACAACGAACGTTCAAATATTACACAGATGAAGCACGAAGAATGCTAGAGAATTTTAAGAAGCCTAGTATTCCAGTGAATTGTTTATCAATAGACACATCGAGATAGAGAAAATTTATCAACCGATAAGAAAGAAACCTCACACACAAAGGGTCAAAGTTCAAGTCGAGGAAATGATCAACACCAACACCAATACAAGTAGCACAGAGGGAGCGAAAACACATGAACAACCAATCACATTCATCTTCAGGTGATCAGGAGAGATGACTAATAAACTCGTGGAGAAATCTAAATCCTCACTCAATTCCAACTGAAGTGTGCACTGAAGATGTTGCCTAGTAGAGCAATGAAAGCTTCATAAATAAACTATCCAGCTCAGAGAACACAACCACATCAGAATTATCCACCTGAGCTACAAATCTGCTCCATCATATCTAAAAATATATAGATACATATGATAGTTAGAGGTAATCGACAAGTAGTCTTGCTTGACCTAGATTTCGTGCTAGTTTGCACTCACTAGTCAGCAAGGCCATCTGCAACCTCGAAATAGCTTATATCCCTGCTGAGATTTGAACTCGTGTCACCCAGTGCTGCTGTCAGACACGTTACCACTGAGCTATTCAGGCTCGTGATTAACCTCCTGTCTCCTGGAGAAGTGTATTAGACACTTTGATTGTACTCTAACTGGTAATTTGAGTAATGTGTCTAGTCCTTTTTTTGGTACAGACTGAATTCTGTCGGTAAGTTTGTAATGTGGCCACCATTCTAGTGTTCAATCAAAGTATCCATTAAGGTCCTACAAGAGGTCAGACGCGAGCATGAATAGCTCAGGGATAACGTCTTTGACTGCAACACTGGGTGATGTGGACTTAAATCTCAGAAGGGAAATGAGTTCCTTCAGGACTGTAGATAGGCCTTACTGACGAGTGCCCACTAGCACGAAACCCAGGTCAGGTGAGGCTTCCTGCTGAATGGCTCCAACTACCTAATGTCAACAATTCAAAGTGTACCGTAATGCCGAGCCACCTAGCATGATGGCAACATTGCCGACATGACTGGTAGAATTCGGTCTGCACCAAAGATAGGACTAGACGCATTATACTAGCTAATTGCCAGTGTAAAATCAAAATAAATATATATAATTCACACCTATATATTCAGTTTTCCTAGATATTCGAAATTGTGTGAAGAATAAATCCTACCTTACGCTGTCGTAAAGCAAAAGTTTGAATTGAAAATAAACTTCAACGCTACAGTGATCCTTCCATTTTAAGTTAGGCATGAAACTTCCAGTCTTCAGCTTTGATAATCCATCAGCAGTGGTGTTGTTGTTTTAAGAGGTGCTCTTCTTAGCTTCATGCTCAACCTTTCCTCTTTACCAAGATTACTATAGACCAGTAAACCACGAGGATCAGGAGAGAATCGGACGGCAGTCAAACCGAGATCACGAGCATTCTAATGGTGAACCAAGAACGCATGTTTAGTAAATATTTCATGTGATATATTTGTATTCACCGAATACAAGAAATTCTCTAAGTGTTACACTGTGATCGATTTCAATACTCCTCTGAACTTCAGAAATACCAGTCACTGAATTAGACCTGAGTGATACTATGATAAGCGGCATCAGGAAAGTCACTCATAGCAGCTAGTAGTATTCACTAGCTATGAAAATATGATCTCATCACCCCATAACAGTTTAAAACTTTATAGTTTAGGCACAGAAAACAACAAAATACTTGGAATGATTCAGACTGGCAAAGGCTAATAAATCTTGTCAACAATATAGAGCTTGGCACCGAAGTGCATCAGTTCGAGTTGCCACGTTCCTAACAGCACGCAAAGGTAGACAAGAAGATAAGTGAAGAGAATCAATAGAGTTTTGACAAGTATAAGAGTGAAATAGAATGAGTAATTGTAGAAAGGAATATGAAAGATTACAGAGACTGAATACATCTGAGCCATTGACAACGATTTTGAGCCATGTCATCTATTGTCTCCAGCCATTGATTCTTAGAGTCCCGAGGGCCCCAACCCGGAACTATGCATCCCCCTACCTGACTCAGTTTAACTGTCAAGGATTTCACGGATTGATGAGGCCATATTTTTGTTTGGCCACCACTTACTCTTTTCCAACCTGCACCTATATCAGCTAGTAAGTAATGCCCGTCGGGAGGGGGAGGCGATGGTTAGGCATGCGCAGCACGTGACCTAGCCATCTCAATCTATGTAACTTTATAGCCTCGTCGATTGATTTTCCCACTTTGCTCAACACTCTACGCCTGACGTCAAAATTACTTACTTTATTATGCCACCTAACGTGAGTAAGAGATCGTAGACATCTATGGTCAAAAACAGTCAATCTTTTCATGTCTTCAACTCGTATTGGCCATGTTTCAGAGCCATAGAGAAGGACGGAGTGAACTGCTGAGCAGTACAAACGTCCCTTGGTTGATAGTCGGATGTCACGCCTACGCCAGAGATGGCCAGAGATGACATGAATAAATGATTTCAGTGATACTAAACTAATTATCTTTACCAGAGAAATCTTCCATGTTCAATAATTTATCCTCTAACTTAACTCTGAATAATCTTGCATCTTTAATAAATGAATATATAATCCCCAAGGACCAGTCCACACGTACAAAAATGCTGGAAGTAAGTTACTTCAGAGACAAACTACGAGTCTGATGTTATACAGTGTCAGCTGACCTACGAAAGCACCTTGTGACCCAGTGATTTAATATTCATCCGTAATTAACATTTATATGACGCCAATGCCACACCAGAAAACTCTCCAAAGAAATTGTGACAATAAACCATGTAGATAGTCATCGTAAAATAGGTAATCATCAAGTCACCAGATATATATTTCATATGAGTATACAATACCACACAGATGGAATGAAATACAGGCTTTTTTGTTTGCCTCTTTCTGTTTGTCTGTTTGTCTCAAACAACGTCATTTTTCGCTGCTCTTGATGCGACAGGAAACGGGGGAACAGAAATAACCAAAATCAATGCTGCTAAATACTCACTATGTGTTGTCTGATGTCAAAGTAGAGGAAAGAAAAGAAAAACAAGAAACAAGAATCCCCTTACCATTGGAAAAACAAAAAGATTAGAAAACGTGACTCTATCGTATGATGTCATTTTTTGTTGAGTAAACTTTACGACAAGACATATAATAGGCGAACAATATTGTTGTTTTCAATTAGATCTTCTTCTTTAGACTTTACTCTAATTTAAATAGATTTATACTTAGAAAATTTAACCAATGATGGTGATTTGTGGATCAAATAACAATAATAATGTGGTAAATGTTTTGAAAGTCAGTAATAACAATGATTATAATGACGACAAAATGAAGGCAGCAATACGTGTATATGTAGACAATTCAATAAGTAAATTAGGTCAAATCTGAAAAGTTACGTAATACTTAAGGTGAAGTGGACAGATAATCATAGTTTAAAAAAATATCATAATGGTACGAAGGAAATGGAAAATAAGAAAGGGTGAGAGGGTTTTAATTGGAATTGACCTAGGCTAAGGGAGAGAAAATGATATAACAAACTTCTTTTGCTTTACTCAAAAACTAGGATTGTTCTGTGGAATTCTCGTAACTTTTGCTCTGCCATTTCGAACTCTGGAAAGTTTTATGGAATGCAACAAATAATTTTGAAGGTACTGCTTCTGTCCACTTGATGGCAGCTATCATCAATCAAATCAGCCAAAATAGATCTTATAGATTTCATTTGACCTTTTCCAAACCGTGAAAGAAGAGGCTCATTAATGCGTTTGTTCAGCTGTCTAGTTGTTCAGCCTGTCTAGCTTTCACTGTAAGAGTAGATAAATTTGTAAATGCTGTCTGCCTGTCTGGATTCAACATAGAACTTGACACCGAAGTGCAGCAGTTCAAGTTGCCACGTTCCATATAGCAAACAAAGGTAGACAAGAAAATGAGAGATGAAGAGAATCAATAGAGTTTTGACAAGTACCAGAGTGAAACAGAATGAGTAATGGTAGAAAGGAATATGAAAGATTACAGAGACTGAATATATCTGCGCCACTGACAACGATTTTGAGCCATGTCATCTATTGTCTCCAGCCATCGGTTCTTAGAGTCGTGAGGGCCCCAACCCGGAAGTCTGCATCTCCATACCTGACTCAGTTTAACTGCCAAGGATTTCATTGATTGATGCCATGTTTTTGTTTTCAAAAGAATAGACACGGAAAAAAGAGTACTCTTTTCGATAAATTCATCATCAGGCTCTACAAGTATATATACATTATAATGAATGAATGAATTAGTCTTATGAACGACATTAATGTTTAAATAACATCAAATCAATAATATTGATAGATTACAGCTGAACAGCATCAACATAAAATAAACTGAATGTCAGAAGAATTAGGAAAGGTAATAGTACAAATTCATGAGTTTATAGTCTCTACTGAGGTCCAGGGCAGTAGTAGTGGCTGGACTTGTTTCTTTTTGACACAGAGCGCTGGTTGTTTGAGGCGAATTGCAATAGCCTCTGGTGTTTGGAGCAAGCGGTGCTTCGACGATTTTGGTAGTTTGTTAGGCACCCGGTATATTATAGAGAAGGATTCGTCTACTCTGGCTTTGTGACCGGTTTGCACCAGATGGTCTAAGATCGAGCTGTTAATAGTTTTAACTACACCTTTACTTAGCCATAGTGGGATATGTTCTCGAGCACGAAAAATCAAGTTCCTAGAGCAACGGTCAATGGCAGTGGCCACCACTTACTCTTTTCCAACGTGCACCTATATCAGCTTGTACTGCCCGTCGTGGAAGGCGATGGTTAGGCATGCGCAGCACGTGACCTATAGCCTTTTCGAATGATTTTCCCTCTTTGCCCAACACTCTACGCCTAACGTCAACATTACTCACCTTATTATACCACCTAACGTGAGAAAGAGATCGTAGACATCTATGATCAAAAACAGTCAACCTTTCCATGTCTTCAACTCGTATAGGCCATGTTTCAGAGCCATAGAGAAGGACGGAGTGAACAGCTGAGCAGTACACACGTCCCTTGGTTGATAGTCGGATGTTACGCCTACGCCAGAGATGGCGCAAGTTAGCGAAAGCAGCCCGAGCTTTTTGGATCCGTGCTGAGATTTAGTCACCAATCAATCCGTTGGTGCTGATACAACTTCCCAAATAGGTGAAGTGGTCAACATGTTCTATCACTTCACTCCCTATCACTAAGCTAGGAGTTGACGTAGTTCAGTCCTGTAGCAGCATCTTACATTTTCAGGGCGAATCACATGCCAAACAAACGAAGATTGCTGCTCAAGGTGTTAAGAAGACTCTGCATTTTGTCAGCATCCTCCCATTACATGACTATTTCATCTGCATATTCTAAGTCCATAAGACTATTTCTTGGTAATAAGTCGATTCTTAAGTCGTTAAGTTCAGTTAAAGATACTTCCATTAGCATATCTATGATGAAGTTAAACAGAAGTGGGGAAAGTGGACATCCCTGACGGATACCAGTGGTTGTTATCAATTCAGATGACAATTCCCCATAAGCCCTTACACGGCTACGTGAGTTTGAGTAGAGTGCCTTGATTAGTGCAATGTACTTTCTTGGCACTTCCTTCACAGTCAAACATTGCCATAGTGCCTTTCGATCCACGGAGCCGAAGGCCGCCTTCAATTCAAGAAATATGGCAATTGTTGGATGCCAAAAAGTGTGTCTATGTTCTAGGATCTTTCGGAGAGATTTGTAAATGCACATAGAAGTGATACAGCTAAGCAGCTTGTATTTCGCTTTGTCTTTGCATCAGTCCTGGATAATCCAAATGTAATGTAGTAAGATATTAGTTAAATATTGAATATTATCCTACTCTTGGGGTGTTTAATATCCTCATATAAAGTTTGTCAGATTCTAAACTATGTCTAAGCAGAAATGTTTTCGTCATACATTTTAGGCGTTTAGTCACTATGCAATATTTCGTATCAAATCCCACTAGAAGACAGTATAAGTACTGGTTTGGAATCAGTGAGTCATATGAATGAAAGAGTTTACATGTTACCTGTTCAAGTAGACAACCCTTCTGACCATTATCCATCTATTAAGGCATTTTATAATTACTGTCCATATGTAAATCAAACTATCCTAAATGATCCCAACCATGATGTTTTACAACCAGTGGGCACAACCAATTCGATGATGATTTCTAAAGAAGATTCGGTACCCACCAATTTCAACTGCCCATGTGGTATATACTCAAATCATTTCGATAATGGAGTATCGAATATAAACGACAATGAATTGCATAAAGAGTTTATGAATGATCAGTCTTCAATACCATGTACACTTAAGACATTTACAAAATTGAATGGTGATTCACCTGTTCGTGTGGAGTCAGGTATGTCGGCCGTACCCAGCGTTTGCTTTCCAAACGTATCATCGAACACTTACCAACATGGCCTTACAAAGGAGAAAAGTGATGCCCCCACAGCTCCATCTTAGAACATCTGATAGAATCCGGACACCAAGCTTCACCCCAACAAACTTCAAAGTCGTCTACAGAGTAAGAAGTAGTCTTCCTAAAGGTGTACGAATCAGACTTCTTCAAACGGCAGAAGCAATGGCCGTTCACTTGCTAAGTCCTGAACTCTACAAACAGAAGAAGTTTGTTCAGTCACTACACCTGCAATGGATGTAATCTATCTTAATACCCGACAGGTAAATTTTATTTTTTTCTGTCTCTTTATTCGTATTATTATTTTGTCTTCTCAGTTGTAATATTTTACACTTTCAACTTTCTTGTTCTCTACATCCACCCAATTTAATTTCTACACCTCACTACCACTGTTACTGACTTGAACAACACTCAATTTCTTGTCATTCATGTTACGTCATCCAACTTAATTGTTCAATTGCAGTTCTAATTTAAATGGCATTATTCTCTACCTCACTTTTAATTAGTCTCTACCTGTAATCACCTCTGTTGCTACCCTGGCCTAAGTTGAAACATTTTAGTCAATTATATTACGTCATTTAACTTACTAACTCAACCCTACTTTAGTTACTGTCTAATTAACCTTGTTTCTATATTAGATCATTCTTGTATTACCTGATCAATTATCTAAACTTGATAAACCTCATATACACACACAAATAATTATATATAAATGCGATTGTACAGCTATGTGAATGAATTCGCCGAAAAGACTCTCTTCGCTGAACGTCTCCTCTTTTTCATATGACTCAATGGGGATTTTTAAGCTACTGAATGGTGATTGACAAAAGGTAGGTTCTCTCCTAATAAATATTTTTACTTCCTCAGATGCTTTAGAACAATAATGGGATAATTCAAAAATGAAAAATGCTCATACATAGGGTTAAATTTATCTGTAGTTTTGGTTTGACCATTACTTCTTACTATAGTGACTTCATAGCATAATTTGGGCGTTATAAACTCTATACATTCCGAAACTTCTTACAGGTACGACGGTGTACCAAGCAGTCTACTTCAAAAGTGTGCAAACATCTTTTGTCATCGTTTTACACAAATTTTTAATACATCATTCAACAAGAATACAGTAAGTCCTGCTTGGAAGGAAATAAAGGTTATGCCTCTACCAAAATCATCTTCCGGATCAAGTTTAAAGTCTAGGCCAATCGCCTTCATGCCTGCATTTTTGAAAGCAGTGGAGAGACTTTTCTTGCATCTTCATAAACCTTCTTTAAATTTTTTCATTGACCCAAAGCAGTTTACTTTTAAACGCAGAAGAAAAGGTGTGAGGGTTTTAATTACACTTTACCTAGTCCAAAGAAGAGACAAAGGCAGAACAAACTTTTTTTTGTATGCCAAGACTAGGATTGTTATCTTGAATGAATTCTCATAGCTTTGGCCATGTGTAAATGGCTGGTTCAAATTCTGTTCAAAAGGTTTGATGGAACGTGATAGACAACTTTTAAGGAACTTCTTCTGTCCATATGGTGACCACTTACAATCAAATGAGACCAAATAGAAGTTTAATTAAGACAAATGCTGTGATAAAAACACTGTTACAAATTTTAAATATTTCTCAATTCATAAATCATTTGACACCATGTCATATAATAACTCCGTTATTACAACTCTATATCGCATAATGTTTTTACTAATGAAATTAGATAACATAGTAATAACAAGACCGGATAAGGGTTCAGGAGTGATTATCATGAACAAAGTGGATTACTTCGAGAAGATGAATACTGTTATTAGAGATTATCTAAAATTCCAAAAAATCTCCTCTTCTCTGGGTCCGATTGAAAAAAAAGAGAAACAGTTAGCAGAAACATTGAGAAGACTGAGACAACAAAGCTCTATCTCACAGAGTCAGTATACATCACTGAAACCCACTGGAACGTTCACATTAAGATTATATGGCTCGCCTAAAGTTCATAAAAATGAAGTACCACTTCGACCAGCCAAACGACTACTCGAACTCTTGCAGCCTCTAAATACTGATTTGGGGAAACACAGAGTAAAGGAAATCTTCGGATTTGTTGAAAGGATAAACGATTTAAATGTTGACAATAAATTCATGATATCATGTGACGTATCTTCCTTATTCACCAATGTACCACTTATGGAAACAGTGAACTTTGTGTGCGAAGAACTCATAGGACGAAACATTGATGTCAATATTCCTATATCTTTTATAAAACAGCTTCTCCTGAAATTTACAGTGAATGTTCACTTTTTATTTAATAAGGAACTATAGAGACAAATCGATAGTATGGCAGTGGGGTCACCACTAGGACCCATTCTAGCCGAGATTTTCCTTGCTAAACTAGAAAATGGGCCTTTGAAGGATGTAATTAATGGACTCGGTAAATGGATGATACATTTTTGATTATGAAAATTTTGAAAGAAGCAAAGAACATCCTGGATAAATTTAACGATGTTCATCCTGCAATAAATTTTACGATTGAGAAAGAAAAAGACTCTAGTATTTCATTTTTAAACGTCCTTATGACCAAAAAGAGGATGACACAATAACAAGTGTACATAGAAAAGCTACATCATCTGGTCAGTATACCCCATTTTTCAGCCTCGTACCCTTAGAATACAAACGCAATCTGATAAAGTGCTTGGTTCACACAGCAAGAGCAATCCAGTCGGATGAAAGTATTAATGAGGAAATTAATATTAAACTTTTGCTGAGTGAAAACGGTTATCTAGAAACGTTTATTGATAAGAATGTGAATCTAATATCAAGCAGCCGAAGGTACCAAAAGTTCCTGAAAAGGCCTTATTCTTACAAATTCAGTTCCTCGGGAAAAACATCAGCGAGATACTAACACAACCCCTTAGAAATGCTGTATAAAGAGCATTCCCTGCTGCTGAATTACGCTGTGTCTTCAAAACCACCTCTATTTTGCATTCGGAAGTAAAAGACAAACTGCCTAATTTCGCCTCTTCCATGTGTATCTACCAGTTCAGCTGCTCCTGTGCAGCCACTTACACAGGCCGTACAACTGAGTGTGTTTCTCGTCAGATTTGCAACCATCACTCTGCGTGATTAAGTAAAGGACAAACAAAATCTATTTGTAGCGCTATTCTATTTCATCATGTGGATACAGAATGCAAGATTGATGTCCACGAGGCTTTCAAAGTCATTTACCGCATACCAGCAAATCTAACTTCATCTTAAGAGTTCGTTTACTAAATATTGCTGAAGCTGGTTGTTTGGATCCACATTATAAGCCTAATTTATGTGTGCAAAAGAAGCTGGTTGAGACGTTGTCCTTACCACGCTGGTCATCTAGGTTCGAATGATCCTCAAGTTTCTGCGGAAATTTCATCAATTTTATTTGATATCCTATTTGCTATTCTATTTTTATTGTTATTGTTATAATTTACGCCTTTTTAATGAATTGTAATTCCACTGATCTTAGTTAATGAATCGATATTATTTGAAAAAGAACAATATTGTTATCGACTAGCATTCCAGAATACTCTATGTATATAAACATTGTAGAGCCAGAAGAAGAATTTATCGAAAAGGATATTCTTTTCTCAATTATTTTGTTTTTTTCTAAATGTCTGAATGAATATTTTCGCCAAGCTGGAATTGGAGTTTAATGAATGTTACGTAATACAAAAGAAGCTAATGACAGACAGTGTCGTCAGAAACATCCGATTTTGAGAAACTTAAAATTCGCTGACTTTAAATATTCTCATGATGATAATTATAGAACACGATTTAGCCAAATGCAGTAAATTCTCATCAAACTTGACATTCGCATTATGAAATATTAGTCACAAGCATCTGAATTAATGTGTTAGGAAGAAGTCATGTGTTAGCCAATTCACCCACTTCAAGTCGTTTTATTCCTCTTGCGTGCAAACGAAATCTTATCAGTCAGTACCTTGATGTTTCGTGTTGGGAAAATCTGCACAACCAACACTCTAGACGATGAAATAAGGCAAATAGAAAACTTATGGTATATCAACTGATATCATGAAAATTTCGCTGTCTCCATGAAGAGAGCAGATAGGAAGAAATGCCGGCCGTGCACATGGTCCGCGGTTCGATCCTCTGCCGACGCACACCTGATATCAATGGTCGGTCTGCAAAATTTGGGCTACCGATATCACATGCTGAAAATCGCAAATTTGTACCGAATCAAGCTATGATCAAAAAAATGTTGGTTCACTGTGCAGATGTTTCGATGATATCTGGTCATGTAACTTGAAGGTGATCGGTGGATGGTAACTAGGAGGCGAATCAAGGTTGCTTTGGTGTTTGAATCTACGCACACTGGGTTTGAGGCTCAGTAGGAACACAATCACTCACGAAGGGATGTAGGTACATCCATTTGACGAGTCCAAAGCAGAATGAAATGTCCATCCTGGATTCCACTGCTAGTCACCATCCTCCGAATTCCTTCAAGTACTCCTTCTGTTTCAAGGCCACCGATTCACGAAATGTAACCTTCCTGTTTGCATACTTTTTTGTTATATTAGTTCACCGTTTATGAATTTGTGAGTATTCATAATCACACCTGTTTTAGAGTGAATCTTCCTCAAATCCTATAAAAATCCTTCGCAATATTTTTTATAATTTTATGTGACTTTCTAAATTATTTATTTAAATAACAGAATTATACCTTTAGACTTGCGTCTATAAAGTTAGCATATAACCTTGTCTAGTTTATTAGCTGGTTAGTTTTATAGGCTATCCGAAACCTGGAAAAACAAGGGAGGTGGGGCGTGGAGCTAATGACCCTAACCCTGGATAATCAGTCTATTCCAGTCGATACAAAAAATTCAATGAATAACACAAATATACATAACTAACTTATTCTTCGCTGGAGTTAGAGAGACGAAATGACTCCGGCTAGTGAAAGTCTTCGAGAAACCAGTCAGCGGGTGTGTCCTCTTTAGATGAATGCAAGAATAAGAATAGGGACGTGGAATTTACGTACAATGTAGGAGGCTGTGAAGGCTGATCAAGAGAAGATATGGTAACGAGGTGCTGGGAATTTTCGAGTGCAGATGGGGTAGATATGACTTTCAAAATTGTCAACTGGAGAGTAAATAATACACTCCTGCTTGGTCACTCAGACAACAACCACGAGCACACTGAAGGAAGGGCTATCATGATGTCACCAGTGGCAGCCAAAGCTTTTATGCAGTGAGAACCAATTTCATCCAAGATCATGAAAACAAGATTAAACTCCAAAGGAAGGAAGGTCACAATATTCAGTACTGCGCACAGTGCTACAAACAGTGTGGAACAAGAGAAGAAGGAAGATTTCTAAAGGAAAGCATCCCAAATGGTGACTTAAAAAGCCTTTCGGGTGAAACGAATGCAAGTCAGACTGGGAGCAGACAACACAGGAAGAGAACTCATCATGGGTGTGGGAGAAACGAATAAGAACGGAGAATCATTCGCAGACTTCTGCGGTCTCAGTGATTTGGTGTTAGGAGGCAGTGTGTACGAGCACGAGAATAAAGATTAAGCAACACGAATTTTGCCTGACGAACATACCACAAACCAAATAGATTTCACATTACTCTTCAGGAAGTGAAGAGGCAGCTTTCTGGATACAAGGTAGAGAAGGGGAGCAAATGTGGGCTCATGCCATCATCTTGTTCAAGGAACCTTCAAGGTGAAACTTAAATCCATGAAAAAATTGAGACAGTCCACAATTCAAGTTCAGCATTCAGAAAGACAAAACTACAAGGGATACCTTCGCTACAGATCTGATCAGAGCAAAGTCGGACATACTACGTGGTATCACTGAAGAAACATGTGTGAAAGAACATTGGAACCCTTTGAAAGCGATATTTAAGGAAACGTGCACAACTGTTCTGGGAAGACAAGACAAGAAATAGCTCTCAACGGATACTTGGAAGCTAATCGAGGAGAGGAGGATAGTGGAAAAGAAAATGACTCAATGCAAGGATGGACAAGAGAAGGAGAAGCTGAGTTCAATGTACACTGCACTGAGTGGAAAAAGAAGTGATGAAGAGTGCTAGAAAAGACAAATGACAATTCTACAAAACACTGACTGGTAACTGAAGCAGAACAGACCGCAGGTATAAGAGTGGTCACTATATCAGATAAACAAGTCTCTATCCAGGAAGAGATCAACCCATCCGATGAAACCTATTAAAGGTGCTCTAGGGAACCTTATCACCAAGGAGGAGAAACAAATCAAACAATGGGCTGATCACTTTAAAGAACTCTTGAATAGATCAACAACAGAAACTTGCCCAGACATGCCACCCACTACAAGCACATAAACTCCATTGGAAACCAATGCTTCAAAAAGGCAGAAGGCTTGAATGCATTCAAGGTGCTGAAGTTCGAGAAGGAAGCAGGATCAGACGGAGTTCCTTCCGAAGCACGGAAAACGGACTCAGAGGCTGAAGCAGATATGTTGACCCTATTATTGCCAAAGCTATGGATGAAAAGGTAAGTTGTTAAACTACCAAAGATGAGCGATGAGTTAGGTGTTCAAGGGTAACTTATAGCAGATCATTTGAGGAGGAGATGAGGGATTATGGGTAATCGTGAGGATCGCTGACCACAGGACAAAGTGGAGATGTAGCTTTGAAGCCCTGTGTTCCACTCAGAACTTAATGGAAAAATAATAAATATAATAATGTTAGCATACCTTCTCATTGTTGAATGGTGAGAGTCACAATTCTAGTGGTAATATAAAATGCCGATATGTCTTCTTTTCATGAAAGGAAAACTAAGTTTAGCAACATGTAATTTCCAACTCAGAAAGGCGGAAAGTTACAATTATTCACTGCCACACTCCTATAAACAACTCAGATCAAGAGAAGAAGGAAAACTGTAAACTGTAATTGACAAGACTATTGCCAAATGGAGACACCAAAATTCTAACTGGTGATATGAGTACTATATTAGGAAGAGACAATATAGTAAGACAACTAACCATGTGTTAAATGAGTGAGACATGATAACTAGTGCACTTTCAGTGATTCGGTGTTTGGAGGTATAGTGTTCAAGCATAAGGTAGAATAATCGCCAACCGCGAAAGTGGTGTGGTGTTCGATCCCCGGATGACGCACTCCTAAAACCTCGATAAGCCCGTGGTATGGGCGTTCTAGACAGAAGGATGGGCATGAGGCAATTAAACTCTACGGCGTAAAAATAAAAAGATATCAATCCATGGTCAAATTCAAAAATCAAATCAAATCCTGACAAATCAACCCCTGAAAAATTATCTGACTCTCCCTAACGACTTGCTACAGAAAGGAGTTGTCTGCATTTTTAGTGAGAAGTCATGAACAGTCAGGTGCATCCAATAGGGGGTTAAGATGGATTTCTCATCGATGATGTCGGGTGATGTTCACGCTAAAAATCACGAATTAATAGAAGTTAGAATTAATGGGCTAGCCACTGAGTTGTGTCCCAGTAGCTATATGGTATAGGAGCTTGCCTTGTAACCTGAAGGTCCTGGGTTTCAATCCTCTGTATTTGGTATGTACTGCCAAAGAATACCAAACAAGGGTGAAACATTTGCCTATTACTCCCTGGTTTTCAGTGGTTCTCTGAGTGATATCATCCTGTGGTGAAATCCTTACATATCAACCCTCAATCCCACTGCCACCGAAACTTCAAAGCTCTAGCTTGAAGCCCAATGCTCCACCCAGAACGTAAAGGAATAAAACAAATAATAAATAAATCTACAAGCACAAGGATACAGACAACGCTGTTCGTGTCTCATCAAGTGGACAGGATGGGCACCTTGTTCTTTCTGAGGCTTGTCATTAAGATACGTCTTCATAGTAAGTAACTGAAAGTTTTCAAATAGGACTTGAATTCAGAACTCATCATCACTCTATCAAACAGAATTATGTCAGGATTTCAACATAAGCTGATGTCGGTTAGAGGACCACTGGAAAACCTGGAAGTAGTAGACAACAGTTTCGTCCTTGTTTGGGACTCCTTAGCAGTACACACCCACTGAGGTGTAACCCAGGACATTTTGGATACAAGGCGATCTCGTAGACCATTAAACCACGGGGACTCGATCCAATGGTCTAAGAATCCCAACTTCTCCCAATTCACAACAAGGTGTGACCATTAGCCAGGGAATGATTCGTTGATTGATGTCACTTTATGATGAGATCCTGAAGCTAATCCAATCCCTGCAAACCAACACACTTGAATTTATGTCGAGCATCACAGTTCACCTGAGCGTCTTTACCGAGTGCTGATATATTAAAAAAGACAGACAGTTTTGATCTCACATAAGTCAGTTGTGAGAAATCCAAATTAACTTGAAAGAATGATACAACTATTAACTAGACACTAGGGATTTTGTATGAAATGGAGGTTACCAGTAGTATGTATAAATTGAGAAAAGTCATTGGTGCAGTAAACATGATTAATGTTATTATTATTATTCATTGTAGCAGAATAATCTAAAATCCCTCAGTAGACAATCTATTACAATATCGCAGCTTATTTGAATATTTCCGCTAAATTTATTGAAAGTATCCGTCTCGCTTCTGTGATGCACACCATCAGTGTAACGTTCAATTTCGCCATTTTGGCTTAATCCTTAGTATTTGTCTTCGTTTCTGGATAATCCCTAATATAATTCTCCTCTTTGCCGTTGTGTATCCTTATACGACTGAAATTTTGTTTACGTTCAGGCTTACACCCTGGAGGGACTGCTTGGTCATGGAAATGTGTTCTAATTGTAGTCGATTCTTGTGAATAGAGTTTCTGTTCCACAACTTTTGGGAACATCCCTATTTTCAGTTACGTCTGGTCTATTAATTTTGTTGTAGATTGTGTATTTTATACCTACTGGACTGTGTAGTTGCTGGACGACAATGTTTAAGTGGTTCCGTTATTTTGATATGTTATTCTAGTGAAATGGTACCACAGACTTCAAAAAGTCACTGTTTCATTTGATATTTTTGGAATATAAATTTCGACTGTGCTTGACTTGAGCACTTTTTGCAATCGATACGAAAGAACTCATGGTATGGCTCCTGCATTTAAACTAAAATACATAAGATTCGATAGTTACATTCATTCATTGCGTTCCATGTAGACAGTAGAGCTTCAGTAGTTCATTTCCACTGCATTCAGTGTTACAGCCAAAACCAATTCGTTACATTATCTTCCATATCTCTGGTATTTGCATTGAGTCATTTCTGTTGCATGTGTTGGGTGTAAACTCAATAAACCAGGCAAGATTCAGTAATCAACCTCTGTCTGTCTCAACCTATTTTTATTACTTCTTAGAATTGTAACCCTCTCCCGCCATGCTGTTGTGTGGTTGTGTGTGAATGCATGCAGTACAATGCAGTGCTGAGTTTTTTTCTAAATGATTTATCTTCGTGGAATCAATCATTCTAACCTTAGCTAAAATTTTACGTTCTGACAGGCAATCTCACTACTCTCGATCTACTAGTTTGACCTATGTAGTTGACCTCACGGTCATTGCAAGGTATTTTGTAAATCATATCATTTTTTTAATTGGGTCCACCAACAGAGTCTTTTAGTCTACAGAACTTGTCTCTGAGTGATTTTGTAGGTTTGAGTGACACCCTAATTCCTCCTTTATTAAGAATCCTACATAGGGTCTCAGATGGCGCCTTCTTATGCTGTAAGTCTGTAGTTGCCTTATATTCTGTCTCTTATTTATGCTATCATTATTAGTTTCACCATTATTTTTCTTTTGCTTTTGACCGTTTGTTATCTTCATTATGAGTTTTTTATAAACGCTAATGTGCAGTTTACCTTCTTCTATTCGTTTCATTTTACAATCTAACATAGCTAATTCTCCTTGCTCATTTTCCTATTCAAATGTGAATTTTATTCCCTTTACTAGCGAGTTTATATGTTTCAAGAAGCTAGTGGTGTGTTCCATTTCGAACACTGTGAGTGAGTGTCATCCAAATATTTTCACTATGTTACCTTTGGAGTAGGATTAAATGTAGTAAGAGCAATCTTTCTACAGCTACCCATAAATATATCTGCTACGATAGGGGATATTTGTGATCCATCCCATTGCTACACTATCTGTTTGGTTATGTATTTCGCCGTGGAATTTAAAGACAATAGACGTGAGGCATAACTGAATTCTGAAATAATTTTCTCAATGAGCAGCTTCGTCCTATGATTAAGTTCCAGATCAGAAGTCAGTTCTCTCCTAACCGCTTCTAGGCCATACCGATTGGTATCTAAGTGAAAAGACTAGCTATATCAAAACTAACCATTTTCTCTAAGTGAATGCTATACAGTCAAGTACAAAACAAGTACTCTAGAACAAAATGAGTTAATCAGATTTCAACCGTGAGAAGTATCTTAGAATCAGGTAGAATAATCCCAACAATATGGGATCCAAAACTCTATCCACAAGAATCATACACTAGTACTTCCTGCAGATAGTCCAAGATCGGACTGACACTGACTCGCCCAAACAAAATCATATTCTATAAAACATAACCAGTGTAAACACAACGATAAAGAGAAGCATTAAAATTAGAGATCAAAATGGGAAAACAGATAAATAATAAGGACCAAATCAACATGTGGTATGCAAATTTGAAAATAATGATAGGCACTTTAAGAGAAAAAATAAAAATAAGACGTTTGTTGAGACGGCCAAATAAACATAAATATTCTGATTATATCGTCCAGGAGGGATTTTCAAACTGTCATTGCATTTCATTTCTTTTTCTACAATTACTTCCAGAAGGGTCCACGGCTGCCCAAAAGCCATCATTTCCTCTTCCTATCACCTCTTCCATTTCACTCCTGGATGATAAACCTGTATGAGAAACTGATTAACAGAAGTGATGTCACCTTATTTAAACATTAGCATTTACATTTTTCTGGAATCTTCTCTCCAGCATGCTGCAGGCTTCCAACAACATTTGTCTTCGTTCTAAAATGCCTGCCAGAAGGGGTTATCAGCAAGGAATATCGGGTTAAACCAACCAAGCATTGCCTAACAATTATGCGGGAGGAAATAGAGATGGATTGAAGTTAACCTAAGGAGACCATTGACTGAGATCACGCGCCAGGCTGACGAGGAGATTGTGCAAAGAGAAAGGTAAGCTTATGGATAGTTATGGAGGCCGTCTTAAAAGGCTGTAAAGGTTAAAATTATCTAGACCAAGAATTACTATATACTGGAACAGAAGAAAAAGTCAGACATGTCTTAATCTATCATTTTATGATGGCGTTAAAACCCTTTCCAATTTTAGTGATGATTTTTGTCTGAATGTCAGTTTATGACTAAATGCACTTGTAGAGAAATAAAATCCCAAAACAGTAATCAATTATATACACTAAACAAACTATTATAACATTAAAAAAGGGGAATGCTTTAGCAGTGATAAGATTAATTCTTTTCCCTTCATAGTTCTTTCGACAACTCTATACAACCTGACGAGTAAATTACAGTATTAATCAATAATTATAAACTCTAACTAAATAGGCAGTTCATCTTGTCTTCATAAGAATAGAAAAAAATGTCAAAAATAGAAGATTATGTGAACATTGTGTAGGAAGTAAGAATATTAAATTGTAATCAAAAACACAAATGTTCTTCTTTTGTAAGTAGTAGGAGAGATGAAAATGTGATAGACTACTCTGTCTTCGTCCCTTCTTGTGCATTCACTGCGGCACTTAACAAATTCGTCTATTTAGGTCCTCTGCACTTCGCTTCTTCACTGATTGACTGAGTGACTGACTGGCTTTAGAATAGAACTTTGCACCGATATGCACCATTTCGGTTAACCACACTTCATTCAGCTCACAAAACAAGAGAAGAAAGTGAAAATAAATGTAAAACAGAGACAGTAAACAGAGATATGAGGCAAAAAGAATAGTAATGTGAAAGAAGAATATAGTTTTATTGGATATTATAAGTCACAAGGAGTGAATGCATCTGTATATGTGGATTTTGAGCCATATCACCAATTGTCTCCAGACTTCATTGGTTTTTTACCGTCTCGATGACCACAAACAGGAAGCCAGACTACACCTTCCTACATGACTGGCTTAAACTAACTGTTGAGGGTTTCATTGACTGATGAAGCCATGTTTTGGTTCGACCACCACTCACCAGCTCTTTTTCAAACTGATCAGTCTTATGTCAGCTAATATTGCCTGTTGTTGAGGAAAGCGATGGCTAGACAGTCATACGCAACCCATATCCCACCAATCTCAGTCGATGTAACTTCACAACCACGTCTATTCATTTTGCATCCTTACCTAGCACTTGACGCCTAACCCCAATATTGTTCACCCTGTTATGCCACTTCACACAGGAGATAGAACGCAAGCACCGATGATGAAAGACAGCCATCCTTATCGTACCTCCCACTTTCAATGGCCAGGTCTCACAACCAGCTATAAAGGATGACAGACTGCTGAGCAGTACACACACCCTCTGTTCGACAGTTGGATATCGCCTCTACACCAGAGATAGCGTAAAGTGGCATATGCGAAACGAGCCTTCTGTATCCGTGCTGAGATTTCGTCAGCGATCAGCCCACTGGCACTGACTAATGCAACTTCTCAAACTACGGTCCTTACCTATCTAATAATCACTTCTTGAACCACATGACCTAACTTTAGGATAATCGGATCGTTTCTGGCTACACATCTTAGTGACGATGTGTGCACTTTATTCTTCTGGTTGGATACAACCGGCAAAAATTCCTTAAGAATGAAATTAATTCATCTTCCCTTAAAGTAGCTGAACAGTCACTACATACCTCAAAACATATCCAAATAATGTTTCCCATGTTTGTCATTAAAACACGTTTTAGTCCAACAATCAAGTTTAACCTTATTGCCCAAGGCAAAGCTCAAGTAAGTACTACTGATTGAGTGAGATGAGTTGTCACATACCACTCACATCAACCAGTAGTGCTTGGTAGCCAGCCAGATTGAGGTGAGCTAAACCCCGGACGACCATTTCACTCGTTTGGGGCCGAGTGTTGTGCCCGGCTTAAATCAGCTCAGAAAGCCGAATCAGTTCAAACCAGCTGAAGCGTTCAGATTACCTCAACCTAGCTAGCAAGTGCTACTGGTTGATACAGATAGTCGACAACTACTCACTTCAATCAATCAGTAGTATGTAGTCCCATGCAAATATGTTTGCTTTCTTGATCACTATTTATGGTATCAAGCAGATCACATACTATGATCTGGAAATTTTCGGATTCCATAAGAAACTAAGGTCAAAATTCACATCTCGAAATTTGTAAATTGTTTGTTTTTTTCTCTCAGTGCTTGGCTGTTGTTTTTCCCTTGACCACATTATTCAATTTTTTCACCCTCGTACTACCTTAATCTGTTCGTTGGGTTTTTTTCCTTACTACTGTACTCCATTTCATTATAGTGGATTATGCTTACTCCATTTTATATATTAATTCTAATAGGTATTTGCATAAATGCAAATTGCAATTAGCTAATGAGAAACCAATAAAAAAAGATTGATTCATTCATATTTTGAGGTTTTTCAGTGATATGGACTAATTCAAACATAGACTTCCTCACGAGCCAGTATCAATAACTGATAGAGTAATAGAAAGCTTGGTTTTGGACTCTTCAACTCTTTATGACTCACTCATCAATGGGCTAAAGTCATTACTGCAAAGTCATAGGTTTGATCCGATGGTGTAGTCATGCACTGTTGAAGAGTTCCAAACTAGGATGGCTCAGGTGTTCAGTGTTCCTTGTTTTTGAATATCTTCTGCAGTGACTCTCTAAATGAAGCTGAATCGCAACGAAATCCAGAATGAAGTTAAACTCACTAATATTCAAACAGGGGATAATGAAAAGTGGTAAGTTTTAATATAACTAGTCTGTACACAAACATGCCAAACAATATGGCCTTAGAAGTATTGAGAAGAGAATTAACTACTGATTCTGAGCTCACTCACAGGACAAAACTAACTGGTGAGGAAATTATATCAGGAATTCAATGATGGTTCACATTTTGGACGAAATATGCAAACAAACACAGGGGGTAGCAATGGAACCACCAATACCCCCAGCCCTATGAAGGACGTTACCCAAGGTTCTAGTACGAAGTCGAAACCAGCGTAATACATCCAGTCGGACGAGAGGACAGTAGCGCGCTTGTCACACTGACTGGTAGTTGTGCCAAATATATAACATGAATTTACAGAATTCAGAATTCTTGGGCCATTGGGTTGGATCCTAGTGGCTGAATGGTCTATGAGCTTGACTCTTAACAAGAAGGTTCTGGATTCAACCCTCAGTGCGTGCTCCTGAAGATTCCCAAGCTAGGACGAAACAGATGTCCAAAATTCCCAGGTTTTCTAATGGTTCTCTAGCTGATGTGAACTAATTATGAAACCGCCAACCAATCAAATCCATGCAAACCAACACTTAATAATATGATGGTCAGCACAGATATATACATACATATTATTAACTTATAATATTGATAATGTATTTACTTGACATTGTATATTTGTCTATGGAATGCTCATTTATTTATTCACCAGGGTAACCGAAAATCCAACTCGGATTCCTTTAGAACACGCAGGTCAGGTTACAGTCATTTTTTGCGATAGCTTCAGCATATTTAGTAAGACTTGGTTTGCGTATACTCGATGTCTTGCATGTACCAGGTGTTTGGCGGGATAAAGAGTTCAAATTGTTCAGCACTTTCAATCAAATGCTGTTTGTTACATTTTCAAAGAATCCGATAAAGACCCTTCCTTCTTTTCTCCCAATGTAGCTGCTATCGTAGCCACGTGTGAATTTATACATACATTTTGAGCGGTTGAATATATGACTAGGTTTGTTGAAATCTGACTGTGCGAACATGCAAGAGTAACTGGTCTCGCTGATGCATACGTCCATGTCAGTGTTGTATTAAAATATTTATTTATAATTCTCATAACATTATCACAGTTGAAGTCAGGTTGAATAAAAGTTGGTTTCTTTGCTGATTGCAATCATGTCTGACTTTTTACATCCCTTCTTGAAGTGATTGTTGACGAAAGTGTGTAGTTGGTCAGTTTCTTTCAGGCATTTCTCGAGTAACATAAGTTTACCGTCTGATTTTCTCCTTAAGTTACGTTATTTGCTTTTCAGAACAACATTTTCGTCAGCATTCGTTTATAGCTCACAGGCAGAAACTGTTGAAATCTAGGTAGAGGCCACACTGGTTCACTTGAATTAGTTAAGAAAAGTACTGATTGGAATTAACCACTAATCTTAATTTCAACCAGCCTTTTTTGTCGTCTTTGATAGGATGTAAGTTGGTGAACTGGTTGAATAATAAATTGTCGAATTGGGCTTCTGTATCTGGAGAGGAAAAGTAGTAGTAGTAGGAGGAGGAGGGAGAAAGTAGACAATACGCTAGCGTTTATAAAGAGCCATCTCAGTCGAATAGACATAAGGGTTTAATTTCAACTCATCCGTTATCTGTAAAGGCAGGGTGTGGCGCAGTTGGCTAGTATTCTCCAACACCGACTTACGTGATATACACAAATATATATATATACATATGATGGAGGAGATTTGTAGCTCAGGTTGATGATTTTGAACTGGTTGTGTTTTCTGAGCTGGATAGTTAATTTGCGAGGCTTTCATTCCCCTACTAGGCTCAACAATGATAGAAGATAAAACCAACATCATCTACAAAATATATTTTAACAACTGTGAAAAGCACTACATTGGCCAAATTGGACGACGTCCGCTTCGTCTTTGTATCCATGAGCATAAATTAAGTGGCCGTCAAAAGACATGACATCCACTCCTTCGCTCAAATCGCTGCATACAGACAACCACGGACAACAATTCGACTGGGACGGCTAACGTTCAAATATTAGACAGAGGAAGCACCAAGAATGCTAGAGAATGTTTTTAGAAGTCTGGTATTTCAGTGAATCACCAACCAATAGACACATCGAGATAGACGAAATTTATCAACTGATAAGAAGGAAACCTCACACACGAAGGGTCAGAGTTCAAGTCAAAGAAACAATCAGTTCCAATGCAAGTAGCCTAGAGGGTGTGACAACATACAAAAACCACCAGTCACATTCAAGGTCACCAGGAGAGATGATTAATAAACTCGTGAAGAAATCTGAAAGCTCACTTAAGCAAATTAAAGTATGAGCTGAAGATGTCGCCTAGTAGGGCTTCGCAAATTAACTATCTAGCTTAGAGAACACAACCAGATCAATATATATACTCTATTTTGGAAACCTGAATCCATTTTCTTCTACAAAATTGTATTTGTTTTACTGAATTCTGAAGAAAATATCACCACTGGATCTATTATAATCAATCCGAAGACCAGTGAAACAAATGCACTGAAAATATTTGAATACACCGAAATTACATTTATTTTTATTATCTTTATTAGATTCATAAGTTAACAATCGGCTGAATCGGTATAATTTACTTTTTTTTTAAAAAACAAAATGGAAATTTAAAAAAAATTAAATATAATGATAGTCAACATACGATTTCCGAAGCTGATAACAAAACACAGACAAACATATTACTAATTGATTTCCTTGACATTTTATATGTTCCTTTAATGGAATGCTAATTGCTTTCTTCTCTTTTCTAAAATCCTGCTGTAATTTTCTATCTTGTAACCTTCTGTGGCGCATTCACCGATCATCACTCTATAGCTTATAGCCTTTATATATATACTGAGTGGCCGATTGTGATGCCGATTCACTACTATATGAAATTCGGCCGTCATCTGCATATAAACATTAAAAACTTACTTCTGCTTAATTGTGATACGCTGCGCATTCCTTTAGGTTCCGAGAGGAACACAAGGATTCAACAACACATTTCCATTTCATCCTGTTTTCTACAGTTGTCTTCGCCTAACAATAATAGCTTTTCAAGTATTGGTTTGTAGGGATTTGGTTGATTGGTTAAAGGATTTCATCATGAGCTGACATTGGATAGAGAACCATTAGAAAACCAGCTGGGAGTACTCGACAGCCAGCTGTTTCGTCAGCATGCTTTTGGGCTCTTAAGCAGTACGCACCAACCGGGGTTCGAAAACAGGACCTTCTGGTTACAAGGCGACCTCGTAGACCATTAAGCCACTGAATATCAATACTTGAATATCAATGAGATGCTCACTAGCGACTTGCCTTATTCAGGTAGGTAGTTACCTGGGGTTCTAGTGAGAAGTCGTGACCAGCAAGGTGCAGCAGGTCGAGTGTGAGGACAAATACTCGCCAAAGACATTGGCTGGCGGTTGCGCTATATCGTGAATTGGCCATTGGATTGGGTCCCAGTGGCCTAATCGTCTACGAGCTCGCTTTTTAACCAGAAGGTCCTGAGCTGGAACCCCGGTAGATGCGTACTGAAGAAGAGTCTCAAACTGGGACAAAACAGCTGTCCAGTACTCCCAGCTGGTATTCCGGTGGTTCTCTAACCAATGTTAGCTCACGGTGAAATTCTGTAACCAATAATAGCTTTATTCTGAACAGTGTGTGTTTAATGTATAGAATTTTCAGAGGAGTCTGTTGCATGATATTTTATCCTCATTGAGGATCTTCAAATAAAAGATTTATTGACAATGGGTCATGTGACACAGTTCTATCTGACCTTGAGAGCAAGAACAATCAGCAGTGATGTCGCTTCTTTTTCTCCTTCGAGAAATAAACGACATTTTGTTGAACGCCAACTGTAGAAAGTTCAAGAGTACATTTTGCGAAGAAGGAACATCACTCAGGAACGGTCATCTCATGTACTCTGGTGTGTTGACATCCAGGCTTACGCTTTTTCTCATATTTGGTAGAAACTTGAGAATAAGCAGGTTATAAAAACGTTTTAAATGCACCCCAGAGTAAACAATATTACTCGATTTAAACAAATCCAATAATAAAAATTATATGTAATATATTAATGGAGGTTTCCAGTAGCCCAAACTTTAACCAGGCCGCCAAAATTGTCTAATCCATTTCAGTTAACTGCAGTATATTTTTTGGAAAAGATAAGTTTTGTTGTTGAATTGCCAGACTTTTCCGTCACTGATTCTTTCTGGTCATTTGATATTCAATATTGAAGGAAGCAGACTTTAAAAAAAATGGGAAACTATTCAAAATGTTTTCGTACCACTCCAAGTCTTTAAACCCCATAGAAGCATTAATTCAACAATAATATTCAAACTGTTATTAGGGCAGTAGATTTCAATACCGATTCCAGATTACTGAAAGTATATCTTGCCTTCCCACACCTGACGTTGACATCTTCATCCATGCTGCCTGCATTTAAAATAATACTGCTTAGATAAGTGAAAGAAGTGGCTTCATCCAAACTTCTTTTGTCGATAGTGACTGGTGAATGTCGCTTCTATTATTGGTTAGTTATCTTCATCACCTCTGTCTTCTTTCTGTATTCACCTAAAATCTTCAAATCTGTGTGACCTTTGACATAAGTGTTCCATAAAGACTAAACTAATGTCCGCTGCCAACTGAATTTGAGGCATAGCTGTTAACGTTCTAGTTGCAATTCGTTACCAGTAGTGTTCATCAAGCTGGATGTTACTTTTGACACTCACCAATGACACTGGCCGCCAGTAGAGCAATACATTATAAACTGGCAAAAGTTTATCATTCTCGAGAGATAGTATGGTCCACAAACACGCCTTGTAACCAGACGGCTCTGTGTTTTTGATCCCTAATGCAAGCGAAAAGCAAAAAGTTGTCAGAAGAATCATCCAGAGAAGATAAGACTTCAGATGAACATAGAGGAAACAGAGGTTATGAAGATTCCTGGACAAGAACAACAACAGAAAATGATCACCATAAATGGGAGGAACCTGAAAGAAACAACCTCTTTTACCTATCTGCGAAGCATCGCCTCAACTACAGGTGGAACTGACGAGGATATCAAAGCAAGAATCAGGAAACCAAGACAAGCTTTCACTACTCTCAAGTCTGTGTGGAGGTCAACAACACTCAACATCAAAAATAAGATCCGGATTTTCAACTCCAATTTGAAGTCAGTGCTAATATACGGATCAGAGACTTGCACTGTGCGTCATAAAGAGCACCTCAAACAAACTACAGACATTCATTAACAGCCAGTTGTCTTCGCTGAATACTCAAGATCAGATGGCCAGTCTGAAAAGATGAGCAACAGATATCTGTGGGAGCGAACCAACCCAGCAGGAACCGATTGTGAAACAAATATGCAAGATGAGATGGATTGGCCGTACTCTGAGGAAACCATCAACTGACATCACTAGACAAGCCATCGCTCGAGTGGAACCCGAAAAGGAAGCGGTGATTTGGCCGTCAGTGTGAGGGTGACTTGGAGGAGGTCATGTGAAGAGGAGATGAAAAAATTTGGGCAGACTTGGAGCCAGGTGAAGATTCTAGCAGAGAACCGAACGCAATGGAGACGCACGGCTGAAGCCCTTTGTTCCTCTAGGAATTAAAGGATACAATAATAATATAATAATAATGAGGTGACGAGTGAAGCTTAATAAACAGTGTCAAACCAAAAACAAAACGGCTTTCAATGCTTTTTTAAGCAACGTCATTTCATCGTGTCACTTGAAAATCGATTCAGCAGAGTAAAACATATTTATATACATAAATCTCTCCGACTGACCTTCTCATCTTATATGTCTAGTTTAATAATTTGTAATAAATCAAATAATTCCAGTCCATTACGTCACTGCATCAAAAAACACTAACGATGCATTAATTACAATCAGTCATATTCGTTCGCTTCCGTGTTGTCGCTGTCCTTGTTGTTGTTGTTGTCGTCGACTGTTTTCCTGCCTGGTGAAAATAACTACGTCACTTTATTTGTCTGTATATATATATTATGAAAAAGAATAGACTAAGTGTTAATTGTTTTGCTTCGTAATTCTTCTCTTTCTTTTTCTGTTTTGTTCGGCGATTTCTCTATCCTTACTTACTTATGCTAAATCGCAAAATCAATTCAGCGTTAATGTAAAATCTTTTGAGGAAGTGAGAAATAATAAAACGACATTGAGTAGTAGTAGGCTATGGCTACTGGAGACATATGCACAAAATGTTTTAAAAATAGGCTTTTTCCGTTAAACTGTAATGCGAATATTTTGGTGATGAGTAGCATTCTAGGTGAATTCATTCATTCGCTTGACTATACAATTGAATCTACATATATTTGGTGATTTTGTAGCTCTTTTCATTAATTAACACCACTTAGGAAGTCAGGAAAATCCAACGAATTCTTGACTATTTTGAGGGTCTTCACTAGTACTCAACTCAATAGCGGATTGAATCTTGGATCTTTAGCTTATCACTCAAGCCCACTGAACATTCGGCGACTATTATTATCAGATTCAGCAGTACATCTGCATTGCCCTCTGTTGTCCCTGTTGTCCATTTAAGCTGGCTCCATGACTGTCCATAAGCTTTGATTTCTTCCTCACATAATCCCCTCGATTTCACCTTTGGAGTAATGCACAACTCATCCTTCCCTATTTGGGTTTCAGTAGTGGGTCTGCTTGATGTGTGATGCCATTCATCGGTCTTACCAGAGCTTACTGAATCTATCTTCATTTTTTGTTTCCTGCACATTTATTGGCTGACAGGTCATCGGTTGGTTCATTGTCAGACTGTCCAGCTATTTGATCTCCGCTACTGAGCAATTGTAGACATTGATGAAAGCCTGAAGTCCATTGGAAATGAATTTAGGGACTCACTAATTCTCTCAACCACCAAGAGGCTTTGACTTAACATCAGTGGTGCAGCCACTATATATATATATATTCGTATTCTTCAGTTTAAACATTTGCTAGGTTATGATGACAGATAATGGGACAATACATTAGTCAAAGTTTAAAAAAGTCAATCAAAAAATATATAAAACTTGATAAATTTGACTACAAGGCTGTCAGGTAATGATAAAGTATTCATAAAACTAAAATTAAAGGAGGGAAACAATATGCCAGGTGATTACAGAAAGGAGAAGAAATGTTGAAGCGCACTAGTTACTATCGATGAGACAAATCTAGAGGAAAATGCTGCTTTCACCTATCATTGCAGCTACAAGTAGCACAGATGAGGTTGCCAGAGGTAGTCAGGATAGGAAAATATAGGTGAGCATGAACAACACTGAATTAACTTTTGAAATCTACTGCACTTAGTACAAAGAGTAACATTCGAATTTTCAGCAATAGTGTCAATTCCGTGTCTCTTTATAGTTCACAGACTTGGAGCGCCATGAAACGCATTTCCAACAGCCTACCACAGACTCTCATCAAAAGCTGTCTTCACTGGATACTGAAGGACATGTAGCCGTCAGGTAAATATAAACAACAAGGAACCCTGAAGACGAAATAATATGCAGAAGGAAATGTAGATAGGTTAGAAAAAGACTGAAGAGGCCGTTGACTAACACCACCCTCTAAGCATTCGTTCTCGTGGAGCCCAAGTGAAAAACAAGTCAGGCAGTCTAATATGACATAGAGGAGATCACGTGAGGAAGATACAAAGGTTTATTGGTTGTCCTGAAGCCATCTGAGACTTCAGAAGACAAAGGGGGATGGTGATGAGCTTTTGAAGTCATATCCAAAGGGATAATAGGCAAAATAATGATAATTGATGAGGCGAGGAGAGAAGTTTGGCACTATGTCTTAACACACACACACAGTACTTGAACTGCTGTCTTCAGATACGTCTCACAAAATGAAGCTTTACTAACCAGGGCCTTTTGTTTTCTCTTAACCAAGTAGATGAACCGATAAACTCCTTTTCTCACATCAAATGTAGACTTGTCCAAATGTTTTCCTACAAGAATTCCCTCTTTTAAATTTAAGCACAGGATTAACAAACATCTTTTGCAGAATAACACGTATCCATTTTATTTCTTTGGTTATCATCAGCTGCGTACTACCTACAAGCTGTAATAAAATAAGTCAGTGTAAAACGATGTTAACATACTTTCGTCTATCAACAGGCATAATGTAAGAGCATCATAGTGAGATAAAATATCAGCATGATAAGGCGGCCGACACCCATAAGAGATAATTCCTCTTGGCCTTTTAAGTTCTACATCATCGTCTTTTCACTAGACCTCCTACACATCAAATTTTTATCTTCTCTTATCTAACTAAGCAATAATTCTTAATTTTTGTTATCGTCTTAACAACAAACGTGTCGATTTAATTTCCAAGAAACTTCCCTCCGACAAATAAAATGTACAAACAGACTGAGGGAGTTGCCATGGGATCACCAATATCCCTGAATGTGACAAATATACTTATGAACAGGTGGAAAAACCTAGAGACAGAAACGTTCATTCCCACCCTAAAAGCTTTGAAACTTAATTATTATCCTGTTTGATCAATCAGGAAGTGTGAAGGAAAGTGTAAAAATAAAATTATTAGTAAGGGTAGTGATGGTGATAACAATAATAATATTGATGATGCCATGCATGTCAAACATGCACAGAATAATGACAACACCAACAGTAGAAAATTGAAACCACCAGTATTACTTTTAAACAAAAAAGAAACTTCGGAAACCCTACCCAGAATTCTTAACAATACAGGAATAAAAGTGGCTGACACTTAAACCTAGAAATTCAATTAAAAACAAGGTTGGTCGGTTAAAGGATTAATCCTGTGGAACTAGTTAAACAAAACATTTCAATTTATCTAATACCCTGCTGAAATGACTGCCAGGTCAAGCACATAGGTCAATGTAGTAGAACAGGTGTGCAGTCAGACTAGCAGGGCATGAAAACCTAGCAAAATCTAGATTAGCTGACACGAATAAGATAAGAAATCTAGTGAATAGTTCAGCCATAGAAAGCACTACATGCAGTTACACACAGACATACAATAGGATGGGATAAGATGACAGTTCCAAAATCTAATGTAACAAGTTGGAGGAAGAGATTGATAACAGAAGCTTTGTTTATCGATTCAACTGAGGGAAATACGTGTAATAGGAATGATTCAACACCTGTCCACCCAGATATCTGGAAAATTCTACTAAAAATACGACAAATAGGAGAGAACAAAGGAAACTAAAAAAACTCAAGTATCGAAGTCGTTTGATTCTAATTGATGATATGATTATGAACAACAATAAACTGTGTTCGAAACCTTGTCATCCAGTGAATAATACTGTTTCACTCACTGTGTGATATATCTAATAAACAAACTAATATGGAATTACTTACTACCACAGTACCCAAGTTTTACGCGTACGTTCGCTCTAACAATATATAAACATACGTACATTGTTATACTCCAGCTTCCTTATCATCCTGATGTTTAAAATCACTATAGTGCTCTGACAATATGCTAGAATTATTTTACACTGACTTATTTTAATAATGATTACAGAAGCTGAATTGGCCATACTTTGAGAAAACCATCAAATGGCATCCCACGCCAGGCCATAGCTCGAGTGTAACTCGACGGAATGGGAAGCGGCGAGTTGGTCGTCAATGCAAGGGTGATATTGAAGAGGTCATGTGAAGAGGAGATGAAAGCATGTGGGCAGATGTGAAGTCAGATTAAAACATTAGCAGAGGACCGAACGGGATGAAGACATGCTGATGAAGCCTTACGTTTCTCTAGAAACTAAAGGAAACAATAATAATAGGTTGTACACAGCTGATGATAACCAAGAAAATAAAATGTATCCTTACTATTCTGCACTAATGTTTCTTCTTTTTTTTGCTCAGATGCTTTACTCTTTATCAACGTGCTATTCTTGTTTCAGCGAGCTTATATAAACTGGCAAACTTAGTCTAACACACTTATTTGCTGAAATAATAAGCACTTTATGCCGTTTAGTGAAATAAATATGGTTTAGTCGTTATTATCTTACCTCTGGGTTTTACTGTATCTACTTCTAATAATCCATCCTTTTGTAAACGTGACAAATGAAAACCAGTCTCTTTCCTTTGCTTTCTGGTTTCTCGTTCTCCGTGTTTTAAGATAAAATGTTTGAGGTTCCCATAATTCACAGAATTTTTATCACCAACCGTGAATTCCTTCTTCGATTTTGTTTTCTGAATATGACGCCTTTGTTTTATAAAAAGTTGTGTTTTCACCAGACTCTGCTTCAAACTCATATGACAAAAAATAAAGTCAGATTTACCGCGGTCCTGAATTTATAGCGTTAGTAAAGCATTACGATACTCAATAAATATGATTGGAAAACCCGAATTTATTACATTTTGTGAGGCAGTGTCTCGACTTGCGTTAAATCCACCGAAAAGAAGTTCTTTGCTTACAACCTTTTTCTCTAATTTACTGATTACCAATGCTTAGGCAGCACCTTTTGGATATTTGAATAAAGCAAGAACAACAGTGGTTCGTGCAGAATAATATAGTACCATCATTATTTATTTCGTTGGCTTCTCATCAGCTCAGCTGCTTACAGTCTAAAGTTTTGACTTACTTACAAATTTTACATGATGTCACTTGACAGAAGGCCCCGGAATTAGTGAAAAGTGCACACAAAATTATGCTTACTTAGTTTTTTTACACAAGCAGTTCAAGTTTAAACGAACTAAATGTATGTCTACAGTGGTAAAGGAGTTACGTAATAAAGGAGAGGGATGCGTAATATGATGAGTGACTAATAAATTAGGTAACAATGTACTGAGTTCAACTCAGAACATAGAAACAAGAGGCAAGCAACATTACACTATCTTTGTTAAAGCGCATGGTAAGTTTAAAGCCAAAGATTATGAAATCAATGGAAGGTGAGAATAAAGACATTCAGTAACCAGGTGGGCAAGAAAAGACTGAAAACCGTTTCTTTCTGAACACATAGATCGGGTTTCAGGCGTTTGATTACGGTTGCTTCGACAAACTTGAGGAGATTTGAGCTTCTGTCTATTGATAATTTTAAAGGATTTCGCAATTTCCACCTCATTACGCGCATCAAGTAGATGCCTGTTAATGATATTATTGTAAGCGTTTGTTCCCTCGAGACACAGTCTTTTCTGTACATGTTCAGAAAATCGGAGGTATGCCTTTCTTTCTGTTCTCCCAATGTAACTGCTCCCGCAGATACACTTGAATTTGTATATACACTTGGAATTAACATGAGAAGGGTATCTGTCGACTTGTAACTGCACTGCACCAAAGAGCATGCTGTTCGATAGATAAGAACCAACACAACCGCAGGATAGGCTTTGGCTAGTGACATACTCAGTCTTTCGTTGACCGTTGCTGCAATATTTTGATATTAAGGTAGAACTTTAGCATTCTGCTAAAGTCTTCTTCTTTTCAGCAATGAAAATAATGACAGCCTAGTTCTAGACAAATATTGTCGCAGACAATACGAAGATCTCCACATATATCAAAGTAAAATCTATACATATATTTTCTTTGCAAAAAATTGACATTAGCTGACAAGGTATTAGGTTTCATAAAAGTACTAGTGACTTCAAAACACGCCAATGTCCATAATCCCATTTTCCTTATCCCTCAATTTTGAGAATATAGATGGAAATAATTTTAGACTGCACGCAAGTGTTTAAACCTTAAAATTATTCGGTAAATAGAATATTTAGTTCTGTATACATCTCATGTTATTACACACCTTTCGATTTCGCATATCGCTGAAGAATTATATTACAAATGTTTTAATATACTGACAAACTAATCCTTCTGTGGGCTTTATCCTGTTCTTACTGAGCATATTTATATTGAAAGAAGCTCACTATTCGTTTGAGAAAATTATCTGTTAAGCGAAGAAAAAAAATCCAAACATGGCACGCAACATTATTGGTGAGAAGTCCTAAATGAATCCTTCACAGCGATACCTTTGAATGAAAATAGGTGGAAACTAAGTAGCCTTCCCACAGGCTGCCCTGATTTGATTCCGAAGCACAGAAACGTTTTGTGCACTGTCTGTTGAATGATAGATTACTCGCCGACCATGACTCAAATGGTGCGGGTTCGACTTTAAATTTGTTTTAATTTTTATTATTGCTTGATTCCACACAGTATTTTTGGTACATTTATGAAATTTCCAGCATTTGATAAAGGTAGCTCAAATTTTGCAGGCCAACCATAGATAGCAGATGTGTGTTGGCGGAGGATTGAACCTCGGACCATGTGCATGATCGGCGAGAGTCGTAACTGCTGTGCAACCGAATCACTTCTTGTCAACGTAATCCCAAACGTTGTGCAGGCGATAGTAAGCACGGCAGAGAGGAAACGTTAGGAGGGAGGCAAGCAACCCTATCTCATTAAAATGACGCCAACGAGACTTTAAGGTTCAAGCTTGAAGTAAATGAACAAAAAGGAAGCGAAGTAGTTTTTAACTTTATCTGTTAATAATAAACTGTTTCCTATTTCATAAATTTAATTCTTTTCGTCACGGAAATTTTAAAAAAATGAAGAAAAACTGTCGAATTTTGTAATTTTTTTTCTACATCTCCCCTTTCCTGATTCAACAAGTTCACATGTTGTAACTTAATGCCGTCATATTTTTTTCTTCGAGTTAAAACAAGAAAGATCAAATTTCCCCTATTACAAACAGAGAATGGTCAATCTCTCACTCCCTTGCATTTCTGCACTTTGATTTTGATTACGTCAATTCTACAGTGTTATAAAATTAGGAATTACGTAACATGTTGAAAAAGGAGACGATAGATAATTAGAGTTTAATTAAATATCGTAAAAGTACAAAAGAAATTAGGAATAAGAAAGAATGGAAAGTTTTAACTAGATTTACTAAGGCCATGGGAGAGATAAGTGGTAGAACAAACCTCTTTTGTATACAAAGACAAGAACTGTCCTCTTGAATTCTCATAGTTTCGCCTATGTATGAAAGACAAGTTCAAATTCCGTCATGGAAGGTCCTATCGAGTGTGACGAGTAACCTAAAAAAGAATTATTCTATCCGCTTTGCAACCACTGTCAATCAAGTGAGATAAAACAGAGCTTACAATAGATTTTGTTTAGCCCTTTCCTAACCATGAAGTGGCTTTTTCTAGCTCTCTAGTTTTTCACGGTGTATAGCATTCTCCACAGATACAGTTTAACTTATAAATGCACAGCTAGACAGCTTATCTTACACTTGAGCAATCATAACTGGTAAGTTGAAAAATGACAAACAAAGGGTAGCGGCAGTATAAGTTCGTCTGCCTTCACCGGCCAAAATTCTTCTGAATTGCATAATCATACCTATTTCAGTACAACTAGATAATTCTGACCTTATGATCTATATTATATATGTGTAAACCAAGTTCACCTTGAACAGTTTGAAGAAATTTGGGCATTGGGTATATGATATCCATTATAGTAAAGTTTTTATATTTCTCAATGAATGAATGAAAAACAAAACGATATTGTTGTCTTTACTGACGTTTCGCTATTTAATGCTGCTAATAGCTTTACCAAAATAGTAATATTAAACCAGAATTTACAAAATTTCAGCTCATATACAACAACTTAATCATCGTTCCTCAGTATGGGATAAATTTTACTTTGTCAAGTTGGTCAATAGATAAAGATAATAAAACTAGGTGTAGATTGCTGGATTTGATAAGTGTGTGAATTTTAATAAAAGCAGTGTGCGCTTACATAATGAAATTACTTATCACATTCCTGCTGATTTTGTCATTTCATGGGTGGTCGTGGTGGGGTGTTGTAACCAGGTCATATTCTGTTTTAGTCCATCATTCCTACTCAGACAATTTGGATGTCACTTGATATGAAGTGCTTCTAACGATGCTAGACGTTCTTTGTGACTTCTGAAGTTTTTCTGGATTATTTCAATATTGTCAGAACCAATTTTGTGGACTGATTCTACAGCGTGTAGACAAACTATGTCTGGCTGATAATTTTTCACGCTTTTCTAGTTCAACTGAATTTCTTGGTGTTCAAAAAGATGCGACTCTACTGTGTTTATTTCTTCTGATTTTGATTTCTTGCGATGTTTGTCCAGTGTATATCGCATCAAATTTCAAGCAAGCATGTTATTTTATGGGCACAATTAGACAGAGAATCCTTGAGGATTTGGTTTTTTATATGGACGAGGTTGTGAGCTATAATTTTCTTGAGTTCCCATGTAATCTTAAATACTGCCGGTGCTTACTGTATTAGTTTTACTGCCTTCCATCCGCCTTCATCTCTGTTTCAACTTTGCTGTGCATGTAAATTGATGGTGATGTGAACTGAAATGTGTGATATGTTAATTTTGGAATACCGTAATTAATAACACCTTTGTAAGTGAAGAACTTAGACACTGTGGTAGAATTTAATTCCATGTTAGATAAGTTCATATTAAATATCACACAATGATGATGTGGTATTACCAACTGGATGATGTTTCAAGCATAACTAGTAAGTAACTCAGAAAATTAAAATAATGAAATCAAACAAATGAAGGCAGTATTACTTGCAGATGACTACTCACCAGAATTAATTCAAAAATATATGAAGAACCACAGGAAAAATAAGACTAGTTATAAAAATGATGAAAATAAAGAGAATAATATGGAAATCGAAGCCCTTGCAAGAATGCCGCATAAAAAGGAACGTCAGATACCGTTACGTAGGATCCTCAGCCGACTAACTCTCTCAGAGGTAAAGTCTGTCGGCTTAAGGACCCAATCGATCCAGTTAAGAAATATAATATAATTTACAGAATACCTTGAGTTCAATTAAATAGACCAAACAACTAGATCGGGGTCAACTAGATTACTGGAACATAACAATTTAGCTAGCTAGCTAGATCTTGAATGATTTACCCCGATAAGTTAAATGACCTAGAAAAGAGCTCAGCCACAGCTCATCCATTGCATTCACTTACATGTAGTCACAAAATAGGACGGGACAGGGTGAAGGTATTAAATGGTAATATAGTTAGGCGGAGATAAAGGGAGGTTAATCACTGAATCTTTGTTTATTGATTCAACACCTTGCACACGTTCAATCGAAATGACTCGGTGCCTATACTCGAGATATGAAAAGTTGCAACAAACAACAAAAGGAAGCTGGAGAGAGACAGAGAAAGAAAGAAAATATATATATATAAAACAAATTTTGAAGCTGTGTGACTAATATCAGTAAAAAGTTATGTATGGCAAGATAAAATTGCATAAAGAGCGATATACAATAAGACCGATTGTAGACTTTAGAAACACACCAACGTATACGCTATCAAGATTTCTTTCGGCAATACTAAGACCGACAAGAGACAACTCAAAAGCTAGAATAATAGATTCATTTGAATTAGTAAGGCAACTAAAAATCACTAAAATAGAGGAAGAGGAAATACTATTCAGCTTTGATGTAAACAGTCTCTATACGAAAATACCCATTGCCTATTGCAATGAATGCACTGGAAGAGAAACTAAAAGAAGATAATGGCCTAAAAGATAGAACACAGTTATCAGTAGAAGAGATAATAAAAGGGGTGGAATTGAGTCTGAAAACAAAATATTTCACATTCGAAGGGCAAATATACCAACAAAATGAAGGAGTAGCTACGGGATCGCCATGTCTTACCAATAATAGCTGACATATTCATAGATTATTGGGAAGAGAATGCACTTGAACCATTCAGGTCATCACTAAAATGTTGGTGGAGATATGTAGACGACACACAAGTAATAATGAAAAAAACGATATTGAAAAACCTGTCTCACACATAAACAGTCATGTCGACTCATTAAAATTCACTACTGAAATAGAGAATGAAATTGGGGAACTGCCTATGTTAGACTGCAAAATACAAAGAATAACAGATGGTAGCATTAAAACGATGATATATAGAAAAATCACACACTCTGGAAGATTCCTTGATTATCACTCAGCTCATCCACTCACAGTAAAACGAGGATTAATACAAAATCTTGCAAATAGAATACGTAGACTTACAACAACACCAGAGGATCACCGTCAAGAAATAAACGTCCTATTCAAAATGCTACTCGAAAACAACTACCTAAAAGAATTTATAAAAGATAATATAAAAAAGAGAAAAAAGAGGGTAAAACCGGAAAATAACAAAATGGAAGAATGGAAAAAATCAGTCACAATACCATATAAAAATGGTACATCAGAGGCAATTCAAAGAAACCTCAAAAATTTTGGCATTTGCACAACGTTTAAACCGACGAATCTAATCAAAAATAAAATAAATCAATTTGATTTACAAAATATCTTGTGCTAACTGTCAGACTAAATAAGTGGGGCAAACGTCCAGATCACTCAAAATAAGAGTGAATGAACACAAACGCCTAACCAAAGGTCAACCAACAGGAACACAAGCCTACAAGAATCTTGAAAAACTTCATCGATAGCTGCACATGCATGGGACAAAAACCATAATATTGATTGGAACAATGTGTGTATTCTAAAAACGAACATGAACAAATGGAAAAAAAGACTTATAACAGAATCGATATTCATTAAAGTCATTCTGGATACATGTAACAAGGGTGACTCAGTACAACTATCACCAACTTGGAATATAATTCTGAATTCAAAGAACATGAATGAGCAAAAATATAATGAACTATATTTATGATAAATGTGTAAACAAAAAAATTCCAACAGTGGTGTGAAAACGGGCAGTAATTTTGCTCGAAATATTACCAATAACAAAACTTATCGTTGTGTGTAAACTTTTGAAATATAATTATACTTTATCTGTGTGACTAAATTGATATGATCATGAGTGGCAATAGTTTATGCTCAAAACATCATCCATTTATTAATTCCACATCACTTTAGGATATTTGAGATAACATTTTCTATTCGAATACATAGCAGTTCTTAGCTTAGATCATTTTTAGCTTCCGGGAAAAATTATTAAAAGTTTTACTTTCTTGGGTTCCAATTGGAAGAGTAGGCTTCACCAGCTTACATCAATTTTCTCATATTTTCTACAGTCTTTCGTGGCTACCTCAACGATTAGCCATAAGCTTTAATTTCCTTTTTTGCATGTTTCCCTCCATATCACTATCAGATATATGCTTAAGTTGTCGTTTTCAATTTTTGCTTCACTCGACGGTCTGCTTGGCGCATGATGTCACTCAAAAGTACCCTTAAGTTAATTCCAGTCCGCTTGTATTTCCTACTGCATATCTGTTGGTCAATAGGTGGTTGGTTGTTTTTCATTCAAAGTCACTTGTTGATAATTCTTTTCTGGCCAGCCATCTGATCTTCAGCAAGGGACAAATGCAGCAGTTGATAAAAGTTTACAGCTTGTTAGGGAGAAAATTCAAAAAAAATGAAAATGTCCATATTTGCATAAAGTGACATCACTCCTCTAAAGTAGCCACTCAATCAAGGCTGGTCATCCCAGATAGACATGGATGAGATCGTACGAAGGAGAGAAAAAATTGCTTTTTGGCTGTCATTGAGTCGACAGAAAGTGACTGTAGCGAATTTTATTGTAACACAGTAGCTGTTTAGAAAAATACACATGCAATCGGAATGAAGCAACGCCTATGATACCGGCCGATAACTGCTACCTTGCCGTGGTGGTCGGGCTTGAATGCCACAGTGACCCAACAAGCTAAACTGGCTGAGACTCATGTCCCTGCAGGTCCTACCATGCCAGGAAGGTTGTTTGGATAGCGGTTAGACTAAAAGCAGTTACCAAGGGGTACATGGGCTCCAGAATCCAATTGGATCAAATGGCGTACGAACCTATATGGGTCACCGGCAACCATGGGAACGCAGCACCTGACGCTGCTCCGCTGCCTTGCGGATTAGACTCCAAGTCAAAGGCTCGGGGGGTGGTCCCTTAATAAAACCACCTGCTTCGGTCTGGGCGCCCGGGCAGTATCTCAGCCCTCACACAATGAATGAATTGAAACAACAAACTCTCATTGAAACTCAACGCGCGCTAGTAAAAATGATTCCAAGCAATACTGATCCCTCAAGCAACTTATTTCCTTCCTATCTTACTTTTATTTTTACACATAGTTTCCTGTATTTTACCTTTTCTAACCTTGGCTTCTTAACCTTCGACAGCCTTTCGCCTTTGTCGAGATTCCCAGCCTATCTGTGTCGTTTCGAGATGTTAGTGAGTAGTCCTCAAAATGGCTGTCCCCAATGTGACTTCTAACACAGATATCCTGAAACCGCGTGCTGCGTTCAAGCTGGCTACCTACAATGTTCGGACGCTGATGCAAATCGGACAACAGGCAGGGTTGGCAAGAACTTTGGAAAGCCTCGCTATCGATGTCTGCTGCATTTCGGAGACCCGCATTCAAGTTCCCAGTGAAGTGCTTCGACTGTCCTCTCCATCTGGAAGTTCTAGTAGTATGTACCACCTGCGCTTATCCGGGGACCCTGTGGCATCAGCATCCGGCGTAGCTGGTGTCGGTGTCGCACTGAGCGCTAGAGCCAAAGCTGCACTGCTCGACTGGATTCCCATTAACAGTCGTTTATGTGCTGTGAGGCTGGAAGGATATACGAAAGTAGGGAGTAGTAGGCCAGATTATTATTATTATTATTGTTCCCTTGGGTTCCTAGTGGAACATAGGGCTTCAACTGAACGTCTCCACTTGCTTCTGTCTTCTGCTGTTCTTTTCACTTGCGTCCATGTTATCCCATACTGTTTCATCTCCTCCTCACACGATCTCCTCCATGTCACCCTTGGACGTCCCACTCGCCGCTTCCCTTTCGGGTTCCACTCGAGCACTGGCCTGACGCGCGATGTCACTCAACGGCCTCCTCAGCGAGTGTCCAATCCATCTCCACTTCCTCCTGCATATTTGTTGGGCGATTGGTTCCTGTTTCGTTTGTTCCCATAGCTTCTTGTTTGTGATTCTTTCTGGCCATCTAATCTTCAGTATGGAGCGAAGACAGTTGTTGATAAAGGTCTGCAAACTGTTGGAAATATTCTTGGTGACCCGCCAAGTTTCTGATCCGTATAGAAGAACTGACTGACTTGACGTTTGTATTGAAAATCCGAATTTTGTTGTTGTTGATGCTGAGGAGTGACGAAGATTTCCAGATCGGTTTCAGGTTGATGAATGTGTTTCTCGCCTTCCCGATTCTCGATTTGACATCCTCGTCCGTTCCTCCTGTGGTTGAGACAATGCTCCCTGGATAAGTGAAAGAAGTAACCTCTTTCAAATCCCTCCCGTTGATGGTGATTGGCACTGGATGTTGCTGCTGTTGTTGGTTGGTTATTTTCATAACCTCTGTCTTGTCTATGTTCACCTGGAGTCCTGTCTTTGCTGCTTCTTCGACCAGTTTGTCGGTTTTCGCTTGTAAGTCTTCGATTTTGTGTGACATCAAACATAAATCATCCACGCGTGAAATCCATGTCTTGTATATTCTTTACGTCGGTCCAGGATATCCCTGTCTTCTCGTTTCCCACTGTCTGACGCATAATCCAGTCCACCACAATTAGGAATATCATTGGTGATAATAAGCACCCTTGTCTGACTCCTGTGTTTACTCCAAACGCTTCGCTGAGTTTTCCGTTGTGGATCACTTGACATGTGTCGTTGTCGTACAGTTGTTGAATAAGGTTGATGAATATTTGGGGTACGCCGTAGTACTCCAGTAGTTTCCAAATTACTTCGCGGTCAACGCTGTCGAAGGCCTTCTCAAAGTCTATGAAGTTGAGGTAGAGATTTGATTGCCATTCCATGCTTTGTTCGATGATAATGCGTAGAGTTGCAATTTGGTCAGAACATGATTTGCCTTTCCTGAATCCAGCTTGTTCTGGTCGGAGTTCTGTATCCAGCGCGTCCTTGATTCTCTCCAGGATGATGCGACTCAGGATTTTACTTGGCGTCGACAGGAGCATGATTCCTCGCCAGTTCTTGCAGAGTCCCAGGTCGCCCTTCTTTGGTAGTTTCACCAGGTAACCTTTCCTCCAGTCAGTAGGCACGTTTCCCTCTTTCCAGATCTTTTGCAATAATGGAGTCAGCATATCTGCCGTCGTTTCTGGGTCCGCTTTCAGTGCTTCCGGGGGTATTCCATCTGGTCCAGCTGCTTTTCCAGCTTTCAGAAGCTTGATTGCATTCATGACTTCAGTTTTCGTTGGAGGATTGGTGTCAACTTGCAGTTGTTTACGTGCTGTTGTTGGTATAACAGGACAGGTTGTAGGTGGTAGTAGGTTCAAGAGTCCTTTGAAGTGGTCCGCCCATTGTTTAATCAGTCTTTCTTCTTTGATAATTGGGTTCCCTTGGCTGTCTTTTATAGGTTTCACTTGTGTTGATCTCTTCCTGGACAGAGACTTGGTTATCTGATATAGTGTCCTCAGGTCCCTTTTGCCTGCTGCCTTCTCAGCTTCAGTAGCCAGGTTGTCGTAGAATTGTCTTTTGTCCTTCCTGGCACTCTTCTTCACTTCTTTGTCCAGTGCTGTGTAAGTTGAGTTCAGCGTCTCTTTCTCTTGTCCATCTTTGCATTGAATCATTTTTTCTTTCACCTTTCTCCTCTCCTCTATTAGTTTCCAAGTGTCTGTCGAGAGCCATTCCTTGTCTTGTTTCTTCTTTCTTCCTAAAACCGTTGAGCACGTTTCGTTGAAAATTACCTTCAGAGAGTTCCAATGGTCTTCCACGGATGATTCCTCAGTGGTGCCACGTAGTGTTTCCTGCTTTGCTCTGACAGTTGCAGTGAAAATGTCCTGTGTGATTGTGTCCTTCAGTTTGTGAGTGTTGAACTTGCATTGTGGCCTATCCCCAGGTATCCTCGAGGCTTTCAGCTTCACCTTGAAAGTCCCTTGTACCAGATAGTGGTCTGAACCCACATCTGCTCCTCTCCTCGATCTTGTGTCCAGTAGGCTCCGTCTCCACTTCCTTGAGATTGAAATGAAGTCTATCTGGTTTCTGGTGTGTCCACCTGGTGAAATCCATGTTGCCTTGTGTATGTCCCTGTGTTTGAACACACTGCCACCAATCACCAAATCATTGAAGGCGCAGAAGTCTGAGAAGAGTTCACCATTTTCGTTCATTTCACCGAGGGCCTCACGACCCATGGTGAGTTCTCTTCCTGTATTGTCTCCTCCCAGTTTCGCATTCATGTCGCCCATCAGGATTTTGATATCGCTCTTTGGGACGTTGTCCATTACTGTTTGTAGTTGACTGTAGAAATCCTCCTTCTTCTCATGTTCTGAGGCGTTTGTAGGCGCGTAGCACTGAATGATTGTAACCTTTTTTCCTTTTGAGTTGAACCTGGCTGTCATTATCCTGGAGGAGATTGGTTCCCACTGCATGAGAGCTTTAGCCGCTGTTGGTGACATCATGATGGCTACTCCCTCGGTGTGCTCGTGATTGTCCTCTGGGTGACCGGAGTAGATTATTGTCTCTCCAGTTGATAGTTGGCTCCTTCCACATCCGTTCCATCTGCTCTCGCAGATTCCCAACACTTCTATTTTATATCTCCTCATTTCTGCGGCTACCTGAGCAGCCTTCCCAGCTTCGTACATTGTACGAACATTCCACGTCCCCATCCTTATTTTCGCTTTCATCGAAAGAAGGCACATCGGCTGACTGGCTTACCGAAGGCTTTCACCAGCCCGTGTCATTTCACTTCCCCGATTCCAGCGAAAAATAAGGTCACTATTTGTAATTTTAGAATTTTGAATATATTTGTGCGCTGAAGTTTTAGTAGCAATTTGGTTAAGTTTTGGGGGTGGAGTTGCTAGCACCACGCCCCAACCCTCCCTCTTTATCCGGGCTTGGGACCGGCTAGAATACTAGTGACCTAGTAATCTAGGCGAGGTTAGTAGGCCAGATAGGCGGTGTCTATTTGTTGTCTCTGCCTATGCACCGACGGATTGCAGCCCGGATGCAATGAAGGATGAGTTTTACTACCAACTGAGCGATCTGTTGAAACAGGCGGGTCGGAGGGATATCGTAGTGCTAGCTGGGGACTTGAACGCACAGGTCGGGCGTCTAAGCTCAGAGGAGAGTCGTCTAGGTGGTCAGTGGGGACTACATGGTCGCAGGTCAGATAATGGGGACCGTCTTCTGCAGCTTTGCGCGGATCACAACCTATTTCTAGCCAGCACCAACTTCCGGCACAGCCATCGCCGTAGCGCTACCTGGCGTCCTCCCTCTGCGAAGCAAGCTTGGACTCAGATTGATCATATTGCGGTCAGTTTCCGGTGGCGAGGATGCATACAAGACTGTCGCTCCTTCTGGAGCACATGCCTGGACTCCGATCATGCGTTAGTGTGTGCCAAGTTCGTCTTGCGATTTGGTGGGGTTCGTAAAAACCGTCGTCTAAGCGTTGATGTGAGCAAACTAGTAGCACCTGCTACTTCTTTGAAATATCAGAACGAGTTGAAAACAATGCTTGCCAGCAACCCCAAGTAGTATAGACGAACACTGGCTTCATGTGCAAGGTGCCATGCAAAAGGCGAGTGTAGCCGCTTGCGGCTTGAAAGAATGCTCCGCTAACAACCACTGGGTTTCTGCGAGTTCCTTGCAACTCATGGATGAACGCCGGTCCATTCCGGCTGGCAGTGAATACAACAATCAGCGAAAGGCGCTCACGCGCAAGATTAGACAGTATTTACGTAAGGACCGCGAAGCCTGGTGGTCAGAACGTGCGTATGAGATGGAGTCAGCTGCTGCATCTGGCAACAGTCGGAAGCTGTTCCAACTCATACGAGCCACCGGCAGCAAGAAACAAGGTGTCAGCGAGACGATCTGTGAGGCAGATGGCAATTACCAGCCTGAAGAGACGCCTGGAACGCTGGGCAGAGCACTTCGGGAAGCAGTTCAGCTGGCCACCAGCTTCATTGTCTACTATCATTAGCCCGAGTGCTCCTTGGTCGGTTAGTACCGACCCACCCACCGAAGCGGAGGTCCGTAAGGAACTCCAAGTTCTGAAACGCCATAAGGCGCCCGGCCCAGACAAATTACCCCCGGCTCTTTTTAAAGATGGTGGCGAGACTCTCATAATGGCTCTAACTGGGTTGTTCAGGAGGGTGTGGGAGACAGAGAGCGTACCATCAATGTGGAACGAAGCCATTATCGTCCTCATCTTTAAAAAGGGTCGACGTAATTCGTGTGACAACCATAGGGGTATCAGTCTGTTACCAGTTGCGTCTAAAATATTGGCTGCTGTCATGCTTCGCAGACTGTGCAAAATACGCGAAGGATTGATTCGCGAAGAGCAGGCTGGGTTTCGTTCAGGTCGTGGATGCATTGATCATGTGTTCACCCTTCGTCAGTTGTTGGAACACCGCCACACGTATTGCAGGCCGACGATCGCTGTGTTTCTTGATATTAGGGCTGCCTTCGATTCGTTGGACAGAACTGTGCTCTGGAACTGTCTGTTAGAGAGAGGTGTACCTGAGAAATTTGTTAACATCTTGAAAGCCCTATACAGAAACACCTCAGGTAGAGTGAGGGCATAAAACCAACTATCACCACTGTTCCCAACCAACAGTGGGGTTAGACAGGGTTGCCCAATCTCGCCATCTCTCTTTAACTTTGCCATCGACGACATTCTGGAGTCAGCTCTGAAGGATGTACGTGAAGGTGGTGTAGATCTGCTACCTGGAGATAGACTTTTCGACCTCGAGTATGCAGACGATATCGTCTTACTGTGCGATAGCATGCAGGCTGCCCAAATCGCACTTAATCAGTTGGCGATCAGTGTCTGTAAGTATGGTATGTGCTTTGCGCCGTCTAAGTGCAAAGTACTGTTACAAGATTGGCAGGAGCCTGTACCTGCACTCACTCTTGCGGGTGAACCGCTTGAAGTTGTCGATAAGTTTGTGTACCTAGGTAGTTGTGTGAGTGCTGGCGGAGGTGTGACGGATGAGATTTCCAACCGTATAATGAAAGCTAGGGTGGCATACATCAACTTGAGCCACCTCTGGCGCCGTCGCGACGTTAGCCTGGCTGTCAAAGGTCGAGTATACAATGCTTCGGTGCGGGCTGCGCTGCTCCACGCCTGTGAAACCTGGCCTCTCCGAGCTGAGGATGTGAGGCGACTCTGCGTGTTCGATCACCGCTGTCTCCGCAGGATTGCTTGCGTTCGATGGCATCATCGCGTGAGTAATTCTGAGGTTTGGCGGCGTGTGTTTGAACACAGTGGAGATCACCATTCATTGAATGTCGTCATCTGGAAACACCGGCTCCGGTGGCTTGGACATGTGCTGCGAATGTCACCCCAGAGTCTTCCGTACAGGTCTCTGTTCGCTAGTCCTGGGACGGGATGGAAAAGGCGGAGGGGTGGTCAGCCCATGACGTGGCGTCGTGGGATGAAGGATATTTGTGCTAGATTAGCATCGGTTGGTTTGTCACGACTCCTTGGTTGGGGTCTGAGAGATAGCTCAAATCGATGGCTCGAAACGTTATCGGATATGGCCAAGAATCGTAATCAATGGCGAATGTGTTGCGATTTCCTTCTTTCTTCCATTCCGGATGATAGTTAACGAACACTGTTTGAACCTGTTAAGAATGAGTGTTTTCCTTCCAGATGAAGTTCATTATTCGTTCTCTACTTATATATATTTTTTCTTTTCCTGCCTTCCTTTTTTTTCATCTATGTTGTTTTATTATTATTGTGTGGCGCATCCTTCTTGGTGCCATATTGTACCAAGTTTTAATGCGTTTAAATAAATAATAAATAAATATATGATAACGGAGATATGAAAAGTGGCAACAAACAACAAAGGGAAGTTGCAGAAACAGAAAGAGAGAAGGCAAACTGTGAAACCATGTGATTAAATTGACATGACTGCGAGCAGCAATAATTTACGCTCGAAACCTTGCTATCCAAATATCAATATTGCATCATCACGGTGTGTGATATTTAAAATAAAAACTTATCTTATATGGGAAAATTTCTCTGCTATCACATTCTAATACTGAAGTATATTAATTTCATTCACCCATTAATAACCATTGGTACTCAAGATAGTTGTCTGTAGTCTGATAAGAATATATGAAATAAAATGATGATATCATTTTGTCCCACTTGCCTTATCTAAATTTATCACGATGGACCACATGTCTAACCTACATTCTGGCTGCTGCTATCACATCGTCTTATCTCCAGCCCACCACAAAACTCTGAATTTAGAAGAACAAACGGAACCACCTATCACCAGTAGTAATAAAATTTTTTAAAAACAGTACCATAGGAAACAACCAGTTTTTTTCTAAGTTTCTTCAGACGTATATTGAAATTGCGCAATTTTTTTTAATACTGTCAGTAGTTAAAAAAGGTTTCTCACATGCTGTTCGACAGAATTTTGATATTTTTAAGTAAGATATCATGAGAAACACTCTACAATAAAGTGTTTAAGCAAAATGTGTAGGCTAATAATATTTTCTTGAATTATACTATGAGGTACAGAAAGGAAATATCTGCTATTTTAACTTTAGAATTCTTCATTTTTATTAGAAAAAATGCTGCTTGCTCTATCCCACCGTCTCACTAAACGAAAAGTATAACTATATTACTGTCTGGATTTAGTCTCATGCAAAGAGGCTGAAATGAACTTTTATGTCAAGTGTTAATTACCAAATGACTTCAGTTTGTGAACTATTAAAAACCAGCAATCAATAAGTAACAGTTGAATTGTTCTTGTCTAGGACTATTCAGCAGTACGCATTATTATTGTTATTGTTTCTTTTAATTCCTACAGGAACATAGGGCTTCAGCCGTGCGTCTCCACTGCTTTCGGTTCTCTGCTAGAGTCTTCACCTGGCTCCAAGTCTGCCCACACGTTTTCATCTCCTCTTCACATGACCTCCTCCAAATCACCCTTGCACTGACGACCAACTTGCCGCTTCCCTTTCGCGTTCCACTCGAGCGATGGCTTGTCTAGTGATGTCACTTGATGGTTTCCTCAGAGTATGACCAGCCAATCCATCTCCATTTCCTCCTGCCTATTTGTTTCACAATCGGTTCTTGGTTGGTTTGCTCCCACAGGTCCCTATTGCTGACCTTTCCTGACTGGCCATCTGATCTTGAGTATTGAGCAAAGACAACTGTTAATGGAGGTCTGTAGTTTGTTTGAGATGCTCTTTATGATGTGCCAAGTTTCTGATTCGTATAGTAGCACTGACTTCACATTGGAGTTGAAAATCCGGATCTCATTTTTGATGCTGAGTGTTGTTGACCTCTGCACAGACTTGAGAGTAATGAAAGCTTGTCTTGCTTTCCCGATTCTTGCTTTGATATTATCGTCAGTTCCGCCTGAAGTTGAAATGATGCTTCCCAGTACACATGCATGACCCTTACGTAGGTCGAAACCAGGATCTTCAAGACAGAAAGTGAGCTCGCTGACCACTTCGCTGCTGGGACAGAGTACAATGATCTATTGATTCTCACCGTAAAACCTCCAGGTCCTGAGTTTGGTCCACGGCAGCTTGGAGACTGCTAGGATGAAGATCTCAAGACTAGATAATCTTTTTTCTCTTCTAGGTTCTAACTCATCAATTTTACTTTTCACTTCGTTGAGTTCACACTGAAACTTTAAACTTTAAAGTTTAAGTAACGCTTGTATTGCTTTGGAGATGTATGGCCGTTAGCTTCACACCCGTCTTTGTCTCTTTTCAAAGCTTACCACCAGGCAGGTGAGGTTTCGGAGTGTGTCAGTCGTGACCACACCAGTGGCTGGCAAGCATTCTACTCCTTAGCTACTAACGCATCAACTCATCAGTGATGTATTAAAACTTACTAATCTGAAGCAGCTGCGAAACAGTCAAACCACCGTATTGTATTGGTGGTCAAAACAAAATGAATATCGATTTGCATCCGTTCACATTTTATTGATTAGTTTTTATTCACTTGACAATAAAGGATATGCACTTCCATTAATAAAGCTATTACAAATGAGTGACTGAAAGTCAGTCAAAATGATCTTCTGGTAATTTCCAATTATTCATAAATCATTAATTCTGCTGGTATTAGATGGTTGGAGGCAATCGGTAGGAAGCCTTGCTTGACCGAGGTTTCGTGCTAGTTGGCACTCACCAGTCAGCGGGGCGTATCTGAAACCTTGAGGGAACTTATGTCGTTTCTGATTGATACAACTCAGTCTGCACCTAAGATAGGACTATACACATTACACTAGTTACTAATTAGTGTCCAATCAAAAATATTCAATACAGTAAGGTCAACTGCGAGCCCAAATTACTCAATGGTAAACTGTCTGATTGCAGCACTGGGTGATGCGGATTTGAATCTCAGAAGAGACATGAGTTCCCTCAAGTTGGTTGCAGATACGCCTCCCTAACGAGTGCCAACTAGCAGGAAAAATAGGTCAAGCAGGGTTTCCTGGCGATTGCATCCAGCCACCTAATATCAACAGTTCACAGTGCGCCATGATGGCGAGCGACCTAGTGACATGATGGCCACATTGCAAACTTGACTCATAGAATTCAGTCTGCATCAAAGATAGGACTGCGAATGTCACAATAGTAACTGACTGGTGTTCATTCAAAAATCATTGATATTTATGGATTTTAACTGATTAAAAATACCCATTAAAATTTTCTAAACAATGGATACTGAAGAAAGAATACTCTTTTCACTACACCTATACTTAGCCATAGTGAGAGATGTTCTTAAGCACAACAAATCAAGTTCCTAGAGCAATGGCTAATATAACTCGCTCCACCACAAGCGCAGCTGAATTGGTAGATGCAATTTGAAGCGGCTAATCTAGTTACTTCATCTTTCAGTCGAGGAATCACCACCGGTCGTGTAGAGTATAAAACGTGTAGTTCGCCAGCGTTAAAAGTTCTCTGAACTGATTTCATTAGTTTCTTAGTAATTATTTCATTTGGTATATTGCCCTTGAATTGCAGTCGTATATGAAGAGGCTTCTTGTTTACGGATGGTGAGTAGTTGTTTTCCGCTTTCTTTGTCATGTGTTTCGTGATAAATTTGTCAGGATAGCTATTTTCGATCAAAGTATCATATACAATGCTCAATTCATCTTCAATTACTTCTTCTGAGCATATATCTCTAACTCTGTGGCTGAAGGTCTTTACTAAATATCTTTTGTAATTGAGAGGAATGAAGCTGTGAAAATGTGTATATTGTTCTGTCCAAGTACTTTTTCTATGCAAATTTCTTTTTATGCTACTATTTGGTTTTCTTGTAAGGAGGACATCCAGGAAGGCAATTCTGTTTTGGGATTCCTCTTCGCACGTGAATTTTATAGCTGAATGTACTTCATTGAATTCAGTAATAATTGTACTCGTATCCGAATCATTATCACAAAGAATGAAGGCGTCATCCATATAACAACAATAAAATGCGAACTTTCAAATATGGTTGTTCAAAGGCCCATTTTCTAGTTTACTTAGAAATAAATCAGCCAAAATTGGACCCAACCCCTGGTGATTCCTCGACTGAAAGATGAAGTAACTAGATTAGCCACTTCAAATTGTATCTACCAATTCAACTGCGCTTCTGGAGCGAGTTATATCGACCGTTGCTCTTTGTTTAGTATCCATTCTTCTAAAAATTTATGAATTTGTCTATGTATACATAGATACTTGATGCCTAAATACAAACAATATGCTAAACACGCCAGCGTATTCAAATTCTTATTCTAAATGTTTAATTATCCTGAACATTTACGATATATTTCTTGGGAAGTTTTACATAGTAGTGTAAAATGTATTGAGAAAATAATTATTTTTCTAATCAGTGACTTCTTACACTTAGAAACCAACATTTTTGCAGGCATTATCGTGTATTATATGAGTAAGTTCTTCTTGTATGCTATTGACATGAAAGTGATGAAATTACATTTGTTTATTGTGCTTTGTGTCAATGGTTCAGTGAAAGACGTATTGACAACCACAACACATGTAGTCCTAGGATGATTTCCGGCCTACGCATTCATAAACCTCAATTTGCCTGTAGTAACACCAGTGATGTGATAAGTTTGGATGTGAGTCTGGCATCCTCACCCATCTTTAAATGTATCACCATTACTGAATATTCAGAGCTCAAGGTTGAGACACCATGTTTTATTCGGAATCAAAAAGGAAATGAAAGAGGCGAAACTACCTGTATACACGCATACTTACAACTCATTTATGTCATAAAGAGTTGAAAATGTCTTCTGAATGACATTGCCTCAGACAGTTAGCATTCAGTTAGACGAAGCGGTTGAAGACAGAATAGCCTAGGGAAATCAATCACTGGGTAATGACTTTTGATAGATGTTAAGAAGACAATATTCAACGAAAAGACTCTTTACAAGGAATTTATCTTCAAACCGTGCAATCGTATATACATGATTTGTAAGAAAATATACCGCGTAGGGAGATTTGAATAAAAGATGTGTACAGATTATTAACTTAGTTTAAAAGTTTCGCTATACTCAATATTGTGTCCTTAATGCTACAATTTGAATTATAAAAGCATTTTTACCAGGTGATTTTAATAGTTCTTAAGATTTCTTGATAAGACGAAACTATTATTATTATTGCCCTGAGTTCCAAGGAGGAAATAGGGCTTCAACAGCACATATCCATCTCACTCTGTTCGATATAGTCCTCTTAAGCTAGCCCCAAAATTGTTCATAAGCTTTCATCTTCTCGAACAAAGTCCCACCTTGTCGTTTTCCATTCACCTTCCACTGGAACTCATGACTAGCTTGTGATGTCAGTCGACGATCACTTCAGCATGTGTCCAATTTATCTTCATTTCCTTCTGGACATTTCTTGATCGATAGTTTCATGTGTAGTTCACTGCCTGTCATAGTTGATTGTTGCCTGTCCTTTATGATTAGCTCTCTGGTCTTCAGTTTCGAGCTAAGTCTGACGTTGATAAAAGTCTCCACCAAGGTGTTCGAAACACTTTAGTGAGACATCAAGTCTGTGAACCACATAAAAGCACTAACTTGGGACTTATGTTGGAAGTTCGGATCTTCAAGTACTGGTTTGTAGGGATTCTGTTTGATTGGTTACAGAATTTCATTATGAGCTGACATAAGTTAGAGAACCATTGAAAAACCTGCAGGGAGCACTGGATAGCCAGCTGTTTCGTCAGCATAGTTTGGGACTTTTCATCAGTACGTACCCACCAACAGGACCTTCTGTTTACAAGGCGAGCTAGCTCATGGACCGTTAAGCCACTGGTACTGCATCCACTGATCAGCCCATGAATTCCAACTTCTGCCAATTCACGAGATAGCGCAACTAATAGCCGATATCTTCGGCGAGTATTTTCACTCACACTGGTCACCACTTCCCATGAAAATCCAGATGACTGCCTACCAAAATAGAACCAGTCGCTAGTGAACATCTCAATGATATTCAAGTATTGGTTTGTAGGGATTTGATTGATTAATAATATCAGCACCTACGAGCTCACCTTGTAACCAGAAGGTCCTGGGTTTGAACTCTCTGTGGTGAGCGCATCTTGCTGAAGAGTCCCGAACTAGGCTGACGAAACAGCTGGCTTTTCAATGGTACTCTAACTGATGTCAGCTCATGCTGAAATCCTGTAACCATTTCGGATCTTTTTTGAAGTTGTTAATGAACAAAAGAAACATTTGATGAAAGATGATACAATCAAATGAGACTGAAGGACTTTTTATCAAAGAGTAGACAGGGAGGAACACAGAGAGTGTCACCACAACTTCTTTTTGACTATAGAAGTCAGCCTTTAACCGTTTTGATAGTGATTGCATCTGATAACTTTATTAGGCTTTAGTGGACCTTAATATCACAAAAAAATGGGTTGCATTATTTCTGGCTAGGAAATATTTTCATTTTGTTATTATTATTATTATTACTATTATCACATTTCACTATTATTCTTTAACATTCTAAAAAACACTAATCACGCCAACATTAATATTAATATATATCGCACGAAAACACTCCTTTTCCGATACCCTAAATTGTTATTACCATTAATAATATTATTATTATTATACAAAAACTTGTTTTCTTCAATGTGGTTACTTCTGCTATCTGAAGTGTGTTTACAAGGCTTAATATTGCCTTGAGATGACATTTTGACATTAATAAAAGCCAGTCATAAGTTCGTTTATATTAGGCTGACATTTAAAGGAGGTGTACAGAATAAAAAAAAACAGAAATACGTTTCAATGCGAAAATATAAACACTTGGAAATCGATGTTTATCTAAACAACTTTTTCGCCTCTACTTTTCTTTGGTGTAAGATCATTCGTTTTCTGTCAGGTTATTTTCTATAGTTTGGTTTGTAAGGGTTAGTTTTGTTTCTGACGAGTTGATCATGGATTGATATCAGTTAGAGAACCATTAGGAAACCACAAAGGAACACTGGACAGCCAGCTGTTTCGTCAGCTTAGCTTGGGAATCATCGGTTGTACGCAACCACTAAGGTTCGAAACCAGGACCTTTCGGTTACAAGGCGAGCTAGTAGAGCATTCAGCAGACACTGGCACTCGCCCTATGCAATGGTCAGCCCATGAATTCGTACTTCTGCCAATTCATTACATAGCGTGACCATTTCGATGAGTTACTGCCTCACCTTTGAATTTCTGTTCCCTACTGGTAACGGTTAACTAGTGACTTGCTCCTGGAAGGGGTTTCCTAGAGTTCTAGTGAGAGGTTAGTTGCTAGTGAAGAAGACACTATGAACTGGTCTCTATATGTCTTGAAATGACAGAAGTTAGAATTCATGGTCTAGCCATTGGATAGAGTGAGTGCCAGTGACTTATTAGTCTACACGCCTTGTAACAAGGAGGTCCTGAGTTCGAAGCCCCTGTGGTGGACACGTATTGCTAAGGATTCCCAAACTATGCTGACGAAACGGCTGGCTGTACAGTACTCCTTGCAGGTCTTTCAACGGTTCTCTAACTAATATCAGCTAATGATGAAATACCCCCCCTCCGATTACTGGAATAATCTTTAACAGTGTGTTACCCGCGAAAGTTGTAGGTAATCTATAAAGAAAAACGCATCGAGATACCTTAAGTTTGGCCATTACACTTGCTTTGTATATACATTTCCACTAGTGCCCATAAACCGCATTAATCAGTATACAAAATTATAGTCACAGTTGAGAACTGTAGTGAAGTGAATGTCTCCATAATTTCAAAAAAGAAAAGAAAATAGAAGTATTTTAATATTCCTGATGGAAAACATCCTGGATGGCTTATTTCCACTTAGGCGGTAAATAACACAAAGGACTTCTAGGCTTTAGGATCACATTGATTCAACTGGACAGTAGATATGTTCTTGCCTACGAAACAGCTGTCTGAGGTGCTCCAAAATTCATTTTGAGTTTCCCAATTAATAAATTCACGGTACTACTTGAATGTCATTATCTAGTACAAGTGCGGTTATTCACATTTTCCTCGTGCCAGAAAAAACAACCGAAGGAAATTACTTTTATGCCATTTCGAATAAAAATCAAAGATAAATGTCAGAATGGGGAAAAATTATGCACACACTGCCCGTAAGGCGAATACAGTAAAAATAACAGATTACTTCAGTTAAACAAGTACCAACAGATCATGTGAGAAAATGTGATGGTAAATAAATATATTTATGTATAAGCAACAAAAATGTAAAACGCCATCACTTGTAATATTAGTTATATTTATTATCTATGTAAGATAATATCTAATCTTCATAATCTTAAAAAAAATAGTAATTGGAAATATATCCCATTGGGGGAAACAGTTATGAAATTGCTTTATGTATATACGGTGAATGCAGAGAGATTGTTTCGACAGAAAAATCAAAGAAATCATGAAAGCATTGACTAGTTAATATACGGTAGGAAAGTATAAGGAAGGAAAAGTGCCTATGAATTTGAAGAAAAGCTGGCTACAATGTCAAGCTACCAAAAAAGGACAACTTGCGCCTCTCACTGCAAGAAGGGACTGGCGTTCCTGTACCTTAAATTCATCGACTTTGAGAAGGCCTTTGACAGAAAGCGTTAACAGGGAAGTTACTTAGAAATCGCTACAACACTGTGGGATGCAGTGCCCAAATCCTAATTGACCTTGTTCAACAGCTCGCTATCTGATAATGCCACGTGTCAGGTGAACCACAGCGTAAACCTCAGCGACGCGTTTGGAGTGAACAGAGGAGTAAGACAAGGCATAACTGGTTTATGCATCGAACTGTATATTGAGAGTGAAATGACAGGAGCACGCTGGATCAGCGAGGAGAAGTCTTTAGAAGATCTGGATTTCACGGATGATTTATATCTAATGGAACGAAAACTCGAAGACATGTTGGCAAAGATCAACAAAATGGAGGAAGAGACAGACACTGAAGGCGGGACTCCAGGTGAACACAGAGAAGACGGAGGTGATGAAGAAAACCAACAGCACCGAAACCACCACTAACCACTATCAACAGGAGGGATTTAACAGGGGTTACTTCCTTCACTTATCCGGCTAGAGAGCATGATTTCAACCGTATGCAGACGGAATGGGTAGAGATGTCGAAGCCAGCCAGCCTGAATCAGAAAGGCAAGATACACTTTCATCAACTTGAAGGCAGTTTGAAAGTCTTCTGAACTCAACACAAATGTGAAGTCAGTCAGTCACTTCTTCCATACGGGTGAGAAACGTAGCGGGCGGGTCACGAAGAGGATTTCCAACAAGTTACAGACATTTATCAACAGCCCCCTTTGCTGGTTCCATAAGCAACAAGAAACTGTAGGAATGTACCAAATAAGAGCTGACTGGGCAAAACATAAATAGGAGTAAATGGAGATGTATCGGGCATGCGTTATGGAAAATGACATTGCGCCCAACGCAAGCCGAGTGGGGACCAACGAGTGGGTCGTTGGTGCGAGGATGACATGGATATCTTGCAGGGAGGGGTAAATGAGAGCTTATGGTCAATCGTGGACCAAATGGTAAATTTAGTATACTTACACAATAATCGTAAGGTCAATCAGAAGTTCAGCACTGGCACACCTAGTGAATACGGAGCACAAGATTGACAAAAATTTAGCTTTTACAGTTCTATACAAACTGCCAGCCACCTCAAATCTCTCCTGGGTTGATAGGTCTTCAGTTGCTAAGCATAACTGAGGCAGTTGTTATAATTATTTTTTTCAATCCAATCTCTGTGTTCAGAAAATGTTTATTCAATCTATCTCCCTCCCTCCCTTGAGATTCTTCCCCAAACCTAAAATAGGTACCTGTCACGAACGACACCAGGTAACTGTAAATTATCTTATTATTACTTTACATTATTTTATTTTATTTGTAATACTAACTGTATTATCAGTGTCATGCTGTGTTCTAGTTGTACATTTCGTTCTCCATTTCACAACTTATTATTATATTATCTAATCGCTATGTGACTGTAGCTATTTTCCCATCTATCCGGGTTAGTAGGCACAACCTACGTATACACTTACCATTGCCTGGATTATATAAACACTTGAATGAATTTATGCTTGTTATTATTATGGTCACCTTGAAAATTATATATATTAATTCACATCCCTGAATTGTTATCCTTTTTTTTATAAACCGCATTAATTCCGGTGCCTATGACTAATATATAATAATGCAAATGTGAAGCGGGATTCGAATTTGCCGAAAATATGTATATCGCTTAAATCGTGTTCTGTAATAACGTACAACTCAAAAAATCAGCAGGAATTATTGTTCAATTATTCTGTAATCATCATTAATAAAGCACTGGCTCCCAACAAATCCACGAGTGGAACCGGAATAGAAGATGACAAGTGGAGCGTGGGTTCAAGTGTGATGCGGAGGAGATCACGTGAATGGTACATAAAAACTTATGGGGGATCGCAGAGCCACCTGAAAACGATTTCAGAGAACAGACTGAAATAGAGGCATTCGGCAAAAGACCTATTTTCTACTTGGAATCCTTAACAACAATAGTAATTCTTATTAGTTGGAGGATTTCATTGTAAGCTGACATCAGTTAGAGAACCATTGGAAAACCACAAGGTAATACTGGCCAGCCGTCTGTTTTGTCAGCCTAGTTTTGGACTCCACCAGTACGCACTCGCCATCAGGCTTCGAACCCAGGACCTTCTGTTTACAAGGCTAGAGAGCACGTAGACCATTCAGTCACTGGAATCCGATCCAGTGACCAGCCCATGAATTCCAACTTCTGCCAATTCATGACATAGCGCAACCACTTCAAAATGTCTTCCTCAATGAGTTGCTGCCTCACCTTCAACCTGCTGTACTCTGCTGGTCACGGCTTTTCACAAGAATCACAGGTCAACTGCCTGAATATTTCCAGTCTCTAGTGAGCATCAGATTAATTGTCAAGTATTTGGTTTTATAGGGATGATGATGAAATCCTCCAACCGATTTAAAAAATCCCTACAAAAACAATACTTGACAATAATTCCTATTATTAATACTTTTCCTTGTCATACAAAAAATATATATAAATTTAATCTGTTCTTAACTTTTATCTGACTGGAATAGAATCAATGTGTTTCAGAGATGCCATACATTTTACGGTGGCAGCTGTGAACTTTGCATTAGGTTCAGTCTCCACTGAATAACATATACTTTGACTACAGAATGCGTATCGGGCTTTACTCATGGGTTACAACAACATGCAAAGCTGACTTCCTGGCCTTTTTGTCAGCGAAATGGAAATTACACTTCTATTATTTAGATGTAATAAGAGACCTGAAGATCTCAACAAAACTAACTATTGCTACTCTTCAGTCCGAGAACAGCAGTTGGTGACTTGAACGGAAGAGGTACATACTGAATGTGATAACGAGAGTCTGTAACTGCAACGCTGCATAATGTAAGTATGACTCTCTAAGAGGGCATCAGTTTCCTCCCACAAAGCTTCTTGACAATAGCCTTCAATTACCACAAAAGAATGGTGACAATTTTCCCTAATATTTGACAGCATCAATTCTACAAACTATCGCTAAAGTTCAGAAAATCTTCCGCATATTTTTTTTCTGCAATATTTTACTTCATTTCAAAGTCACGCCGTCAATATGTTTCTGAGTCACCAGGTAGCAAGAAAACATTTGATTTTAGGTATACTTATTATTAATTATTGTTCCCTTGGGTTCCTAGTGGAACATAGGGTTTCAACTGCACGTCTCCACTTGCTTCTGTCTTCTGCTGTACTTTTCACTTGCATCCATGTTATTCCATACTTCCCCGATTCCAGCGAAAAATAAGGTTATTGCTTATATTTTTAATATTTTTTTAATATGTATTCATGCGTTCAAGTTTCTCTAGCAATTTGATTAAGTTTTGAGGGTGGAGTTGCTAACACCACGCCCCTACCCTCCCTCTTTATCTGAGCTTGGGACTGGCTAGAAAACTAGCAAGCTGGTAATCTAGGCGAGGTTTTAGGTATACTCACGTAGCTAATATTAGGCTCCAAATGGCGGCTGACAGGTGTTGCCGTAATTTTGAAATTTCAGCAATTTTCTGAATGTAGTCTTCATCCCATCGTTAAGGCTTCTACATAGAGAAACAACACAGAATATCCCACTGGTTCCGCCGATTACTGTCCATAAGGCAGTAAAAGGGATGAAATAGTCTTTTTAAGTGACAAATTTTTGGGGCATTTTTATGAAGATAGATTTCATCTTGACCTGGCAGCATTCATAGAATCATTACAAATTAAAGGAACATGAACGGTTGCTTGATCCTGGTGTCAAACTCTTCAGCAGTGTGTAAGACCAACCCATCCGAAATTCGAGCTTCCCAGCTGATGGTTACACCGTAAGTGCTTTTCCGTCTAACAGCAAAATATGTATGTAAACGTATCAAAATTACTGCAGACACAAAACTTAATTGTCAGTTTCCCACTAATATGTAGCTAAAAGATGTCTTTGTCAGTGAGCTCGGATATTAAATGAATGCTTATTATAACATTTATCGGCAGTGGCGATATGTTTCGCAGTATCAGATGTCAGAATTCATTAGTCATTGATTTCCACTCTAGCTGAATAGTCAACAACCTATTAGACTAAATTGAAGGTCATGGAATATTTCTTCAGAGGTCGTGCACTGCTGAAGAGTTTCCAAAAAGAACGAGACCACTGTCCTGTGATCCTGGCTTTCAGTGATTCGCGCTGTGATTTCAGTTTGTGGCAAACTCTGCAAAAGGTGTTTTCGGAAAACTGAATGATGCGGTATTTAGGGGATTCTATTACTCGATCTAACATCTTTGTCAGTGCCAGCTTAATTCCCTTCATATCTGACCTTTGCTTTTCGTTTCCTGACTAAATGTCAACCTTTGTCTTAGAAAAGTAAATAAATGTCTTGGTTTCAAATCTGACCACGGGTTGATATCAATTACCGAATCGATGAAATCAAAGTATTTCTGGACAAATGATTCGTCCCAGTTCGGGTCTCTTCGGCAACACGCGCCCACAACTCTTATTGGGGATCTAACTCAGAACTTTCAGGATACCAGGCGAACTAGATGAGTGGAATTCAATGGCTCACGAATTTTATCTTCTATCAGCTTGCTAATTCTATTGCCACAAACAGCTAATGTAATCGACTAATATTTGTCCTCACATCCGACCTAGTGGACCTCAACGGTCTCCAACAGACATCAGTCAATGATCAAACTTAAAAGTAATACAACCCATAGAAACTGAGGCTTCAGAGTGAATGTTTGATAACCATAGAAGCGTCCCCTTTGTATTACGGCTAAACCTGCCCTAATAATATTTGTAATATGTTATGCTTGTCATTGCATATAATTTGTAGATGTGAAAATTTTAAATCAGAAGTCTTGCCTAGATAATCTTTCATTGAAAAAAGATACAAATGATATCTAAGATAAAACTGATAGGCTTCCTAGAAATGTTGAATTATTATTTTAACGATCTGTAGAAAAAAATTGTTCAAGGTATACTTTTTAATTTTTATTAGAGAATTTCTAATCCCTTTACACACAACAGTTACGATATGCAAATCAGTTTCGAAAATTGCACGAAATTTCATGCTTATAATGAATTTAGTGATTGGGGACCTATTTCGCCTCATTGTTGTTTATTTGTTGATAAGATTTGGTTGTTAGTCTATTACTGGTGTGATGATTAAATGAGTGATGTAAGAATAAAACTTGTGCGCTGTGGTAGATGGTAATTCCATTATGGGTAAATTTTGTTTTGATAGAGTCTCACAGTGTTATACAGTAATATTTACTGATGACGTTTCGAGCACAATTTGTTGCTCATAATCATATCAAGGTAATCACACGACTTCCTAAATTCATTTATATAGTTCCGTTGTTTTTCACTTGATTTGATTGGTAGTAATATTTTCCATATTTCCGGTATGAATGATGATTCATTCCTATTGCATGTATTCGGTGTAGATTCGATGAACAAGGATTCAGTAATCAAACTCTCTCTCCACCTACCTAGATTACTTTTTAGAACTTTAACCCCCTCCCACCCTATTGTGTGGTTGTGTGTTAATGCGTGCATTGCAATTGCTGAGCTTTTTTCTAAATTACTTATCTTCTCGGGGTCAACCATTCTTACCTTAGCTAAATTCTTATGTTCTGACAATCTGACTACCCCTGACCTACTGGTTTGACCTATGAAGTTGACCTCACAGCCATTGCAGGGTATTTTGTAAATTATAATATTCTATCTAATTGGGTCAACTGGGTCCTTTAACCTACAGAGCTTGTCCCTGAGTGAGTTTGTAGGTTTAAATGCCACCCTAATTTCTGCTTTATTTAGAATCCTACGTAGGGCCTCAGATGTCCCCTCTTTATGTGGTATAACTGTAGATGTCTTATATTCTCTCTTTATCAAAGCAAAATTTACCCGTAATGGAATTAAATGAGTGATGATTAAAGGTGAAGTGAAAAATCTGGATCACGGTAGGACTCGAACCCACGCCTTCTGGATTTTTCAAATAGCCTGTCTACTGGTTGAACTAACGACTAATATTAGATCACAAAGTTTCTTCCCTTATATGTCAAGGTCTCTTGTGACCAGGCAAACTGATAGAAGAAACAGAAAGTACTCAACAATGGTAATAATCCCCCGCCTTGTTTTGTTATTGCATCATACTTTCATATAATTCGTTCCTTTTCGATCCAAAAGATTATCTCTATTTTCCATATCTTCTGTTTTTTCAGATGGTTTCGTGATTGAACACGGACTGTCATTTCATCTACACATGATCTCGTGTTTGTTTCGCTCTAGGACACATGCCTAAATCATTGGTTCTCATTTGGGTTCCCCTTAACGGTTTATCTGGCGTGCGATGTCACTTGAATCTCTTCTCAGTGTATTTCCAGTCCACCTTATGGCAAAGTTAAACTTTAACTACCACTATCTTGCAATCAGCGAACGACCTTCAGCAAACCTGTCACATGGAAAAGGCATTCCTGGGTATGGAAAACGTATATTTATGAAAAAAGCATACAAACTGTATAAAACTGTTTCAAAGGGTATCTTTCTTTGACGTGTGACAAGAACATCTCCCAGTTTAGCATAGGAGTATCAACTGAGAAGTTACACCACATTCCGTTTTTTTTAATTTTCCCCAAAATCTTTCCAAAGAATTTGTGTGTGTCCCTGTAATGGGACCTGTCCACAAAATCAGTAGAATGGTTTACTCTGTGATGAATATATGCAAGAGAAGACAAGGAGTTATAACTTTTTCACTCATCAGTGTGTATTATAGATCCTTGTTTCACCAGACCAGTGATAAAAGGTACTAAGGTGGTTAACTTTCTGCCTGCTATTCGCTCAACGAATCCTTTTTGTATGGTGGTGTCATATAAGCCAATCACCCAAACATTGTTTGCTCGGTCAAGACCGCAGTTGTATTTTTTCTCTAATAAGAAAGTTTCGTCCACGTGTACGACGACACATTCAAGTCCCAATGACCGAGTAATTCTCTCCATTTTCCATGACGCAATGTCTCTGAAGTACTGGTACCACTGAACTGTTGACACGAGGTTATTCTCAGTTTCATAATCTGTTTTCAAACCCAGTGATTGAAAATACACAAAATCTGGTTTAGGGATAGATGAGAACTAGCATACATGTTCTTAGAAAATATTAAAATCTTAGCTTTCCTTCTGTGACACTAACTCGTCTCAAACAATTCGTAAAATGATGGACATATCCATCGGTCCATTCGCTGAAGCCTTTTATAGTCATCACATCTCTACATCAACAAATCCTCTCCTTCCTAAGCAACCCCACATCCAAGCAATATTCGAAAACCTTATCGTCACCAAACTGCAAATGTAACTGCTTTAGGGTAGGCATTTCACGTAAATCAAGCGGAATAGAACCTTCAGCTAACGTGGATGAAATTCATTGTACCATTCAAGGTTATTCGCTGATTGGTATCTTGTGGTACTTAAAGTTTAACTTGGTCAACATCTTTCTCCCTCTGCCAATCAGCTAGGAGATAGATTCTTGGCTAGTAAACTGTCATAGCTCTTTGTTAATTATCCTTTCCAACTAGAAGTCATCTGTTGATAAATGCTCCCTGTCATTCGTGCACTTCAGTTCTATACTATATCAGTGTACTCACTGAATTTACATTATTTTTAAAGATTTCTATGCTGTTCCGCTTGCTGACAGCTGTAGACCATCACATTAATTTCGAAGTGGTGAAGGTCTGTCTTGCCTTTCCGATCCACGCTGCCTTTCATATGCTCATCCGTGAGGTACACGAATTCCTTCACATTTCTTGCATTGTTATTGATTAGCACATGATGCTCTTGGAATTTTCAGCACCGGAGAAATCTGTATGTACACCTGAAAAGTTCTGTCTCTAGTGTCTATTCAATCAAATTATTGACTTTTTCATGTAAATCTTCTAAACAGTGAAAAAACAGGATGTAATAAAATTTAGAATAGTGCTTACATGGATGATTAGTCCTGCCTTGTATTTCTTCTCCACAAATGCATGTAAAATAATTCTACGGGCACAATTACTTCTTTTATATTGTATAACCAAATGATAACAAAATCAACAAAATATCCCTTATTTTACGTAGACTAATAGAGGGATCCACGGGGCGAGTTTCGCTCCGCTTAGAAATCGTTGACATGATGTACATACATTCCTTGTCAGTGAGAGTGTTTCTACTGAGATTCTAACCCTACACCCATCGTTTCATAAGCCAAAGCTTTGTGCATCAAGATATTGGAACACAGAGGACCACCTTTTTGACAAAGGGTATCAATTATTATTGGTATATGTTAGTCTTTCACTTCCTATTGACTGATTATGTTGGATGGAGTTGTGTAGTCTCTGTTAACACTTCCGATCCTATAATGGTATCCTTGTTGATGTCTATGGATTACCATCTAATCGTCTTGGTTGATGATAACCAGCAGTGGAAACCATGAAGATGTGCACTTCATCAAGTTAGTGACTCGTCATCTGAATGGTGCTTGAAATGATAGATGTGGGGTTCAACTTTCAGGTAAGGCACAGTCACACACTGTTAATCAAAGTGTACATAGTTGACAAGTCCCAAATAAGGCAAAGTACGCATTTTCGTGGATCCTACTGTCAGTCAACATCAATCCGAATAGCTCCTCGATAATTCCTAGACATTATCTAATCCTCCTTAATATGAGCCACCAACAGAATCAGTCAACGAGAATTACAATTAAATGTGCTTTATTCTATAGCAACGTTACCGTACTGCCCTGAGCAAAAGGAGTAGTCACAAACCCGAGATCCAATTTACCTTATACCTATGTTTCAGACGGATAAACACATTTACAAAAAGCTTTGTGTACGATACACAGAAGGGAAGAAGAATGCACAAGCAGCACGTTGCATGGACACAATGATATTTTTTTGCCTTACAGACTTAAATTTGCGGTATCCTTTCTATTAGTTTTACTTTTCTTTCAGTTCCTAGGGAAACATAGGGCTTCAGCCACACGTCTCAATTGAGCTTGGTTCTCTGCCAACGTTTTTATCATCTGGCTCCACGTCTCCCCACTTTCTATTATCTCCGATTCACATGACCTCCTCCATGTCACCCTACCGTCACACTGATGACCTACTCGTACCTTCCTCTTCCCCGACTGCTGGTCTGGCGTGTATTATCACTTGATGATTTGTTTTCTCATAATATGGCCAATCCACCTCCATTTCTTCCTGCATATTTCTCGCACAACTGGTTCCTGCTGGGTTGGTCCGCTCCCAGAGATCCCTCCCTGTTGCTGATCTTTTCTGGCTGGCCATCTGATCTTGAGTGGTATTGAGCATAGACATCTGTTGATGTACGTCTGTAGTTTGTTTGAAGTGCCCTTCGTGACGTGGCGCCAAGTCTCTGATCCATCCGTCTTGTAACACTGACTTCACAATAGAGTTGAAAATCCGGATCTTATTTTTGACGCTGAGTACTGTTGATCTCCTGACAGACTTGAGAGCACTGAAAGTTCGCTTTGCTTTTCCGATCCTCGCTTTGATATCCCTATCAGTTCTGTCTAAAGTTTCATTTTTCTCCCATTTATGCTGATTATTGTTTGTTGTTGTGGCTGTTCCTGTTTGCCAAGAATCTTCATCACCTCCCTTTTTCTCTATGTTCAACCGAAATCCTGTCTTTGATGCTTCTTCTGTCAACTTCTTGCTTCTCACTTACATATCTTCCTGTTTATGGGAAATCAGAGATATATCATCGGCAAAGTCCAGATCCTGCACGTTTCTTTTGTGGGTCTATTTCATGCCTGCATCCTCGGCGCCCGCTCTCCGTCGCATAATTCAGTCTACAGCAATCAGTAAGATTACTGGCGATAGTAGGCAACGAGCCTCGTCTTACTCCCATCTTCCCTTCGAAGGATTCCATGAGTTTTCTGTTGTGGATCACTTAGCATGAAGCATCGTCGTACAACTGTTGGAGGAGATACATATTTAAAGGCGGCACCCTGTAGTAGCAAAGCAGTTGCCAAATCACCTCTCGATTGACGCTGTGTACTGACGGCCTTTTTCCACGTTCATGAAGTTGAGTGCGATAGAGTTCTGACTACCACTCCAGTTTCTTTTCAATGATGATCCGTAGTGATGCAATTTGATCAACACATGACTTGTTGCTCCATTTCCGGTCGAAGTTTCCTTGGGACAGATAGCAACGTAATGCCACATAATTTCCTTCTTACGTCTTCATTTTATTTCACACTTTTTGGGGCTTCTTATTTTCATGTTGAACTTTCTTCAGGGGAAGAGAGTGAATCACTCATTTCAATACTTCTATTAATTGTTGTTTCTCAATTCTATGACAAAAATTCAACTCTAAAGATGCCGATAAACATCAGACAACAATATAAAAAATATTGTTGTTGATATTCTTAAGGTAAAATATACCGAAGTGAAAGCATAGATAATCACAGATATTTGCGTATGATAATCATCTATCTAGTTCACTTTGTTTCCTCGCTTTTTTATTCCCTTTACATTAAAGACCCTATTACAGTCGGATTTTAAATACCTCCAGTGCAAACATCTAAGCATACTTTATACATTAACAAGTACACAAAGGTAGTGTGATGTGATAAAACTTTCACATTGTCTATAAGAATATTTTCAAAGAAGCTGTAGTGCTTTCTTTGTCTTGTTTTTTTTCCATGGAACAATAGAACAAGTTTAGCATAACTTCAAATTTATGCTTCATAAAGCTGAAAGCTTTACAAATCACATAAGGGGAAAGCGAATGGAGAAGAGGGTAAATGGTTTCTGCAGTAGTTGTGTGTGTGTGCATGTATGAGTGTTGTATTTGTGAGTTTAAGAAGCCAAGGCCTATCCATTTGCATTCATTTAAATCCTCCGCCCCCCCCCCCACACATAGGAGATAAGTGGGTGTCCTTTTATTGCAGTGCATAAGGTGGAGACAAGATTATGTATCAATTAAGAGTACAAAACACTAACAGCATGATTATGGAATTATGACTGCAACTGGACTACATAACTAAACAGCTGTTGACATTATTCTTAATTTCAAATCTCTTAATTAAAAGCAATCGCAAATAACAAGGCTACTAATAGTAAAAAGGACAAGAAATAAAATTAGAATCAGGAGTGCTGCTATTAAAATATGTAATTTAATTTAATTTTTCAACCAAGTTGACATCTGAATTAATGAAACTTCACTAATAGACTGTAGGTGATATTGCAGTGTAAATTGAACCTCTGAACTTTTGTTTGAACTCACTCACTCACTCACTTTTGGCACTACTTCATCTTTTGATTTGTGACTCTCGTGTACATTTTCGGTTTGCTCTCTCGTTGTGCTTTCATTTAGCGCACTCTCCGAGTCTACCACAGTCAAGGAAGCAGATAAGTTGTATAACCTCTTATTTTATCAAATTTCATATCTCATTTATGTAAAATATAAGTCTGTTCCAGACACACTTGTCATTTCAAGTCTTTTTACCTTGATTCCGTTCGTCAGTACTTGCACGTTAGCCAGAGTACAGCTAAGGTCATTAAGCGGTGAAGAAGTCTTGTAGGAGTGGTTATTTTGAGGTCTACATTAAGTCAAGCCTAACTCTTACAATATCATGAAATTTCTCAACTTACTTTTTTATAAAAATATTGGGAAACTTCTGAAAATAAAAACAAACAAGTGATCTAGCAAAGAGGCTCTTTTCGGTCTGAAAGACAAGATTCCTCGGCTGTAAAACTCTGTCAGCGCTGAGGAGTTCATTTGAACTTGTGAAGCTAGGCAAACTGGTCATTTGATCCAGGTTTCTCTTCAAAAAGTGTCCAAGAATATAATATGCTTCATCATTACGAAAAGGTGGGAGTGGGACTGTGAGAAGCTCAAGGTATACTATCTCCAATTTACGGAGAGCCTGGAAAGCTATAAGACAAAAATAAGGATGACTGGAGATTGAGGAGTGATACATCTCATAAATATGCCACAGTTTTGACGGCTTCGCTTTTATCCTCGAAAGAATCCAGGAATATATGTTTAAACTTTAGGCACTGTGGTAGTGAGTAATTCCATATTAGTTTGTTTATTAGATGTAGCACACAGTGAGTGAAACAGTATTATTTACTGGATGACAAGGTTTCGAACAAAATATATTGTTTAGAATCGTACCAGTTATAATCAAACGACTTCAAAACTTGGGTTTTATAGTCTTCTTTGTTCTATCCTATTTGTCGTCGTAGGGGTAGTAGAATTTTCCAGATATCTGAGTGGACAGGTATTGAATCATTCTTGTTACACATGTATTTTCAGTTGATTCGATAAACAAAGCTTCCGTTATCAATCTCTCCCTCTATTCAACCTGTGACATTATATTTAAAAACTGTCATCTTATCCCATCATATTGTATGGTTGTGTGTAATTGCGTATAGTGAGTGCTATCTACGGCTGAACTATTCTCCAGATTTCTTATTCTTTTCTGGTCAACTAATCTAGATTTTGCTAGATTTTTATGCTTGGCTAGTCTGACTGCCCCTGTTCTACTACACTGACTAATGTATTTGACCTAACGATCATAGCAGGCACGGTACTAGGTAAACTATACTGTTGATTTTTTCGTTGGGTTAACAGACAAAGCTTTTTTCTAATCATCAGTAGTACTTCCATACAAAGAGTGAACCCCGGAAACCTTAGAGAGAATTCTTAACAATGCAGGAATAAAAGTGGTTGGCATTCAAACCCACAGAATTAATTAAAAACAAGCTTTGTCGGTTAAAGGATCCTGCCATTGGAGCTAATTGACCAATACAATTTAGTTTATCTAATACTCCTCTCACAATGACTGTCAGGTCAAACACATTGGTCAATGTAGTAGAACAGGGGCAGTCAGACTTGCCAAGCATACAAATTTAGCAAAATCTGAATAAGATAAGAAATCTAGAGAACAGTTCAGCCGTAGATAGCACTACATGGAGTTACACACAACCATACAATAGGATGGGATAGGATGACAGTTCAAAAATCTGATGTTCCCTATGTCCCTTACCAGACATCTCCTTGATACAGGTCATGAAATGGAAACCGCAAAATCCTCTAAAATTATCAATGGACAAAAAAGCTCATTTCTCATCAAGTTTGGAGAAGCAATCTTTTTCAAACGCATGAAACCCGATTCATGCGTTTACAGAGAAGCAGTAATCAGTTTTTTCTTGACCTGCCTAGTAACTGAATGTCTCTATCTACTCTTTAATTTTATTACGCAATCTTTGGCTTTAATCTCACCTCTCGCTGTGATTTAGTGTAATTTTGCTTGTCTCTTGTGTCTATGTTTTGATTTCAACTCAATACATTGTTACCTAATTTATTAGTCACTCAGCATATTACGCATCCCTTGCCTTTATTACGTAACTCCTTTACCATTATTTAAACTAGAACTGCCTGTGTAAAAAGTATATAAGCGTAATTTTCTCAGTACCGTTCAATAATTTTGGAACCTCTTGACATCATGTAAAATTTGCAAGTATGTGAGTACTTTCCTGTACATAAACTTTATTTATTTAGACTGCAAGCAGCTGATTACAAGCCAAGGAAATAAACAACGGTGGTACCGTCTTCTTATTCTGCACAAACTACTGTTGTTCTGGGTGCATTCAAATTCACATATTGTTAAACATTAATAACAAAAAGACAGTAAAAGTATAGTTACGTACAGTAAAAGGCATTATTATTTCTAGGGCTGTGATTGTTAGTAAAAGTATATTTTGAAAACATAAGCGTATATCCTTAGATCAGCGCTAGATGGACAGCAGACCGATCTACAGGGAAATGAAATTCTATAATACACACATGTCTATAATTAAGTGTTAAAACAAAAGAACACAGATGAGGGTTTCAACCCACTTGGGATTTTGATGCATCATTTATCTATGGGTGAGCATAGAAATGCACATCTAGACAGTCTGCATATTATGCGGGGAGGGGGGTAATGAGTGATAAACAAAGAAACCGACTAATATTCATTCAAGCTTATGTCTATGAATAAACGCGTTATATTTCATTCAGGTGAGATGAACAGTAGGGGACCTGTGCTTGGACACGCTGACTTCCACGGTGACTGACTGGCTGACTGACAGTTTCAGTATAGAGTTTCACACAGAAAAGCCCAACTTCAAATCGCCACAATCCATGTAGCACACAGAGATCAAGAAAAAAGAGAAAAAAAAGGAATTGAAAAGAACTAGAATGAGCAGAAAAGTGCGGGAGTAAGAAGAGTAGCCTGGGAAAATACGAAGGTTCAATGGTTATAGGAGAGTGTATATATCTAAGCGATTGAGAACGATTTTCAGCTTATCCCCAACAGCCTCAAAACATTTGGTTCTCAGCATCCTGAGATGTTCATTCATGCTAAAACCAACCGTTAAAGAAATCAGTGATTGATTTCAGAAATCAAACTTAATGGTGTGCTAGCTAATATTCCTTTTAATAATAATAATTTGGCTTTATATTTTTGATTGCACACTAGTCAGTAACTAGTGTAACGTGTCTAGTCCTATCTTCGGTGCAGACTGAATTCCAATTGCCTCCAACCATCTAATACCAACAATTCACAGTGCACCGTAATGGCGAGCCACCTAGCATAGTGGCCACATTGCAAACATGACTGATGGAATTCAGTCTGCACCGAAGATAGGACTAGACGCATTACACTAGTTACTGACTAGTGTGCAATCAAAAAAAATATCCAATACAGTCCTACAGGAGGTTAGTCGCGAGTCTAAATAGCTCAGTGGCAACGTCTCTGACTGCAGCACTGGGTGACGCGGGTTTGAATCTCAGAAGGGACATGAGTTCCTTCAAGGTTGCAGATACGCCTTGCTGATGAGTGCCAACTAGCACGAAACCTAGGTCCAAGGATTCCTGCCAACTGCGTCCAACCATCTAATACCAACAATTTTGCTTTATTCCAGAAACAGTACTAGTGGTACAGTGTGGAATTTTCAGCACATATCTACGACATTTGTACCTAATTTTATCAAAAAATTTAAAAGGAGTATTTCAAAAAATGAATATAATGACAACAAGAATCAAAAAAAGACAAAAATAATTTTTCTTAATGCAAAAAAATACCAAGAAGTAGAAAGGAAAATAAACAACATAAAATAATATCTCAGTATTGGGTAGTGGAAGCTATGATATGATTATGCATGGTGACAGTAAAGCTGTAGTCATACAAGAAGTTATGAAATGATATTTAAGAATGTTTATCGCCAAGATGATCAGTTAATTTGGTTGAAACAACACAAAACTAACATAAAATAACATTTCAGGGTTGTTTTGTCTTTTTTATTGTCAGGTATAATGCGGTGTTTGTAGTAGAAGTGTGAGTAATCCTGCATAATACAAAATTTTAAGATGGTGATAACGGCTTTCACAACCAATGATTGTCAGTTGATATTGCCAAACAAAAAAAACAACCACAAAAACTAATAATTACATGATAGTTAAGGACAGGACAATTTTGTACTACTCATAGTGCTAATATAGTCGGAACCAGTAGATACACAAAAGAAGGAATACAGTAAAGTACAAAAGGTAAGCCAATGTTAATAATTTAGGTAGCTAAGTATGTTTAAGAAGGAGATCACTCTAAAATACAAAATAAGAGAGAAATAAAAGAGCCTAAAATTATGTTATTAACAACAAAGCAAGTCATAGGTTTCGCGCTTAACATTGTCTCTGTCACTTAGAACACGGGCCAAGTATGGAAGAAGGCAATGGCTTGGAATGCGTAACACGTATCATAGCTATGTCAAAGTCGACATAGCTTCATGCTCTGATAGGTTGACTTCCCCACAGCTAGTATCAGTATTACTCATCATGTCAAACCACTGAACGCCGGAGATAGAAAGTAAACATTTACCATCAAAAACTGCAGGCTTTTTCATTTATTCCATTTATTCCGATGGTCATGTCTTACGGTTATTTCACAGAAGATAAACTGCATTAGTGGCAGGTAACAGCTGGGACTCAATTACCCGAAACAAATGTTTTGTGTATATAAACTATTGGGCACACTTATTGTGTTGAGGCGAATAACAATGTTAATTTGTCTAGACTGGGATTAGCACCAAAGGACATGGAACGTGGACCTTCCAGTTCAAAGTAAGACAAGTACTTAAGATGAAGTACCACATATCCAAGCTAGCCACTTCCTCACTTCAATTTATGTTTCACAGCTTCACAATCCAAGTGGAATACAGGTTTTTAGTCTTCAGCTTTTAAGTTCCGGGGGTGGTAGTTTTGCTGATCAACGGGCTGGAGTTGCTAGCCACACACTGAAACTTCCTTCTGTATCAAGCTTATTAATGGCTAAGTGACGTTAAGGAGTGCGTCATCCGGGAATCAAATCCGCACCAGGTGATCAGTTGGTACAGTACAGATAATCAATGTTTATCGATCGGAAGAATCACTGAAATAAGGTTTAAAACTGACGAAATCTACCAAAGGCCAACAAGTAAAATAGTGTAGTGGCATGCTGTATTTCTACCTTCAAAACTGAAGGCTAATAAATCTATTCAGTAATAAATGTAACGTGGTTTTAATGTTAGATATCTCCAAATTGATATTATTTATTTTATGTACTCAGTTATAGTAGTGATCTAATGCATATTCTTGCTCTTTACAGGTGATATAACTTACTACTAATTAGACGGACAGTGAGAAGTGGGAGTAATCAGTCACAGATTGTTAGAATTATATTATATTATACTTATTTAAAACGGTAAAGAAATGAGGTAGTATTGTAGATATCTTTCCGCCTTATGAAAAAAATCACAATGTCTGAAAATCGATATTCCTGTCTGCTGTTTATTATCTTGCTCGTAATAGAAAGCTGTGAAATTAAATCTCCAGGCACTGAAATCTATTCATTATAACTTCAGACTTATGGGAAAATGCTATCTGCTTTATTTATTATTCCCTTGGGTTCCAAGTGGGACATACTGCTTCAACAAAACATCTCCACCTTTACTGTTCTATTCAGCTGGGTCCATGATTGACCATAATCTTTCATCTCCTTCTCGCCACACGATCTCCTCCATGTCATCCTCGCACGAACGACCCACTCCTGAATTCCCATTTGGATTCCGCTCGAGCGATGGCCTGCACTACTCGTGGTGTTATTCGAGGGTCTCCTCAACGTACGCGCGATCCATATCCGTTTTGTCCCATATATTTGCTGATCAACAGGCTGTTATTTGGTTTGTTCCACTGCAGAGTTTCTTTCTGCTAATTATTGCTGGCCGGCCAACCATTTGATCTTCAGTATGGAGTTAGTGAAGGAGACAGTTGTTGACAAAAGTCTGTAACCTGTTAGAAATGATCTTCATGACGCATTTTGTAAGTTTCTGACCCATATAGAAGAGCTAACTGGAAATCCGAATATCGCTCATTGTGCTGGCTGAGTGCAGAAGATTTTCACACTGGTTTCGCGTTGATAAAAAAGTTTCTTGTCTTTCCAATTCAGGCTGACTGGCTTTGACGTCTTCATCCGTTCTGACTGCCTGTGGTAGAAAACGTGCTCCCTAGGAGAATTACTGTTGGAAGTAACCTTTTCCAAATCTATCCCGTCGATGGTGATTGGCACCGGTTGTTGTTCTTGTTGGTGGTAATTGGTTTCCTTCACCACCTCCGTCTTCTTTGTGTTCACCTGGAGTCCTGCCTTCATTGGTTCTTTAGCCAGTTTGTTGGTTTTTGCATGTAAGTCTTCGAGTTTGTGTGACATTAAACCTAAATCATCTGCGATATCCAGATCTCCTAGTATCTTCCTGTCTTTCCAACGTATTCCTATTTTCTCGCTCCCATGCATAATCTTCCGCAAAATCCATTCCACTACAGGTAAGAATATCATTGGTGATAACAGGCAGCCCCGTTTTACTTCTGTATTCACTTCGAATGCCTCACTGAGTTTATTGTTGTGATTCGCTTGATATGTGGCATTTTTATATGACTGCCGAATGAGGTTGATAAATATTTGGATCACTGCACACCGTAGTGTTGAAGTAGTTTCCAAATTACTTCTCTGCCGGCGCTCTCCGTAGAATGCCTTTTCGAAGTCGTCGAAGTTGAGGTAGAGGTTCGACTGCCATTAAGTGCTCTGTTCGATGACGATGCGTAGAGCTGCAATTTGATTATGCACATGATTTGGCTTTCCTGAATCCAGCTTGTTCTGGCGGGTTAGCGGAGTTCTGCATCCAATGGCTTTTTCATTCTCTCCTAAATGAAGGCACTTAGCATTTTACTTGGCATGGGTGGACAAGAGCATTATTCCACTCTAGTCAGTTCTTGCGAAGATAGATGTAAGTCGCTCTTCTTTGGTAGTCTGATGAGGTAGCCATACCTCCTTCCAATCGGTAGGCAACTTTCCTTCCTTCCAAACTTTTGGCGATAATGATGTGAGCATATCTACTGCAGTCTGTGGAGCCGTTTTCAGTCCTTCGGGGTGGGGAAATTGGGTATGGAACTGCTGCCTTCCCAGTTGGTTTATAAAGCTTGATCGAAGTCAAGATTTCTGCTTCTTTTGGGGGACTGGTATCCACTGGCAGACAATTCCGTTAGTGCTGTTGGTGGTGGGGGTAGTTTTGGGCGAGTTGAAGGTGATGGTCGGTCCAGGATCACCTTGAAGTGATCAGTCGATTGTTTTATTTGTTCCCTCTCCCAGTTGATTAGGTTCCCTTGACAATATTTCATAGATTTTACTTGTCCTAATCCCTTCAAGCATATAGACCTGGTTATTGCCTAATTATTCATAAAACATTTCCTTAAGCAATTGAGAAAATGTTGACAAAATAACAGTCACAAACTTTCTGATGTGCTTGGAACACAGAATGACATTTGGATATACTGCTGGCAAGGGAGAAATTTCAGCCAGGTTTTCTTCGTCATTTTCACTTCTTTCTACTCCGGGATATTATGATCACAGCTCTTAAAAGTGCGGCTCATCTAGAATTTGCAAAGATAAAACTGCAAATACTGAGCAAAATACTAGATAGAACTCATCTATGAGTAGCCTGAAGATTTACGAATAAAAGTATATTAAAACTGCCGATCGCCTCCAACCATTTAATATCAACAATTCACAGTGCACTGTGATGGCGAGCCAGGCAGAACTGTGGCCACATTGCAAACCTGACTGATTAAATTCAATATGTACCAAAGAAAGAAATATACACGTCACATTGGTTACTAGGGTTCAATCGAAGTAATCACTACAGTCCTACAGGATGCCAATCACGAGCACCAATAGCTCGGTGGTAACAAATCTGACTGAACATAGCACTGGATGATGCGGTTTCGGATCTCAGGAGGGACGTTATTCCTTTCAAGGTTGTAGATACGTCTTGCTGACTGGTGAATGCCAACTAGCATGAAATCTAGGTTGGTCTGCCTGCCGACTGACCGCAACCATTTAATGTCATTACTATTAATAATTAAGGTAATCTGCACTTCTCATTGGTTATCTGTGTTTGGAGCCAAAATGCTTGGCTTCTGGTGACATATCATGTCCCAGTGGTGGCACTTTGACGATGTCTAAAAAAGTAAACACGATGGTAACTAGCCGTGGAATGCAGGAAGTGTTTTCGTTCTTTTTGGGACTCATCGGTTGGATGTACCAAGTACATCCACCTGATGAGTCTCAAGCAGTACATACTCCACTGGTTTTCACTTCTAGTTATCCAAAATAAAACTCATCCCTTTTGCTTGCACATCTATGTAAACACAAGAACTGTGAAAGGAACTATATATAACACAGTTTACGTCTGCTTTAACTCAAAGTCGACGAACCTAAACAAGTTGACAAAAGATATGACACGTATTCCGTAATCCTAAAAGATCCTGTTTCACAGTTTGCATGATAGGCAAGGAATAAAGTCTTGACCGAATAAAGCCATATAGACGTTATATGTGGACAGAACGACAATCCGTGAGTTCTTGTTATCGTAAATTCTGAGTGGTGCATAAAGTCACCTATTTATGATTCTTATTTCAATTTCACTTTTTCGGATGAAAATTGCAAATCATTTCCCATAGGCATCTAGTTCCCAAATTATTAGCGGTTAATCAGCTTTGAAAAAACACCCCACTGAAGTGTGATCAATAATTGAATGTAAGCATCTGCATGAATGTCAGTTATTTGGTTAAAATATTAGGTTAAAGGATTTCATCATGACCTGACATTGGCTAGAAAACCAATGGATCGAGTCTCACTGGCCTAATGGTCTACTAGTTCACCTTGTAACCAGAAGGTCCTTGGTTTAAACCCTAGTGGTGAGTGTGTACTGATGAAGAGTCCTAAAGTGGAACGAAACAGCTGTGCAGTACTCCTGGGCTTTCCAATGGTTTTTTAACCAATGTCAGCTCATGATGAAATCCTATAACCAATCAATCAAATCCCTACAAACCACTACTTGAATATTAAATTAGTAGGTATTACTTTCAACACTTACTCCAGTATCTCTGGTTCCGAATCACTGTTGACATATCAAATGGTATTCTTCCTTTGGGTTCAGAAGAGACACTTGGCTTTAGATGCACATTACGATTTCACCTTGTTTTCTGTAGCTTCTTCCACCCTGTTCCACCGAAACCCATAGGTTGTCATCCTCCCCTCACATGACCTTCTTCACGTCATTCTCAGAGTGAAGCTCCATTCGTCGTTTCCTATTCAAGTTACCCTCAAATACACACTTGTCGCATGATGTCACCCAACAGCCTTCACAGAGTAAACCTAATCCACTTCCATTTTCTTTAGCATGTTTGATGGGTGGAAGATTCTTGGTTGGCCATCAGATCCTCATTCTGAGGCGAAGGCATTTGTCGATAAAGCGTCTGAAGTGGCCTTCTAATTGTTTTATCGTGATGCCCAGTATAATAGTTTGCTGGCCTGACAGCATGTCCTAAGAGCTGAGAAAGAAGGGAGGTTGTGCATTGAGCTAGCAAACCAACCCTAGAAAGTCAGTTTGTTATCTACACAGACTTTAAAGCACAGGAGAAATATAAAAAGTGAACTTGTACTTTATAGGGATTGGAGCGGCCAACTGAAGGAGGTGGATGAAAGCCTTCGGGAAACAGAACAGATTACCGTATCAAAGATAAGCTGGATAAAGGAAGACGTAACTTCATTCAACGTAAATCTCAGTGGATATGCTCTGATTTCTTTCTAAATGTAACTGACTTCGAAGTTTCAGTAACAGTTGTGTTGTTTCAAAAGAGAGGGGCGGTTCGCTAGTCTCACGTCCAATGTTCCATCATCTCCGAATTTACAAACGGGCGTGTCAGCAGAGAATCAAACACCATATCATGTATGAGGTTAGTGAGCACTCTGCCGCTGGGTCAATGACGCTGCACCTAGCATAAGGGAAAATACCGTTCGGATTTTCAACGAAAATGTAACTCAGTGCTTCTAGTCATACCTCTACATAAATTCTCACAATAGACAATTAGGGTATATTTATTGTGCAATGCAAACAATCACAATTCTTTTGCTTTAGTCTTTGTTATAATCAATAAACACTGTTGGGATTTATTAAGGATAATTCAGTGAATTTATCAAAAAATTCAAATTCAGCATTTCGAGGTAATGACTGCGTACCGTAAACCACTCATTAGCGAATAAATTCAACTGATGTTCTAGGTGCTCGCTGTTATTCGGATATCTAAGAATGTCTTTTTTTCATCTTTATTAATAATTAGTGATAATTATTTTCCCTTTTACTACAGTTTGGACCACAAGAGATCACCTGCTTGTCAATGCAAGGTGACATCACTGGTCGACAGAACATTTCACCATATAACGTTCAGCTACTTCAAAATCTTTACTCATTCTTCTTATAAATCTGTATTCCATCTTTTCCGGCCTTAATGTCAGCAGTAAGCTAGGCCAGGTTCAAAAGTGCGTCTGCCAAGAATCAAATTTAGACATCCCATTGCTTCACCGATAATTTAGCGCCTTATTTACCAAAGGGACAAATAAAAATAGCTATGCTTGCAACGAAAGAAAGCCTAGTTAAAGCTGATTTCCCGAAAGGCAAGTAAAACTCTACCTTACACCGACATTTCATACTTTGTCGCAAAGGTATAACGACAAATTGAAAGAAATAGCAGTGATAACATCTGTGTCGCCAATAACAACTCACTCTTTTATAGGCTTTTAAGAAGAAAACTCCTGTGAGTCATACATATCGTGAATAAGATGTCGGTGGCCGATACAATATCCGCAGTACAGACAATGGAGGTAGAGGAATACATTTTGACGTTCATAGAGTCACACATACTCTAAGAGATACAGAATCAGTTAAGGCAACAGGTTACGCTGAATTGTGCTCTGTCAGATGCACAAAATGATAAACGGTAGCTTATTAACGATTACTTATGAAATAAAAGCCAACTCCGGAACCTATTTTTAAGTTCCAGTTGGCTGACAATGACTTCACATGACTAGTATAAACGACTATATAAAACGAAAATTGAAAGAACTTACTAGTAAAATGGAAAACATTTCCTGATTCACAGTTAATTTACATTGTTTTCGTTGCTGTTTTCCTAGTGATAATGTAATAATAATCTCTTTATTCCAGACAGTAATAATCACATAAAATGGAATTTTAAACGTTTGTCCATATAATCAACAATTAAGCTCCTTTTATAAACATAAAAATACATAATGTAGTGGTAATAATGTCTCCAGGTGAACATAGACAAGACGGAGGTTATGAAAATAACCAACCAACAACAACAACAGCAACATCCAGTGCCAATCACCATCAACGGGAGGGATTTGAAAGAGGTTACTTCTTTCACTTATCTAGGGAGCATTGTCTCAACTACAGGAGCAACGGACGGGGATGTCAAATCGAGAATCGGGAAGGCGGGAAACACATTCATCAACCTGAAACCAATCTGGAAATCTTCGTCACTCAGCATCAACAACAAAATTCGGATTTTCAATACAAACGTCAAGACAGTCAATTCTTCTATACGGATCAGAAACTTGGCCAGTGTGTCACAAAGAATATTTCCAACAGCCTGTTGCAGACCTTGATCAACAACTGTCTTCGCTCTATACTGAAGATCAGATGGCCGTAAAGAATCAACAACAAGAAACTATGGGAACAAACAAAACAGGAACCAATCGCTCAAGAAATATGCAGGAGAACGAAGTGGAGATGGATTGGACACTCGCTGAGGAGGCCGCTGGGTGACATCACGCGTCAGGCGAATGCTCGAGTGAAACCTGAAAGGGAAGCGTCGAGTGAAAAGTCCAAGGGTGGCATGGAGGAGATCGTGTGAAGAGGAGTTGAAACAGTATGGACTAACATGTATGCAGGTGAAATGTACAGCAGAAGACAGAAGCAAGTGGAGACGTGTAGTTGAAGCACTATGTTCCACTAGGAACCCAAGGAAATAATAATAATATAATCATAATAAAACCATAAAACTGAAGGTTAGTGGAACATCATGGTTATCAAATAAATACTATCATTATCAATAAATGTGTAATAATAATTCTTGCTATAATTTGCTGTTTTCTGACATGTGTCTCTTCACACAAAACCCGAGGTAAATATGGTATGGTTGAGGTTTTTATATTTTACTGTAATAACATAAATTTTTATGAAGTTTCGTCGGGTTTTACCCAAAGAGATACAAGGGAAGCGATTGCAAATAAAGACGATGTTCGAAGTCAGACAGGTTAACGTTAGCTAACTGTTTATAAGAATTAAAATGCCTATCAACAACAATGTTAGTTAGTTAAGTCACAGGCACACTACTAAGCCAACTTACAGTCCTCAGTGTTCTACGCAATATGATACAGTCTTTCTTGAGAAGCCCAGGAAAGAATAAGGGGAGACAATGAACCTGAATGGGAAGGAATACATGAATTAATTAATTGTAAGAGAGAAGGTGGGGTTGAGTTATGTTGCCAGAAATTCTCAACTTCTTTATTGAATTATACCCAAATGTTCATTAGAAGACATTCAGATATGCACGTCTGTACAGATTATGGTTCAAGGAAGTAATCAGATTGTTGAAACAAAATGAAATTTGGTGAATTCCACGCATTATGTTACATGAAAAATTTGATGACTGGATAATTTAAGTGTGTATCAGTGAATCACTGGTAGAATACACACCAATCACGCACGTTGTCTCGGTTCGGTTCTCGGCCGACACACTTCTAAAAATCGATTAGTAACTAGTAAAGGTGAAAGGGAGGGAAGATTGATCTTGAGGCTGGCACGCCCTTGAAGAAATATCTCCTTTTCTGAAACTTTGAACCTGCAGCTTAAAAATGGGTCTTCCACTTGGGACACAAGGGAATGCAAATGACTTCAGTAGGCCGTCAGCAGTTAACAAGTAAGGGAGTACCCACACTGAAGACCGGTGAATTATTCCCTTGATATCAAATGTAACACCTTCAACATCGAGACTCTGACTTTTTGGTATCGAAATGTAATAATAATAATAATTTGCTTTAATATATGTGTAAAACTTGAACACTGTAGTAGTGACAGAGCACAAAACCTGAGTAGCACCAAGGAAAGCCTAGGACAGGAAGTGAGGCATATTAGAGAAGCCTTGAAACTTAATAATTACCCTGATAAATTAGTCAGAAACTATGTAGAGAAATGTAAAAATAAAATAAATAATGATATTAGTGATAGTGATAATAGTAGTAATAATAACAACGATAATAACATTAATGACGACATGCATGTCAAACATGCGCAAGATAATGACAACACCAACAATAAGGAATCTAAATCATCAGTAGTAATTCCATACAAGGAAGGAACCTAAGAAACCTTACGCAGAATTCTTAACAAGATAGGAATAAAATTGTCTAGCATTCAAACCCACAAACTCATTTAGAAACAAGCTTTGTCGGTTAAAGAATCCTAGTTTATCTAATACCCTGCCCGCAATGATTATCAGATGAAATACATGGGTCAAACTAGTAGAACAGGGGCAGTCAGACTAGCCAAACATAAAAACCTAGCAAAATTTAGACTGGTTGACCCAAATAAGATAAGAAATCTAGAGGATAGTTCAGCCGTAGAAAGCACTCACTACATGTAATTACACACAACCAAGCGTCAGTTAGACTAGCCGAGCATAAAAACCTAGCAAAATCTAGATTGGTTGACCTAAATAAGATAAAAAATCTAAGGAATAGTTCAGCTATCGCACTATATGCATTTACACACAACCACACAGCATAGGATGATTGGATAAGATGACAGTTTTAAAATCTAATGTAACAGGGTGGAGGGTGAGATTGATAACGGAAGCTTTGTTTATCGAATCAACTGAAAATAAATGTGTAACAAGAAGGATTCAACACCTGTCCACCCAGAAATCTGAAAAATTCTACTACCCAAACGACAAATAGGAGAGGACAAAGAAAACTATAAAACTCAAGTTGCAAAGTCGTGCGATTACAATTGATATGCTTATGAACAGTAATAAATTTTCTTTGAAACGTCATCCAGTAAATAATGCTGTTTCTTCACTGCGTGATACATCTAATAAACAAACTAATATGGAATAATTTGCTTTATTCCAAAACAGAATTATAGTTACTGTGTGGAATTTTCAGTATTTCGCACGATATTGCATCTAATTTTATCGAATAATATTAAAAACAATTATCAAGATAATGTTACAGGATTGTTAATGGCAGTTCCAATAAGGTATTAGTAGTGACAGGAAGATCATAAACAAAAAGAAAATTGTTAACTAATAATAATTTGAACGAAGAATATTCATTTCAGTAATGTCTCCTCTGAAGTTTCTAGCAATTATAAAGTGTAATATTTGTTGTCGTTACAATAATAATAGTCAGTTATGCGACGGATACAATTTTTCCGTAGGATAACAGATTAGTAGTTATGGGGTGTCAAAACAAGTAGTAGTATTTGTGCTACAAACGTGATAAGCTGAAATCGATTACAAAATATTGTGGAGACAGTGGTGGTGATTAGTGATAATAGATTCGTAGAATGTTTACCCAGCAACTGAAAGATGTCATACCTAACTTTAGCTCTTCTTCATGCATATACCATTTCAACTGTTCCTGTGGTTCAAGCTATAAAGGACGCACGATTAGGCAGGTTCGTCTTTGGGTTCGAGGACATTTACCAGCTTGGTTCACCAGAGGGGAAAAAGCTCGATCCTGTCACAATTTGTTAATATTGAAGATCGCATTGATACCAACTCAGCACTCAGGATCATACACCAATTTCCGAAGTCGTTATCATGCACAGTACGCGTACGTCTCCTACACACAGCTGAAGCTGTCTGAATAACATTGACTAAACCCGAACTTTGTATCTAAAAAGAACACACCCAGACTCTGTTCCCACATTGGTCAAAATTGGATTAATGATTGTTCTTCTTACCAAGAGTGCTTCTTCCGTTTAACCCTCTTGTTTTTTCTCTTTCTTTGCTTATTATTACAATTAGTATTATTCGTCATAATTTATACCCTTCATTCAAACATTTCCTCAATACTATCGAATTTTCCATTTTGTACTATCCGGACTTATTATTAGTGATATTATCTCTTTTCTCAATATATATATATATATACCTACACCTGTTTCATTTCATACATTGGTTATTTCATTATGGACCTCTCATGGCAGTCTTACTATCTCCTCTTTAATATATACTGCTTTGTACTAGCCACTCACTTGACACCTTTAATAACCTTGAACTGACTTACCAATTTTTTCCTACCCCACACTCTACGTATCTAATATGACTTATCACCACCAATGTCTCCCGTTTTACAATATTTTGTAATCGATTTCAGCCTAGCACGAAGTTTGTCACACAAATACTACTACTTATTTCGACAACCCATAACTGTTAATCTGCTATTCTACGGAAAAATTATATCCACCGTATAAATGGCTATCATTATTGTAACGACAACAAATATAATATTTTATAATTGTAAGAACCTGAAGAGGAGAGGTTAGTAGCTATGATTATCAGTCGATTATGTCAAACAACATTGAAAACAATTTTAGGAATAGTATTACAGGATTTCTAACGAAAGTTCTTATTCGCCATTTGTAGTGACAGTGAGGTAAATAATAATCAGGTTAGTAGCTAAAGGTGTCAGTTAACTGATATAATGTCACATAGAATACAAATAAGGGATAATGAAAGCGCCATTTATTTAGCTAACAGCATAGTAATCCAGAAGTTTCACGCCTTACATTGTTTCTGTCACATAGAACACGGCCTAGACAAATATGTTATCGTTGAGTTCCTTTACTTGATAGTACGAGCATATAATCTTTTGTACCGACTACTGGTTCGTCTAGAAGTTGTTGTTATGTAAAAAGACATTGAAAACAATATTTGAAAAAGCTGCGAAAAAAATTATTACTGAGAGAATGAGATGTTCTCAATCACTTACTAACAATGTCAACTTTTCTACATAAATTCAAAGTATACGATGAATTTTAGCATTATGCAAACTCAAAAAATGCAACACACTAAACGCGATTGTGAGTCGTCAGGTTTTTCATATTTAGTTTCATTGTAGACAACATAAGAACTGCGTTTCCTTTAATGGCTAGAGTTATTTAAATTCAATTATGTTAAAGGGATCACAAACTATCATAATTTTAATATTCATGAATTAGTCTGTAGAGATTCTATTTAATTCATGTTAGGCCACGGATTGATATCAGTTAGAGAACCATTAAGAACCAGCAGAGGGTACTGGACAGCTATTTCATCCTGGCCTGGAACTCATCATCAGTACGCACCCATTGAGTTTCTAACCCAGGACCTTCCGGTTACAAGTCAAGCTAGTAGACCAATTTGTCACTAGGACCCGATTAAATAGTCCATGAATTCTAACTTCTCTCAATTCGTGATTCTGGCGTGATCACCAACAAATGTCATCAACTGGTCTTCGTCGTCTCTCCCGAATGAATGGGCCCCATTGGTCCGTGGTTTAACCTGAAACGAATAGAATCTGGACAAACTAATTGTTGAGAATTAATCTGATGCTCAGTAGTGGCTGGTTACAGGACGAAGTTGCCTGGATTTCTAGTGGGAAGTCCTCACCAATGGGGTCCATACAGTCGAGAGTAAGAATGAAGTCCCGCAGATAACATTCGTTGGTGGTTGCTCTAAAATCATTAATTAATAGAAGTTAGAATCCATGAGACATTTAATTGGGTCTCCGTGGCTAAAATGTATAATTTTAATAATGTATTCAATGTAGATCATGGATTCCGTAGGGATTTGAATTAATTTCATTTTGAATATTTTATGCGAACCAATTCCAGTTGAAGTATCACTGAAGAATAGGAAGCACTGGAAGTCTGTTTCTGTCTACCTATAAACTCTTCAGAAGTGCGTACCCAATGCACCCGAGATATTCATAATAATAATTTGCTTTATTCCAAAACAGTACTTGTGATACGGAACGGATCCAGTTTGTACATTAACAATATATAAAAATCTACATAGATTATGGGTAGTCTCAGTTAATTTTGACAACATGTTAGCGTATCGGTAGCAAAGCCAAAAGTGAACAGAATATTTGATGGTGTTAAAAAGAGTAGATACTAGCATATTTACTGGTGTAAGCGGTAATAAAAAGGTCGAGATATACATAGTGTGAAAGAACGAAGAAGAATGATTTAAGTAGAGTTTGTAAGGAAGAGAGACGCAAAACAGCACATAACGGAAAAAAAGAAAGAAAACGTTGTACCTATAAATAACATGAGTTGGAAAGATGAGGTCAGGTTGTTCTACTGACTATTTAATGAATTATAGGTGTCACGCCTGATGCTTTCTTTATCACACAGATTACGAGCTAAGTAGGGTATGGTTTAGTTTTTGTACCTGCTAGTGCGAGCATACAGTTTTCTATATAGGCTTCTGGTTTTGCCTGATGGGATACAAGGTAAGAGTTGTGAATAAAGAGAGTGGTGTGAGTTAGATAAAATGGACTTGGCCCATTTTTCACATGAGACCTAGCGCCTGTTGACCAGAATATTAACAAGCTGGTTGAGTGGCACGTTGCTTACCCTGCTGACAACCTTTAACATCTTGCTTAATATGTTGAAGTCTTTCTTCAGTAGCCCGGGAAAACCTATGGGGGAACAATAGAGAATAATAGGCAGGATGCGAGAATTAACGAATCGTAAGAGTAAGGGTTGGGTTACTCCAGAATGTCTTAACTTCTTGACGTAGAAGGTAAGACGGAATATTTTCTTAGAAATCGCTAAGATATGAGACGACCAGGAAAGATCAGCAGATAAAATGACGCCAAGATATTTAATTTCCAACTTGGTCTCTATTTCAATGTCATCTATGTTGCACACCTCGTGGGTGCTAACCAGTTTGTTTAGATCAGATTTATGCCTTAAAGTGAAATTGACTGCTTGACATTAATAGGGATTTAAGCTAAGACCGTTTTCCTTGGACCATTGGCTGATTTCTGATAAAAAGCCATTTAGTTTGGAGCAGTCACTTTGAAACTTTACAGGCAAAGATACAGTCAGATCATCAGCATATTTAACATAAGGTCAGCACATTGACCCTTGAATCACTCCATCATCTTTCTCATAAGAAATACACCTAAAAACCTTGTATTCATCGATAGTTAGTTAAAATGAGTACTAGTCTTCACTATCGATCCATACTGCTTGATTTTAATGTCAACTGTTCGCGTAACAAAAAAGTTACTGAAACTTCGTACTGCAAATAAATAAAGTTAAACGTTTGTCAATCACCAAGTGGTAAATGATGTCAAATGTTTAGTTCATAGTGCTGACATAATTTTGTCAGTCAAAGTGGAACCAGCTAACCTTGTCAATCAGCTTTACAGTATATTCCCCAAGACACATGACATACCATCATGAGACATATCTAAGTGAAACTGGGTGCTTTCAGGCAATCACCAGGATGTCATATATCAAGGCTTTGAGCTCACTGACACTCATCCCTCATGAATGTATCGTGAAAGGACTTATTGTCCCCATTGTGAGAGGTTTGAATCCGCATCACTCATTGCTACTGACGTCAACTTTTTTTCATTCACGTTCCCCAGTGGAACATAGGGCTTCAAGCTAGAGTCTTGAAGTTTCTGTAGCAGTGTTTATTTTACAGGATGGGTTTGCTAGCCTCATGCCCAACCTTTCCTCTTCACCAGCATTATTTCTGGCTTAGCGAGGTAAAGGATTGCGTTGGCCGGGGATCGAACCCCGGACCATATGCATTGTCGGCGAGTGTCCTAACCGCTATGCCACCGACTCACTAACGTCATTACTAAGCTATTATTCTAGTGGATAGAAACTCCGGTAGCCCAGTGACTTAAGCAAGCCATCGTGTATTCCTACCTCAGTAATGCAATAAGGCAGCTCTACGGTTCAATAGTTCCTCAGGTGCAAAATAAGTGCTGTATAACAAAATTATTTAACCGAAAAAACAACCTTAAAAAGTACCTGTAGAAAAAGCAAAGTATTTTCAACAGGGTTCGGATAAAAACTATGATAGGAGGACCTAATCACTTCAAATCCCCCTCCCGCTGATAGTTCAAGGTCAAACAATCTCCATAGCATAACCCTGAATTCATTAAAAGAGAATCGCAATCTTAGGAAAACACATTATCACGAACAGTCTACCATTGTCCAACAGTAAAGTGAAACACTAAGAATTGAAATTAGGCACAAATAAAGACTATTAATAATAAGGAATAAATGGAAAGAAAATATGTACATATTGGAACCATGATACACAGATTAAAGAGGAAGGGAGTAACAATTACTCAATTGGTTACGGGATTTCATTATAAGCTGACATGAGTTAGAGAACCATCGGAAAACCACCAGGGAGTACCGGATAGCTAGCTGTTTCTTCCTAGTTTAAGACTGTCCAACATTACTCTTCCCCCCGTCAGAGTTTGAACCAAGGGTTTTCTAGTTACAAGGCGAGCTCGTAGACCATTAATTCTTTGGGGACAAACAACCACCGAAGTTATTGACTAGTGGTAACGAAGTTGGAATTCATGGGCTATTGAATCGGGTCACAGTGGCTTAATGGGCTTGCCTTGTACCCAGAAGCTCCTGGGTTTAAACCATAGTACTGTGAACAGTCAAAAACTAGGCTGACTAAACAATCGTCCAATACTCAGGGTCGGTTTTCCAATGGTTCTCTAGTCCATCTTAACCCACGAGGAAATCCGCTGACCAACCAATCAAATCCCAACAAGCCAACGCTTGAATTACGCAATTATTCAAAATACTCAAATAGGCATCAATGTTGGAAATAGGTTGTTAGTCGAAGGATTTTTTTGGTCCATTATCTCGCTGCACACACACACTACTGACGGTTTGAAGTCACATAACCGGAAGGGACTTTGCCGTTTCCGTTTCATATAATGTAAAAGAAGCACCGAAGGAGAAAGAGACAAACAGAGAGAAACAGCTATTTTAGTCACTCTCACCTCTATAGACACGTGATGTAATCAATTGAATTTGAAAGTAGACACCCAAAATTCTCGACTTTAATTTCAGTTATCCTAAAAATCGTCAGAAAAAAAAAGAAAGAAAAGGCGAGTGAAGTCACGACATCTGGCATAGAGAAAAGCAAAACTAGAAACAGACTCATAATTTTAGGGTTTTGTGTTTAGGAATGCACGTTTTTAAATCTTTATTAATTTTAGACTGGTATATAAAATATATATATGAAGCAAAAACCTGTTTCTACACTGATTTGCTCTTGAAGTTGGTTTTTTTCTTCATGAAATTTCATACCCTTCCTCACGCCTTTGAGGAATTAATTGCCATTGGCAGCAATAATTTATTTGTGTCACATATGCAAAATTTAATTCTACTTCTAATGATAACTTTATCAGATAAATGTATATCAGTCTATATTATCTCTCTTTGCATAAGTGGCATAAGTGTGGCTGAGTAGAGGGAAGGTAAAATTTTGACTTAGAAAAATTCGATTCCTATTGCGTTTTTAACTATTAAAATAACTTTTGCCAACAACAGATGGTGAGACGAACTGAGCTAATCTTGGATTAGCAGATTAATTGTGATGTAAGACGAGGGTGGTGACAATGGGAAATTGAATTGCAGTCAATATCTGGAAAGGGATGGAACCATTCGCCTACTGAGTACTATTCTAGCCAATATCTAATCATTTTAGTTTCAAGTGTTAGTCTGTAGGGAGCCAAGCAGTACTGAAGAGGGGGTGTTGTTTGCAACTGTCTGAAACTCATCAGCAGCACGTTCCTACCGGGATTTAAACCTAGGATCTTCTGGCTATAAGATTAGTTCATAGGCCATTCAGCTACTGGGATGTGACCCAGTGGCCCGTGAACTGAAGTGTTACCTAGGGTCCTAATGAGCGGTTGTAACCAGCGTTGTCTATCAAGTTAGGTAAGAGAATAGCTACTGTTCAATGAAATCGGTCTACGAGCTATCCTTACAGCCTTTCAGTGGTTCTTCAACTGGTGTTAGCTCCTTATCAAGCCTGTAATGACCTCATTATTTTACTGCAGTCACAATGGGTAATGCCAAACTAGCACGTGAACGCGTGGTACATAACCTTACAATTAACACCATCTAATCAACTATCCTGTAATGCGGAGCCAGAATTCAAGCATGTGTTCACAGAGATAAGGAGTCTATAAGATCTGAACTTCGCTGATGACTAATGCCTATTGTCAAACAAACTAAAAATACACAAGCTGAAACCAGCTACTTGGCAGAAAAGGCAGCAAAGAAAAGACTTCAAGTGAAGGTAGAGAAAACAGGGATGATGAAGATAACTAAGCGACAATAAGATTCTTCAGTTAACGTGAAAGGGGAGATTTAAAAGTGTTTACTAAGTTAACCTATCTTGGCAGCATCGTTCCAACTCTCGACAGCAGAGATGAATACCTCAAAGATAGTCAGGATCGAAAAGCCTGGGAGGCTTTCATTAACCACATTCAGCATAAGCAACAAGCTTCTTTTTTTCAGCACTAATGTAAAGTCAATTAGTGCTTCTGTATAGTTTAGACATTCTTAAAACATTTGACGAAAAGCGTTTTCAACAAGTTTCCGACTTTAATCAATGGATACATTCGCTCCATGATGAAGATCTTGTGAAACAAAGGGATAAATAGCAATAAACTCAGAAGTGCAACAAACTAACCAAGAACCTTATATTATTATTGTTTCCTTTGGTTCTTAGAGGAATATAGGGATTCAGCCTCACGTCTCTACTGCGTTCGGTTCTCTGCTAACGTTTTCAACTTGCCCCACGTCTACCCACAGGCTTTCATCTCCTCTTCACATGACCTCCTTCACTTCATGTTACCCTTGCAATGACGACCAACTCATCGCTGCCTATTCCAGTTCCACTGTAAAAATAGCCTGTCACGTGATGTCGCTCACTTGATGGTTTGTTTTCTCAGATTATGGCCAATCAAATCTACCTCTATTTCTTCCTGCAGATTTGTTGCACGATTCGTTCCTGCTGGGTTGATACGCTGCAAGAGATCTCTCAATATGGCTGATCTTTTCTATTCGGCCATCTTATTTTGAGTAGTACTGAGCGAAGACAGCTGTTGATGAAGGTCTGAAATTTGTTTGAAGTGCCTTTTGTGACGCGGTGACAAGTCTCTAATCCGTATAGTTGCACTGACTTCACATTGGAGTTGAGAATACGGATCTTATTTTTCATGCTGAGTGCTGTTGAACTACACACAGACTTGCGAGAAAAGAAAGCTTGCAATGCTTTCCCGATCCTCTCTTTGATATCCTCATATGTTCCATCCGCATCTGTTTGAAGTGGTGCTTCTCAGGTGGGTAGTTTGTGGGTGTTGATTCTTTCACACTTCTATTTATGCTGAATGTCGTCTGTTGTTGGTGTTGCTGTTGCTGTTGGCCAGGGATCCTCATCACCTCCGTTTTCTCTATGTTTACCTGAAGGCCTATCTTCTCTGGATGCTTATTCTGCTAACTTGCTGCTTTTCACTTCCATATCTTCCAGTTTTTGTGGGAAATCAAACAAATTTCATTGGAGAAGTTCAGATCCTTCAAGTTTTCTGTGTGGGTCTATTTTATGCCTGTTTCCTCACTGCCCACTGTCTTACGCATTATTCAGTCTGCCGCAATCAGGGAAATCATTGGAGATAGTAGGCAGCCTTGTCTTTCTCCTGTCTTCACTTCGAAGGATTCGGTGAGTTTCCCGTTGTCGATTTCCTGGCATGCAGCATTATCGTACAACTGTTGTATGAGGTGTATAATTCTTGGCGGCACCCTATAGTAGCGAAGTAGTTGCAAATAACCTCTCGATCGACGCTGGTCGGCCAAGAACCTACCACCCAATAAATATGTAAAAGAAAATGAAAAGAGATTAGACACAAGTTGAAGAGATTGTCGATCGTCAACACTAGTTAGACAGTCCATCAATTAGAACCTGAATTAGAAACAACAAGTTGGGTGTTGGTTCAACAGTTGCACTGAGGAGAAGCAATAAGAAGGAAATTGAAGCCTATGGGGAATTACTGAGTCATTTAAAGAGAAAATCAAAACAAGTGATGATTCAGCGAAGAGACTCTTTTCAACGAATTTATTATCAAGCCGTACAATCTTATATACACACATGGTTTTTAAGAAGTTATATCCGGTGAGGTAATTAAATCATAGGTGTGAATACATGAAATAATAATAATAATATGAAGTGCAATTAAAATATTTGTGATTATAATCATAGTTAAATGTCAAGTGAAAAACAATTAATGTCATATATAGAACAATTCTTAGAATGTATAGAACTTGGTAGTGCGATTATTGAAATAGTAGGCAAATCGAATAAAATAAAAATGTTACGTAACATTGTGTGAAATTCGATTAAATGAAATTTGACATTGCAAACACAGAATTGATTTATAATGACAAGTGGAACAAGGGAAATAATACCTGGAACAGTTCAAAGTGAGAATAGTAATAGTAAAAATTGACGTAAGAAGGAAAGAGCATGCAAAGTGAATAGACAAAATGAGAAAATTAGTAAAGCCAAAATATGATTAGGGATTACCATACTTTAGCATAGACGGGTTAAGACCATGAATGTTGGAGGGGAGGGGTTGGATGAACTTTTTCTGTGCAAAGAAATCTGGCTTTTCTCTTTCGATAGCCAAATATTCATCAATACAGATGAGTTGGATACTTGATGATCTGGGCAAATTACGTTTCGCCTTGTAGATGACTTTAAAGGGGGAGACTATAGAGATAGGGAGATCATTGTCGAAAATATGTTCAATGATCGCGCTTCTTATTACTCCACTTTCACCTCTTCGTAACCAGGCAGGATAGTGTTCCTGTACCTTCTTGGACAAAATTCGAGTCTAATGACCGATATACCTAGCTCCACATGAGCAGATGAATCGAGAAACGCACATAGAGTTGGTCAGCAGCGGGGTCTTATCCTTCAGATTATTTAACAGTAATGGTTGAGTGGTAAAGGCAATTCTCAAAGATGCAGTAGTGAATGTTCTTTAAAGAGGAGTGCAGAAGCCTTATGTTAGACTGGTTACTGTTATTTTAGTAATTATACACACACACAAATTAAACAACTAGAAGAAGATATAAATTCCTTCGATTTAATTACCAAGAACACATCAGTTATCAGTACTATCTTATGTTATCTGTACAACGTAGAAGAAAGGCTTTTTTGCTACATAATCTAAGTATAGTATCATTAGGAACAGGTAGCTTGTGCAAATAAACAAACTTGATGCAAATAATGCCTAGAAACACATTTGACATTCTTCTTTTTTTGGTAGATATAAACGTCTATTAATAATAATAATAATTACGTAAAGATTGAAAAGCTGGCTGGATAGTCTCCATTTTTGTTTTTGCAACTGATAATGCCTAATCGATAACAGTGTGACAATATGTCCTCAAAGTGTGAGTAGTACTATTTTCGTATCATTCAAGTAATTAATTTTTACAGAATATTTATGATAAAATATCGTGGAATCTTGACATGTGATCAATAGTCTATAAATTGAATATTTCCATAGTAATCGTTGTTATCAGTCTCATCTACTTGACAGTCATTTGTTATCCCTACCTATGTTGTATAGATTGAATATATACTTATTATATAGACGAGAAAAAGACTAATATACTTCAGCCTACTGGAAAGCTGTCTAAATAATTGAGCTATCTGAATTTCTTCAAAATATAAGGTATGACGTCTCTTTTTTCCCACTATTCGTTCTCCTTTAAGCATTCAGTTTTGTTCTTGAGTCACTAAGAAAACAGTCACGCACGGTTTTAGTTTACTTTCAACCTACTGCTGTGCTTATTTATCGAGGCAGACGAAGAATAAAAGGATCATAAGTGATTGGTTTTGTCTTTTCACTTAGAATATACTGTCGATGACGGTGTTCTTAAACTTTCCCTTAGGATGACTGGTGACTGTATTACGTTTCACTTTACATTAGAAAATAGACAGTTTTTTAAGCACCTCTATTTATGATAAATTTTACCATTATTGTCTATTTTTTTGCCTTTTGGCTTGATCCCAGGGATTCAGCAGGACGTCTTCATCCCCTTGGATTCACTACTGTTATTTTCAAGCCTTTTGCGACAGTCTATAAACTTTCATTTCTTCTGCACTCAATCTCATCCATGTCACTCGTCACTGCCTATTTGTATGTATTTGTGCAACACATTTCGAACAATCTGATCCATCACACACGGACTTTTCATAGGAATATGTATATGAAAATAATTAACAGCTCGCCTTGTAACCAGAAGGTCCTGTGTTCAAACCCCGGGGGTGGTTGCGTACTGATGAAGAGCCCCAAACGAGGAGGACGAAACAGATGTCCAGTGCTCCCTGCACATTTTTGCCTATGTCAGCTCATAATGGAATCCTCCACCCAATCAAACAAAATCCCTTCTAAACCAATACTTGAAAATTAATTAGGAGTTAAGAGGTGAGGAAATAGACTTAGGTCAATTTAAAAGTATATATTGAAGGCCACAATAATAATTCCTCCACATTTCTCAGGTTGATGATAATTAGTATCTTATTGTTGTTGGTTGGTCATCTCCAACTCCTCCCCCTCGTTTTCTCTATACTCATTTGACTTCCTGTCTTCACTGCCTCCTTCCTCCAGCGTTTTGATCTTTGCCTGCATTTATAAATTATTTAAATTAACCCCAGCGTGTTTAAGACGAAAATCAAAACAAGATCTGTTTTCTGAAAGCTTCGCCAGGTAAGTCACCACAGCTTCGTCAGCAGAATTATTCGGATTTTATTAATCAAAAGATTATGACGATTAATAAAATCCGAATAGTTCTGCTGAAGAACCTGTGGTAGCTTACACAGAGGTACGTTCAGAAAACAGATCTTGTTTTGATTTTTTTTCTTAAACACGCTGGGATTAGTTTAAATAATTTACAATGGATCAGGTTGACTCGGCTCTCAAATTATTCCAGGAATTTCGTAACATCTAAGCTCTGGAAATTTATAATCTTTGCATGTATGTTTGCAAGTGTGTGCAACACAACTGACATAAATCATCAAAGAAATCTTTCTGTTAGTGCAAGTTATCTCCGTCTTTACATTCGCCTTAGTCTATGGCTTGGCTGATTTCGCCACAGTTAGAAAGCTCAACAGTGATAATACGTAGCTTTGTCTTATTCTAGTCTTTACCTGAAACGCTTTGTTAAAGCTCGCATGAATTACATAACGATTGGTATTGCAACAACATTAATAAATAATAATCATAATCTACTTTATTCCAAAAACAATACTTATAATACAGAATGGAATTCTCAGCATTTGTCAAAATATTGCATCTGATTTACCTAAAATATAAATAAAATTTAAAATTAAAACAAAATTAACCAGAGGAATTCGTCCACGTTTACGATATACGGTCAAAAATATTCGAAGAACGATTTCAGAATACTAAATATAATAATAATAGTAGTAATAATAATGATAACAACAGTGAGTTTGTTTCAAACAGTATTGTCAGTTTGGAAATTTTAGCATGTTATAGATTATTGAATCTAATGTTCTCTTGGTATAGTATGGTGAGGGGAAATACAAAATTAACAGTTTTAGCACAGCTTAAATGATGTTCACACTTATGAAAAAAAATAAAAGCAAAAGATTGAGCGGATTATGAATAAAAGAAATACAAAAACAATAAAGTATTATGTTGTAAGGGCGGAGGAAATGGTTTATTTATTGGTGCAAAGAAGGTTAGTTAGTTCATGCCTAACACTATTTTCATCACATAAAGTACGTGCCAAATATGGTATAGTGGAATTTTTATACTTAAACGTACGTGCATAATGTCTTCTGAAAAGACTTCTTGTTTTATCTGAGGAGACACAAGGCTGGAGCTTCGGGCGCTGTGGTGGGTGCTCAGAGTCTGACAAAATTCCTTTAGCAAATTTGTTGCATGACATCAAGTGTCTATCAGTGACAATGTCAACGATACGGCCCAACGGGACATCAGTCGCTTTACTGACTGACAGTCTTCAGAGTTCTACGAAGTATGACATAGTCTTTTTTAAACAATCCAGGAAAGAATAAGGGTGAACATTGAAGAAGAATAGGTAAACTACACGAGTTGACAAACTGTCGGAGGAGGATGGGTTGAGTTATGCCTGAGTGCCCTTAATTTCTTAATGTAAAAAGTCAAACGAAATTAAGCAATTCGACTGGATTAAAGTAGTTCTTCCAACGATTTCAACTTCCAGTTTTAGTCTATATTATATGGTATAAATGCAAAGTTTCATCAAAGTATTTGATAAATGTTGTGTTGGCATCATTTAAATCAAAATAATTATTTGCTTTGTTACTGAGAATCTGTCGATAAACAGTGTTTCAGTGGTGTGATGTCAGAATACTCGCTAATCACGAAAATGGTCTACGGTTCGATTCTTGGCTGACGCACTCCCAAACTTTTCTTAGCTAGTAATAGGTCAGGTAAAGAAGAAAAGTTGGGCGTAAGGCTGACAACCTCACTTCGTAATAGCAGTACTGCCGCTACAGAAACTTCGAGGCTCAGGTCTGAAACTTTATATTCCATAGTGTATCGACAATATTGTTTGAAAGAAGCCTACCGTTATTATTACTACTATTATTGTTATAATAAATATTGTTCTCAGCTTATACTTTGCACAGTTTTGACATTATTTCTACTGAAAGTTTGGAAACGTTACCGTGGTTAATTTTATTTATATTTTGAGTAAATTAAATGCAATATTATCACAAATAGTGAAATACTGGAATAAAGTAGATTATTATTACTGTTATTATATGCTTTCTACGTGACGTCAACTCGTGACGAAATCTGAGCACTGGAATAGAAAAAATAGTAATAATAACGAGTCTGTAATACAACACATTGGAAACCTATATCATCTACAGAGTCAATCTTCCCAGATTTACAGATTATTTTGATTCGACACTAGTAACTAGTGTGATGTGTCTAGTCCTCTCTTTGGCGCAGACTGAATCCCATCAGTCAGGTTTGCAACGTAGTCACCATGCTATGTGGATCACTATTACGGTTCACTTTAAAATTTTTAATATTAGATGGTTGCAGGTATTCAACAGGAAGCTCAGCCTGCTGACCTAAGTTTCGTGAGAGTTGGCAGTCACTAGTCACCAAGGCGTATCTGCAATCTTGAGGGGATACATGTCCCTTCTGAGATTTGAACCCGTGTCACCCAGTGAGTGCTGTAGTCAGATACGTTACCACTGAGATATTCAGGCTGTCAATTGACTTCCTATGCACCGTGATGGAGAGTCACATGGAATGGTGGCCACATTGTAAACCTGACTGAGAGAATTCAGTCCGCGCCAAACAAAGGACTGGACACATCATATTAGTTACTAGTGTCCAATCAAAAGTATCAAATATCGTCCTACAGGAGGTCAATTACGAGCTTGATTAGCTCAGTGGTAACGCCTCTGACTGAATGTAGCACTGGGTGACAAGGGTTCGAATCTCAGAAGAGACATGTATTCCTTCAAGGTTGCAGGCCAACAAGTTGAGTTTCCTGCCGTTCGCCTCCAACCATCTAATATGCAGATAATCACTGAGAATATAATTCATATATTATGTATGCAGATGACCTGTCTGTATCGTTTCCCACTAAGTCTCAGTCAGACTGTCTCAAATTAAATAGCTTCCTGTCGGACATCAGTGAGTGGTCCAAACTAAATGGTCTCATGCTGAATCCCTCAAAATTCCAGACTATTGACTTCTCCTTTAGGCATAAACGAGATCTACAAACACTAGTAAGTTCTCATGAAGCCTGTTGCATTCAGGAGACTAAAACTGAAACTAAGTCTAATGCTAAATACCTCGGTCTAGTTCTATCTTCCGACCTTACTTGGACATCTCATATCCTAATGATTTCTAAAAAAGTGTTCTGTATTACCTACCACATTAAGAAACTTAGACAATCTGGAATCACCCAACCTCTACTTTCAAAATTTGTCAACTCTTGTATCTTACCTATTCTACTTTACTACTCCCCGTTAATCTTTCCTGGTCTACTGAAAAAGGACTATACCATCCTGAGAAGGATGTTGAAGGTAGTTAGTAGGACCAGTGGTGTAAAACTCAGTCAGCTCGTCACTACATTAGTTGATAGGAATCTGAATACATGCGAAAAATGGTCTAAAACCATACTCTCCGACCCCCAACACCCCCTCTATTCCCAACTCTCTCCTTGTATCTCATCAAGTAAAACCAGAAATCAGTATAAAATAATCTATGCTCGTACAACCAAGTACAGGAACTCAACGATACCATATTTGGCCCGTGTTCCAAGCGACAGAGACAATGTTAATCGTGAGACTTATGACTTGCTCTGTTATTAACAACATAATTTTAGGCTCTTTTATTTCTCTTATTTTGTATTCTATAGTGAACTCCTTCTTAAACATACTTAGCTACCTGAAATATTAACATTGGCTTCCTTTTTTGTACTTTACTGTATTTCCTTCTTTTGTGTATCCACTGGTTCCGACTATATTAGCACTATGAGTTTTACAAAATTGTCCTGTCATTAACCATCATGTAATTATTAGTTTTGTGGCTGTTTTTTCTTATTTTTCATACTTTTCGGCAATATTAAACTGACAATCATTGGTTGTGAACGCCATATTCACCACCTTAAAAAATTTTGTATTATTCAGGATTATTCACACTACCACTGCAAAAACTGCATTCGACTTTGGTAGACTTTTGTACTTTTTCGCATTTATGATTATTTTGTGTTTATCCTGTTTTTTTTGTTTTTTTTTGTTTGTTTAATACTTATTTTAAATGTCGGTAAAATTAGATGCAAATATTGTAGATATGTGCTGAAAATTCCACACTCTACGACTAGTACTGTTTCTGGAATAAAGCAAATTATTATTATTATTATGTAATGAACTTGCGACCACTTTTATTTTAAACTGACATATTAAGATTTTCACATCCTATGCCCGAAGAACATCTTTAAAGCTTTCTCACATTATTCATCAATACACCAGTGAATAATGATCGCCTCCACATAATGAATGAATGCTCTGCTCATCATTGTCATTATAGCTTAGAAAAGAATATTAGGTCATTTGCCTTTCACAGTTCATTAAAACCAAAGAGAAAAAAACAATCAAACAATTAAAAGGATGGAATATTTTATTTCATGACAATTTATTCATTTGCATGATTATTATTATTATTCCTATTTATAAACAGAATATTTTATTCTCATCATTTCTTCCCAATCAAAAGGATGATTGCCTTGATGTCCTTGTCTTCATTTTAGTGAGAAACGCTACACTTGAAATTAATGAATTATGCCAAAATGAATTTTTTTTGTCGAGATTGTTCAATCATTTTTCTCTCTTAACAGCATTTATTGCTCTCATTAATGCTGTTAGTATTGTTACTATTTTTATAAAGGGAAGCATGACTTGATTAATGTCGACAGGAAGAAGGACACATTTCACCATAATATATAAATATATATATGTATATGCGCGAGAACTTCCATGATGTCTGTCTTCTGCAGAACAAGAAGTAGATGCTCAAGAATGAAGCTACAGTAATTTGCAATTAGCTGTGTTCTCTGAGCTGGTTGGTTGGTCGGTTTAATTGCGGAGCATTCGTCGTCCATCTTCTGGACAACATCTCCCTTCGGCACAAGTTTCAGCATAAAATGAACTGATTTAAATTCCCCATGAATGATGGGATTATGTCCCTTGGCAATCATCTTCGTGACTGATATTAGCTTTACATCTGTAATGATCATTTTTTGTTGACTTGGATTTTAAACTTTCTCATCACTTGATTTAGCTTTTAGTAGTTGGTAAATTTGGTCTACATTTATATGTTTGTTAATCGGTGGCTGGTTCACTTGAGTACGAGGCTTCTAGGAGCCTCTGTCAGTATTTTTGGTGTTTCCTCTGTTTAAAATTTCGACATTATCCCAATCAAATTGGTGTCCATAATTATCTACAAGCATTGATATGAAAGAATACATATCATGGTTTTTTACGGCTAATTTCTGTTCTTCGATTGTGATTTAAAGAGGACGCCCACTTTGATGGATGTAACGTATGTTACAGTTCATACAATCTACTTTTTTTATGTACAGTTTTGGCTGACACCATTCCATGCTTTGTTCAATTATGATGCGTGTGACGAGGTAGCCAGCCTTTCTTCGAATCTGTAAGCACTTTTCCTTCTTTCCAATCCCTTTGCAATAATGAAGTGAGCACATTTGCATTAATCCAGGAATTAATGTTCCCATTAGAGTCTATTAGTTTTGATTAGCTGTAAGAATTTCGTTCAGTCGCGTGGAAGGTTATCCTGTTACATGACTATTACTACTAGTTAAAGAATATAAAACTGTATATATGTAAATAGCTGCTTGATCACTTGAAAATATGCCTTGGCTTCCGTTTCTTGTCTTCTGCTTTTAAACTTTGTTTCGCTTCCTGCTGACAGTTAAAAAGCCTATGCTTTGCAGTTTTTGAAGGAGACATATGGTTATTCTTGCAGGAGTTCGAGGCTGTTGTGGAGTTTAATGGAATTCAAGATTCATCGGCGAAGACGCTTTTACTTAGAACGTTGCTGAGAAGTCTGGCGAAGGCAGCTTATAAAAGTGTGGGGCGAAACACCGGAGAATACGCGCCAGGATCACGCAAACTGCTTCCAAACTGGGAAGGACCATGAATGGTTACCACGAGATGTCATGTATATACGATCAGAAATGCGAAGAAAGAGGAATGGGTGAACGTCAGCGAGCTCCGAAATTGGATACAGCAAGATAAGCAAACAAGGACGCAAGCACTAAGAAGACCAAAGCAACTTCAGTCTAAAGTCTTAGATAGGAGGACGAGTGTGGTGATTTGGTAAAGGTAATATGTTCCAACGGAATAGTATCCTCACATATTCTCACAGTTCAACACTGCATTAGCAACAGGATACTATATGTATATTTGTATTATTTCATGTCGTTTAATGTAAACCAAAATCACACTTTCAGTGATTAGTGGCTAAAGAATGCAAACATCATAGATATAAATAGCGGTCTGATCAACTGAAAATATACATTGGCTTCCTTGTCTTGCTTTCTGCTGTTACAACAGAAATAAATAAAATGTACTCGCCAAAAAGAGCCGATTTACTGAGCGATTTGTTTTATTTATTCCTTAAAGTGAAGCAACCGTTTGGGCATCTACAGGTGCTGAACGCCTATAGTGTATCGCTTCAGAAATGATCTTTTTGTTGGAGCTTTGAAAATTTGGTCAAATCTTCCATCCGGAGGAAAAGCATATAAGTATGTCTAACATTTCTGTGAATTGTATGTGTAAAAAAATTCGATTTTTGTGAACGTTTTGTTATTATGCAGAAAATCCTCAATATACGCGTGAAGTGAAATCAGTAAATTATATAACTTGTTTGGAAAACGTTATGGGTAGAAAGAGTATATGTGAAAAATATATGATTTATTTTTGGGCAATATATCTGGTATGATCCAATCACACATTTGCTTGTCAAATCAACATATTTCCTTTGAAGTTTTGAACCAGTGTAGACGTCTCACAATATATGCCATCCCCGAGAAAAATATCTTTACCGAGGTACTTTATAATAAGGAAGTAAGAACATAGACAGTATTCTGTATCCCATATAGCTTACTGTGCAGTCCGACCTATAATTATTGAAAAATCCAGAAACATTCTCCACGAAAAGCGTCAACAATGCACCAATGATTGTGTCACATCCTATAATATGTACTAGTTTTAATTGTGTGCATATATATTTGTTTGTGGTCACCCATATAAAGGAACAAAAAATTGCATTTTGCACATGATCCCAGGAAAATATACACCCAAACTGATTTAAAAAGCAATCGAACTGTAAAATTTCGATATTCACAGGTCACATACTATAAGGTATCAAAACATCTTGGGTAATTTCGATAGGAAACGAAAGTCCAGATTCGCAGTATTAAATGATATCATTCTATTTCACAGGTTCCCTTCATCAGCTGCTGCAAACTGCCTGAAATTACAATGGTTATAAATAATAACATTAGATACTTCAATGTTTGAAAGGTTATAGAGAAAACATTATAAGATGAACGCATCCGGAATATAAGTGTTACAATTTTTAGTTTAAGTCGCCATCAGTTTATATGCTTTCAAACCATGAAAACAAAGGCGGGAGGGTGTGAGTGTGAGAGAGAAGACAGAAAACAGAAAAATCTAATGGACAGTGTTAGCTTGTACGTCTACATAGTAACTCAAGAAGGTTAAAGTTCATCAAAACTGAAAACTTGCTCAGTGAGCTGAGCTCACTAGTGTTTTGACTAATCAGTGTAATAAAAGTAATACGATTACCAAGGGAGTGAGAGACTGACTGCACTCTCTTTCTGTGTGTATTAGTTTGGTCTAAAACGCTTAATTGCAATCGCTCCAGCGACTCGTAGTAAATTCTCTGTCGCTTGTATGTGTAGTATATTAGAGGATTTGGAAATCTCCACAAAATGACCACCCGTTTCCACAAAGTATCTGGTAATTGTATTCTGTTAATATATGTTTCCTTTAAAGCATACGTTTCTTGGAATATGAAAACAGAGTAGAAGCCCTTCTTTCTGTCCTTCCAGTCAACAACTGCAGCAGCAAGACTGTGATGTTGCTGAACACATAGAAAACAACACATAGACAACTGTGGAAGATCTTATTCTCAAAAAGTAGGAAAATCACTCAACCTAATGGGCGCTTCAAAAAGGCTTTTGCATCTGACCACTAAAAAATTATTAGTGCCGTACATGCATGGCTGTCAAGTTCAATTACAGGTCAAAATAGCATTAGATATCACAATTATTTCCAAGCAGCTTTGGCTGAGAACCGGGCACCATACAATTTTTAGGAAACGTCTAGAACTGAAGTCAGGAAAGACCTATTGTTGAGTTTCATTTCACCAAATTACTACTACAAATACAGTCAGCTATATTACCTGAGTGAAACAACGCCTTCCGAGTCTTGACTAGTCTGATATTTTTGGATAACCGGAGTTACCTAAAAGTAATCTATGCACTCATCTCCATAACCCATATATGTCTGAGTCAAAAGGATAACGTTTTCCGAATTTTCTCAAGCCTAATTCCATTATGGGTGAATTTTGTTTGGATAAAGTCTCACAGTGTTATACAGTAATATTTACTGATGACCACGTTTCGAGCACAATTTATTGCTCATAATCATATCAAGGTAACCACACAACTTCCTAAATTCATTTATATAGTTCCATTGTTTTTCACTTGATTTGATTGGTAGTAGTATTTTCCATATTTCGGGTATGAGTGAAGATTCATACCTATTGCATGTGTTGGGTGTAGATTCGATGAACAAAGATTCAGTAACCAACCTCTCTCTCCACCTACCTAGATTACTTTTAAGAATTTTAACCCTCTCACACCCTATTGTGTGTGTGTGTGTCAAAATTGAAGCAAGATTCACAAATCATCGGATTTTTAACAGTCGATGTTTAAAAAATCATATAATTATGAAATATTTACGTCTACTTACTCCAGTTACTTCAAGCAAAATAGCATCAGCTGCCGAAAATGTCAGTAGATTGTCGTAGAGAAGAATTGCATTGAGTTACTGTGAAACTAAACAATATTCGAAATGAAATTGAAAAACTCAAAGATATAATCAATGACAAAGATTATATAATTGTTGTTGAAACATCCAAAAAGGTTAGAGAATCTGCATTAAGAAAATCAAAACCACACAAATCAAAAATTCAACAAACGAATTGAAGAAAAGAACACAACAAATGAAACTGATGTCAACGCTTCAGCCTCTATCGACAAAACAAAGTGGGTGATCAACCTCTCATCAAGGGAACTAAGCTCTAGTGAGATAAAAGTAATGGAGAAAGGACTAAATTTCAACGTAACAGTTAACAAATTAAAACCAGAGGATGTCATTCCTAACATAGAAGTAGCACTAAGCTCAACAGATAAGACGACAGCTGAAGAGGTTCGAGCACAATGTGCATTAACCCTGAAAAATCAAAAGAAAACAAAATCAAACTTAACAACATCGGAAAGACTAGCTTTAATTAGTCTGAAACAAGATAAAAACATCGTCATTACAAAAGCTGACAAAGGAAACTCGACAGTAGTCTTGGATAAGTCTGACTACATCAAGAAAGTCACTGAACATATTGAAATGGGTCTATTTGAGGAAATTAAGAAGCCCGTAGATACAATAATGAATAAGGTTAAAAAATCCACAGCGGAATTAGTACGCAGAATGAAGCCGTCACTGGGTGAGTCAAAATGGTTTAATTTAATGCCTAAAACTAATAATGCTAGTAGAATGTATGGTACTATAAAAATACACAAACCAGGGTACCCCATACGACCAATAGTAGATTTTAGGAATACTCCTACTTATGAATTGTCAAAACATTTAGCTCTAATATTATGCCCCATTAGAAATCGCTCAAACTCTAGACTAGCTAATTCATTTGAGATGAAAAATAAACTAAATGACATTCAACTAGAGAATGATGAAACAATAGTTAGTTTCGATATAACCAGTCTTTATACCAACATACCAATCAATATGGCCTTAGGGGCAGTTAAAAAAGAATTAACTGCAGACCCTGAACTCACTTATAGGACGAAACTACCCATTGATGAAATTATTTTAGGAATTCAGTTGTGCCTCACATCTACTATCTTTAAATTCCAAGGCAAAATATATAGACAAACTGAAGCTGTAGCAATGGGATCACCAATATCCCCTATCGTAGCAGATATATTTATGGATAGCTGGGAAAATATGGCACTTAATACGTTTAATCCTACTCCAAAAATATGGTGGAGATATGTGGATGACACTTTCACAGTGTTAAAAAAAGAACATATCTCTAGCTTCTTGACACACATAAACTCACTAGTGGAGGGAATAAAATTCACATTTGAAACCGAAAATGAGCAAGGAGAATTAGCTATGTTAGATTGTAAAATAAAACGAATAGAAGAAGGCAAACTACACACTGGTGTTTATAGAAAACCAACGCATTCTAATAGATATTTAGATTTTAATTCATCTCATCCTTTAAATGTTAAGGCAGGCTTAGTTAAGTGTTTAAGAAACCGAGCAATGGCACTAAGTAGCACAAAAAAAGACCTAAATGATGTAATAAAACAGATAGAAGAGGCGTTGGTGTTTAATAATTATCCTTTAAAATTCATTAGGAAGTTTGAAAAAGACCAAAAGAAAAATAAAAAGAATTGTGAAACTAGTAATAATAACATAAATAAGAGAGAATATAAGTCATCAACAGTTATACCACATAAAGAGGGGACATGTAAGACCCTACGTACAATTCTAAATAAAGCAGGAATTAGGGTGGCATTTAAGCCTACAAACTCAATCAGGGACAAAATAATATAATTTACAAAATACCCTGCAATGACTGTGAGATCAACTACATAGGTCAAACTAGTAGGTCAGGGGTAGTCAGATTGCCTGTCAGAACATAAGAATTTAGCTAAGGTAAGAATGGTTGACCCAGAGAAGATAAGTAATTTAGAAAAAAGCTCGGCAATTGCAATGCATGCATTAACACACAACCACACAATAGGGTGGGAGAGGGTTAAAATTCTAAAAAGTAATCTAGGTAGGTGGAGAGAGAGGTTGGTTACTGAATCTTTGTTCATCGAATCTACACCCAACACATGCAATAGGTATGAATCTTCACTCATACCCGAAATATGGAAAATACTACTACCAATCAAATCAAGTGAAAAACAATGGAACTATATAAATGAATTTAGGAAGTTGTGTGGTTACCTTGATATGATTATGAGCAATAAATTGTGCTCGAAACGTGGTCATCAGTAAATATTACTGTATAACACTGTGAGACTTTATCCAAACAAAATTTACCCATAATGGCATTACACTCTACCACAGTGCACAGGTTTTATTCTTATTTCTCAAGCCTAGTCTTAAGTAAGCCACATCTGTGAATACACTGACTATGTGGAGGATACAATAACACTTTGGTACCCAATCTACCTGTATCTGGATGCTGAATCGCCCCTAAATTCTTCGAAATTGGGACTCTTATGTTTGTACCTCATATTTCAACTTTATTCAACTAGTAAACCAGGCGAGATCTAGGACTACACTTATTTGGAATCAAACCACTAGCCATCTTCGTGTATGACGAATAATCTACCACTAAAATACTACAGTTAACATATCACATAGAAACTTCCAGTCATATCTAGTGTCGCTAAGATTATGCGAAAACTGTAACAAGATGGTAAATAACTCGGGTGTTTAATCCTGTTTTTCAGGACATTGGATACACAACACCATCATATTAGGGATGAGTTTTATTGCAATGTTGTTAAACGCATTGAGTCTATTAATAGTTACATCAGTCTAAGATGTGTTGGCGTTTTCGAAAACGTTAACCTGCAGTGTTAATTAAACACAACATTCAGAGTGTATATATACACGTACATTAGCTGTTTGACAAATAACAATACCAAAAGATGTTGTGAAGATTATTCTTGTTCTGAATATATTATTATTAGAAAACTTTAGCTACAACAACTATTTGGCTTTTGTTATTAAAGTTAAAAATGAGTGAATCCTAATGATGTATAAAGTTAATGATAAGAAACCGAATTTACGACGTACTAAACTAATGGGTTGCTGGTAACCAGTAATATAGTTTAAGATGCACTTTTCGTCTTAATTCAAACTCATCAACTATATATACTTGCATTTTCAGTGAGTAGTGATGTTCTCACTCAGCATCGAATCCTTAACCCATAGTTTCAAACTTCAAAACATTATCAACTGGCACAGGAGAGCAACATCTTCTGCAGTGGGTAGCAGGGAAAGTCTTCTTTAAAGAGCTGGATATTCTCCTCTTCAGGACGTCGGCTGCCGAATCTCCCCTGAGATTCAGGTACAGCATTTTCGTTGGCGCTGAATCGCATTCTTCTGCTTTTGGTTTAGGTTTCAAGTTCTTTTCCATAAAACTTGTCGGGTATCCGTTTTGAGCCAGGATATTTTTGAGGAGTAGGAGCTCCTCTTCCGTGCAATCGCTGCTGCAGATTTTCTTCATGTGATGAGTTAGTGCGATGATGAGAGCTCGTTTTCGGCTCAAAGGTATCCAACTATAGAAATGCGTTAGTTGGCCGTTCCATGTCGGTTTTCTGTGGATGGACCTCTTTAGGGTTCTATCATCTCTTCTTGTTAATTCCACGTCCAGAAATGGAATCTTTGAATCGTTTTCTAATTCCATTGTGAATTTAATCGGAGGATGGGAATTAATAAATTCTTGTAAGATGCAGTTGAGGTCCGAGTTATCGTAGCAGACTATAAAGACATCGTGAACGTTCATTTTGTGCAGTAGTAACTTGTTTATTGTTGATTTTAAAAATCCACTCTCCAAAATGGCCATAAAGCAGTTTGCTAAAAGCGGGCTAAGAGGTGATCCCATTGCAATTCCCTCTTTCTGTCTGTGGATGTCACCGTTAAAGGTGAATTGTACATTCATCATGCATCTCAGCAACAATTCCTTCAGATATGATATTGGTACTTCGAAGTTTCTCCATATAATTCCACACAAAGCAAACTGTTTCTGTTAGTGGCACGTCGGTAAAGAGAGATTCGACATCTAGTGATAACATTCGTTTGTCATTTACATTCAAATTTTTATGCATTCAATGTACTCAAAAGTATCGTGAAAAGAGTATTTGCATAGGTGTTGTCTTACCGGCTCCAACATATCGGACAACCATTTGGCGTTTGGATGGTATGGCGACCCTGACGTGTCTAGAATCGGTCGAAGCAGCAAGCCAGGTTTGCGCATCTTCGGTAAGGCGTATAGTCGAGGAATAGTTGATATTGTTGCTTTCAGGTGATCGAAGAGGTCCTCAGTTATCAGACGGTCGTTCTTCATTCTTCTGAAAAAAATCTCTTAGTTGTTTTTCGATCAGTTTTGTCTTGTTTTTCTCGTTGTTGGGCTTTGCGAATTTCTTGTCATCTAAAATGAGTGTTAGCAATTTGTTAATATATACATCTCTATCCAAAAGGACCACTCCTGATCCTTTGTCAGGACGTGTTATTATCAAATCTTTATCGTCTCTTAGTTCTTTAAGGTGTAGTCTATGTTCATTGGTCAAAAGACGTCGGCCTTGAGTTTTTAAGCTGATATATCGATTACAGAAATCGAAGATTGTTAACTTAAAGTTTAGGAATTCTGCGTCGGAAACTGGAGTAATATCATATGTTTGGCTTATGAGATTCTCGAATTGAATTAACCTATGAAGTCTGTTGCTGTTAAGATTAACGTCACAGAATTTAGAACCAAGAGATAGAGCTTCTAGTTTTACCGTTGATAACGGAACTGAAGACTCATTGAAGACAAATTTATTAGGATCGCTGGCGAATTTATTCTGGACTTCCAAAAAAACGCTGAATCTGAATCTCAGGGGAGATTTGGCAGCCGACATCCTGAAGAGGAGAATATCCAGCTCTTTAAAGAAGACTTTCCCTGCAGCAACACTAAGAGTGACATTCTCTAGCCGTCCAATACTTCGAAACAACGCAAAGGACAAACTCTCGCATATGACCAATTGAATGTGCATATACCAGTTGACCTGCTCGTGGGGAGCTAGGTACATAGGTCGTTGTATGCGCGTCCTTTAAAAACGTGTTAGAGAACATTATCCAGCGTGGCTGCAAAGAGGAGGCACCGGTTCAATCAGAAGTGCCATTATTGAGCATCTGATCAATACCTCCCACAACATCTCAACTGATTCTTTCATAGCAATTTACAAAGTCTACAGAAACCTACCAAAAGTAGTATGTTTCCGACTTCTCTGTACTGCAGAAGCCCTCACAATATGCATCGAGAAGCCAGAGCTGTGTGTTCAAAAGAAATTAGTCCAACTTCTACAACTACCATGGACCTAGTTCGATATGTTCCCTTAGCTTTCATTTTTTATTTCTTTTTTTCTTCTTTCTCTTTTTCCTTTTTGATCTTTTTTCGTTCGCTGTGTGTGTGATTCTTACTCCCTCTGTCTTCATTCGATTCGCCCCAGTTTTTCAGTTATTAAAACAGTTATTTTAAGTTTGTTTTCATGCTTCCCTATTCACATTTATAATTCGTTTTAAAAATTAAATATTTTACAATTATATCTTAATCCTGTGCAAATTTTGTGTTTCTAAGGCTCTTTTAATCTATATTCGCACCTCCTAACTCTCATCTCAAGTTGAAAATTATTATTTCAATTTTTGTCTCCATACTCATTTTTACACACTTTATATCCTTTCTAATCCTGTGTAATTTTGTTTCTAAGCCTCTCGTAAAATCCATATCTAGTTGAAAATAATTATCACCTTTTATTCGCCGTCGTAATTATGTAGAATCAAACAAGAATTGCATTCATGTAAAATTATATATTTAAATGCGATTGTACAGTCGCTTTTGAAAATGAAATCGCCGAAAAGATATATTTGCTGAACTTCGTGTTCTATTCTTGCTAATAGCGAAATGTTTGTGGTTTCTACTACACCTTTATTTAACCATTCTTTTAGATGCGCTTCATTATTAGGAAAAATCAAGTTTGTTCAGCAACGGCCAGTATAACACTCTATACAAACGCAGTTTAATTGGTAGATGCAAGAAGAATGTACAGACATTAGTGCTGAGCAGTGGTTGACTGCTCAGTGTGTACCTCGTAGACAACAGGTCGTGGATTGGATCAGTGTTTGTGTGATATAGTTCTGTGTTGCTAAAGTCTGTCAAACTTAGACGAAACCTTTGTTTAGATCTCCTTTATTTCACACCGAAAAGTGAATATTTTTTGTTGACATAAAAAAAATAAATTCCTATTAGAATGCAACTTTTCGAGAAATTATTTATCCCATCTAAAAATACGTCGTCATCAACGTTTACGCGAATTTTTGTTGTTGTATTTCGTGTTCACGTTCCCTCATTTTTTTTAATTTTGTTTTACTTACTACAACAGTTCAATGACCAATGTCCAGTTTAAATTTGAATTCTTTCAAACAGAAAAGAAAAAAGCTTGTACATCACGTGAGTTTTGAATTTTTCTTTTTGTTTAACTTTCAATTAAAATAAAAAGAATGGCAGTAATAAAATAAGAGTAATAATGAAAGAATAGCGAAAAAGGAATTTCAATTCTCATTGAAAAAGAACAAGCACCGGAAATTAATTTCAGTTGTCTAACAATTAGTAGTAGATCAAACACACCAGCTGACGTCATTCAGTGTAGAACGTTTTCGTCTCAGTCACATATCTACGAACAGCATTCATATATGCGTATATATATATAATCTTCATAATTCCTATTCTAAAATTAGGAGAATATAATATCCAGAGAAGCGTAATTCTTTTCAATGAATTGGCAATCAGGTGATACAGCCATATCTACATAAATGATATTTAAGAAACTATATGTCGCAGGGAACAGTAAACAGCAGGTGCGAATAGTGGCATTAATAATATTAATAATAGTGTTAAAAGCGATAAGGTGTTTGTAATTATAATCTTTGTTAAGTATTTAGCAACCATAAGAATTACGTCATATACAAAACAGTTCGCAGAATATATACACACATCTTGTAAAAGGAAATTACTACGCAAACATAAACATTGCGTAACGCGTCTAATCCTACTGCAAAAATATGGTGGAGATATGTGGAAGACTGACACTTGTACAGTGTTAAAAACAGAACATATCTCTCTCTAGCTTCTTCACACATATAAACTCACGAGTAAAGGGAATAAAATTCACATTTGAATCGGAAAATGAACAAGGAGAATTAGCTATGATGTTAGATTGTAAAATAAGACGAAGAGAAGAAGGTAAACTGCACACTAACGTTTATAAAATGCCAATGCATTCTGCTAATAGATATTTAGACTTTAATTCATCTCATTCGTTCGTTATCTGTCTGTCAAGGCTGGCTTAGTTAAGTGTCTAACAAACCCAGCTGTAGCACTGATTAGTACAACAAAAGACCTAAATGATGAAATAAAACAGATAGAAGAGGCGTTGGTGTTAGATAACAAACTATCCTTTAAAATTCATTAGAAAGATCAGAAAAAGTCAAAAGCAAAATAAAATAATGGTGAATCTAATAATGGTAACATAAATGAGCAGGAATATTAAGCATCTCCAGTTTTACTATATAAAATCCTACGTAGGATTCTCAATAAAACAGGAATTAGGGTGACATTCAAATCTCCAAACTCACTCAAGCTGTATATGCCAAAGAATCCGGTGGACTCAATTAAACAAAATAATACAATTTAAAAAATACGTTGCGATGACTGTGAGTTAAGTCAACTACATAGGTTAAACTCATAAGTCGGGAGTAGTGAGATTATCAGAATATAAGAGCTTATCTAAGGTTAAAATGAGTGATTACATGGAGATAGGTTATTAAGAAATTAAGCTCAGCAACTGCATTGAATGCAGTAATACACAACCACACGAAAGGGTGGGTGGGAAAGAGTCGAAATTCTGAGGAGTAATATAGATAGGTAGAGAGAGACAAAGGTTGATTACTGAATCATTATTGTTTTTATTATTGTTCCCTTGGGTTCCTAGTAAACATAGGGCTTCAACTGCACGTCTCCACTTGCTTCTGTCTTCTGCTGTACTTTCCACCTGCATCCATGTTAGTCCATACTGTTTCAACTCCTGTTCATACGGTCTTCTCGATGCCACCCTTGACCTTCCGACTAGCCGCTTCATTTTCAGGTTCCACTCGAGGGCCTGACACGCGATGTCACCCAGTGGCCTCCTCAGCGAGTGTCCAATCCATCTCCACTTTCTCCTGCATATTTGTTAAGCGATTGGTTCTTGATTTGTTTGTTCCCATAGTTTCTTGTTGGTGATTCTTTCCGACCATCTGATCTTCAGTATAGAACGAAGACAGTTGTTGATAACGGTCTGCAACAGGCTGTTGGAAATATTCTTTTAGACACACTGGCCAAGTTTCTGATCCGTATAGAAGAACTGACTGACTTGACGTCTTTATTGAAAATCCGAATTTTGTTGTTGATGCTGAGTGACGAAGATTTCCAGATTGGTTTCAGGTTGATGAATGTGTTTCTCGCCTTCCCGATTCTCGATTTGACATTCTCGTCCGCTCCTCCTGTAGTTGAGACTATTGCCTCCTAGATAAGTGAATGAAGTAACCTCTTTCAAATCCCTCCCGTTGATGGTGATTGGCACTGGATGTTGCCGTTGTTGTTGTTGGTTGCTTATTTTCATAACGTCCGTCTTGTCTTCTTTCACCTGGAGTCCTGTCTTTGCTGCCTCTTCGACCTGTTTGTCAGCTTTCGCTTGTAAGTCTCTGATTTTGTTTGACAACAAACATAGATCATCCGCGAAATCCAGGTCTTCTAAGTTCTTCACGTCGGTCCAGGATATCCCTGTATTCTCGTTTCCCACTGTCTGACGCATAATCCAGTCCACTACAATTAGGAATATCATTGGTGATAATAAGCACCCTTGTCTGACTCCTGTATTTACTCCAAATGCCTCGCTGGGTTTTCCGTTGTGGATCACTTGACATGTGCTGTTGTCGTACAGCTGTTGAATAAGCTTGATGAATATTTGGGGTACGCCGTAGTACCCGAGTAGTTTCCAAATCACTTCACGGTCAACGCTGTCGAAGGCCTTCTCAAAGTCTATGAAGTTGAGGTAGAGATTTGATTGCCATTCCATGCTTTGTTCGATGATGATGCGTAGAGTTGCAATTTGGTGAGAATATGATTTGTTTTTCCAGTGCGTCCTTTATTCTCTCCAGGATGATGCGACTCAGAATTTTACTTGGCGTCGACAGGAGCATGATTCCTCGCCAGTTCTTGCAGAGTCCTAAGTCGCCCTTCTTTGGTGGTTTCACAAGGTAACCTTTCCCGCAGTCAGTAGGCACCTTTATCTCCTTCCAGAACTTTTGCAATAATGAAGTCAGCATATCTGCTGTCGTCTCTGGGTCCGCTTTCAGTGCTTCAGGGGGTATTCCAACTGCTTTTCCAGCCTTCAGAAGCTTGATTGCTTTCAAGACTTCAGCTTTCGTTGGAGGATTTGTGTCAACTTGCAATTGTGCACGTGCTGTTGTTGGTATTTCTGGACGGGTTGCAGGTGGTGGTCGATTCAAGAGTCCTTTGAAGTGGTCCGGCCATTGTTTAATCTGTCTTCCTTCCTTGGTAATTGGGTTCCCTTGGCTGTCTTTTATAGGTTTCACTTGTATTGATCCCTTCCTGGATAGAGACTTGGTTATCTGAAATAATGTCCTCAGGTCCCTTCTGCCCGTTGCCTTCTCAGCTTCAGTGGCCAGACTGTCGTAGAATTGTCCTTTGTCCTTCCTAGCACTCTTCTTCACTTCTTCGTCCAGTGCTGTTTAAGTTGAACTCAGCGTCTCTTTATCTTGTCTGTCTTTGCATTGAATCATTTTCTCTTTCACCTTTCTCCTCTCCTCTATTAGCTCCCAAATGTTCGTTGAGAGCTATTCCTTGTCTTGTTTCTTCTTTCTTCCTAAAACCGTTGGACACGTTTCCTTGAAAATCACCTTCAGAGAATTCCAATGGTCTTCCACTCATGCGTCCTCAGTGATGAGACGTAGTGTTTCCTGCTTTGCTCTGACAGTTGCAGTAAAAGTGTCCTTTGTGGTTGTGTCCTTCAGTTTTTGAGTGTTGAACTTGCATTGTGGCCTATCCCCAGCTATTCTCGAGGCTTTTAGCTTCACCTTGAAAGTCCCTTGTACTAGATAGTGGTCTGAACCCACATCTGCTCCTCTCCTCGATTTTGTGTCTAGTAGGCTCCGTCTCCACTTCATCATCATGATGACCACTCCCTCGGTGAGCTCGTGGTTGTTCTCTGGGTGACCGGAATAGATTACTGTATCTCCAGTTGATAGTTGGCACCTTCCACATCTGTTCCGTCTGCTCTCGCAGATTCCTAACACTTCTATTTTATATCTTCTCATTTCTGCGGCTACCTCGGAAGCCTTTCCAGTTTCGTACATTGTACGAATATTCTACGACCCCATCCTTGTTTTTGCTTTCATCGAAAGAAGCGACATTGGCTGACTGGCTTCCCGAAGGCTTTCACCAGCCTGCGTCATTTCACTTCCCCAATTCCAGCGAAAAATAAGGTTATTGCTTGTATTTTTAGAATTTTTAATATATTTATGCGTTGAAGTTTGTGTAGCAATTTGGTTAAGTTTTTTTAGGGGGGAGTTGCTAGCACTACGCTCCAACCCTCTCTCTTCATCCGCGCTTGGGACCGGCTAGAAAACTAGCGAGCTAGTAATCTAGGCGAGGTTACACCCAATACATGCAATAGAGTTGACTCAACCTAAATATCAGAGATACAGAAGATACTACTGTAACAGCAGAATGCAAGACAAGGAAGTCAAGGTATATTTTCAATTCAAAGAGCAGCTCTTCATACATATGTACAGTTGTATATTCTTTAACGAATCATTGAGCATGTGATTTTGGTTTACATTAAACGATATGAAATAGAATGCTCAGCATATACATATCTGATATTCTGTTGATAATGCAGTAATGAACTGTGGGAATATGTGAGAATAATATATATATATAATGTGTTTTTCAATTCATATGATAACATTCTAACAAGTTACTTATTTTTTACTGTAAAAAACATCCAATTTCCCATCTGATTTTATGTGATTGATAACACTCATATTATTATTATGTCTGAATGTACTTTATCTTATATTGATTTTATTCAAATGTCTAACTAATTTTTACTTATAATTATATAAATGAAGCAAAAAGTTGTGTGAGTACCTTGATATGATTATGAGTGGCAATAATTTGTTCTCATCAGTAAATTTTACTGTAAGACTTTATCAAAATATAAATTTTATCCATAATGGATTTATACTCTACCACCGCTGTACCCAAGTTTTATGCTTATAGCTTATAATCTGTAGATATTATTATATTATTATTGTTTCCTTTAATTCCTAGAGGAATATAGGGCTTCAGCTGCACGTCTCCATTGCGTTCGGTTCTCTGCTAAAGTCTTCATCTGGCTCCAAATCTGCCCACACGCTTTCATCTCCTCTTCACATGACCTCCCCCAAGTCACCCTTGGACGACCAACTCGCCGCTTCCCTTTCGGTTTCCACTGGAGGGATTGTCTAGTGAAGTCACTTGATGGTTTCCTCAGAGTATGGGCAATCCATCTCCATTTCTTTCTGACTATTTGTTGCACAATCAGTTCCTGGCTGGTTCGCTCCCAGAGATCACTGTTGCTGAACTTTTCTGACTGGCCATCTGATCTTGAGTATTGAGCGAAGACTCAATCTGTAGGTAAGCAACAAATAATTACCGTCATTATTACTGAACACAGTAAACACGTTTGAATAATCAGAGAAGCACGTTTTGTATAACACAAGCGGATCCAAATCAAGAAGTGTGGTGGATGTAAGAAGATTGTCAGAAATCCTCAGAATTTAAATCTCGTGTACTGGTTATAGAAGGTAAAATAATCTTCATTTAGAGAAATACTCAGTGACATTTAGAATATGTAAATAAATTATAAATAATATCTAAATAAAGAAAATTCGCTTCCAGATATGGGTGAAGAAGGCTTTCAGTTTGCAGTAGCGGAAAGTTCAGCTGATGGGGCTATGGAACTACATTAGTTCAAATGGATAGGTTATGTTATACATGCCATGATGTGTTCATCTTTCTTAGAGGCGAATCGGAAAATAGGTCTTGGTGTTCTGACAACTTCATTTCTTCTGGATAATAATCATCAACCAGAGTTTATGTCGACTTTCTTTCTTCCTCATCAAGTGTGTCTTCAGTACATATTTGTTGGATTCTACGGAAGAGACACCTAACTAAGGCTCTTTTGTACCGAACAAGGCAGAAACTGTGATAATTAAGATTCTGTCTTGTTCAGGTAGCTTTTTGTATAAATAGATCTTTTTATTGACCCATCAAGCCGTCGACTGAGCAATATAACTAGGAAAGATAAACATTTACCTTCCTCTTCTACAGAGTTAAGTGATACACTATTCTGAACTTCATTCATCATTCGATTTAAAAATGAGGCAGCAGAACAAGGCTTATCACTTGTGATTACAATGTCATCGACATATCTTCTGTAAAGTGGTATACTTTCGTTTTAATCTTCAGATAAACTCTCAATGTACGACATATAGATATCTGCTTAAAGGAGTCCTAACAGAATTCCCATAGCAACACCATCAACCTGACGGAAATGATTGCCTTCAAATGTAAACCTAACATTCCTAGTACATAGAAGTAATAAATCCCTTAAATAAGCTTTAGGGAACGGGATGAAAAAATTATGTGTGGAAATGTAATCACACAAGATTTTACCTGTTTTAAGTTAAAGCACATTTCTTTTAGTTAGGAATGAATTCCACACAGAATAATAGGATAACTGACCATTGGATGAGGAGGAAAGGATTCAGATAGGTCTACTTTTATTGTGCACTCTCTTTACTCCTGGATATTATAAAAATCTACAGCAAACTCATTAAAAAATCATACTTTTCTTATATTTAGCCTGGTGAGCAGTAAAAATATCCCAACTGGAAAATAAACTTCACTACAATTTTTCCCAGTAGCGAGCTTGTTCATTTCAAGAATGACAAGTGTAACTAGGATGATATCAGCTCATTTCAACCCAGCTTTCTGAACAGAACAAAAGATGTAGAATAATACTCGAAGTAATAAGAGCCGCACAACTTTGCTATATAAGTGCAGTCACCCAGGTTCTACAAGATTCATCAATGGCTTTTTCTGTGTACTTGATCAAGGTTATTACTTCACGTCCCAAGTGCAACGTGTGGCTTCAAGATGGAGCTTTGAAGTTTCAGTAGCAGTGGGCTTTTTTATTCAATATTTTTTACGGGTTGAGGTTGTTGGCTTCACGCCCAACCTTCCCTCTTTACCAACATTACTTTCGGCTTGGCGAGGTTAAGGAGTTCGTCAGCTGGGGATCGGACCTCGGACCACTTGCGTGGTTGGTAAGCGTTCTACCGCTGAGCCACCAGCGCATTTCTCTGTATATAGATTCGATTTAAGGCGTGTAATGGTGGTCACCGCAACAAAAAACAGTAGGCCAAGTTTGCTTTAGACGTTGGTTATTCAAAACACCTCTGAATTGTCTATTTTATGACCAGGGTCCAATAAAAAACGCGTTCACTTCTGACTGTCTTAAACAACCACGCTTAGCAGTTGGATATTTTCTTTTTTTAGTGAAGCATTCGGTATGTATCTTCCCCGTCCTTTACACATTTACACATACGTACATTCGGCAACAGATTTTATCTGATTACAAGCTATCACTACAATCAGGTGTGCTGTGTTGATACGGTGAACCACTCAACTGTCATTTAATGAGGTAATTTGTTTTATTAAATGTCACTTTAGTGGACCATCAACTGATAAAGATCACCTTTAGTAAAACAGGCAAGATTGCAACAATGTTTTATGCATGGAAGCTGGAAGTGAACTTGGCAAAAAAGAGATAAACTTGAAGATTTTCTCACCACACCTAATCGTAGTTAGAATTATTTACCAAAAATAAATTTTTCTTATCACATACCCAGTTTGAAGATAGTAAGGTTATCGTGTTCAAATTCTAGTTCACACACAATCTTGCATACTTAACTGCGAAATTGTGAATTTTTGACCACACGGAGTGTAAACAGTCTCTTAACTGTTGCAAAAGGGAGATCGTCTTTTGTATTACTCACAAATACGGTCCTTAATCTAAACATGATCTTTTTCGTAAAGAAGGAGTTATTATTATGATTATTAGGAAATCCAGCTCCATCTAAAAAGACCTTCAACAATACACAAAAGATCCAATCAAACCTCTCAAATGGAGTTCAATCAAGGCTTCTAGGTATCGTTGACACACTAGCCATCCAAAAGTTAAATTCCAATCCAAATATTCAAAAGAAATACGTCAAACCGTTGCTCCAAACAGAGTCATCTTAAAAAGGCAGTTCTCTCAATAGTGGTTATCCTAGCGTTCCAAGTGCTACTGATAAGGTCTATCAGTAGTATATAAAGAGACGTTCATCAGCATAGAAACGTCAAATACCAAGTATACACATTTTATTTCAGAGAAGGTTAATAATACAGCGTTGTGGAGATATATGGGAGACGTCAAAGGAACCCAAAGAAACACAATATGAAGGAAGGCTAGAAGTACCATCCACAACATGAAGATCTGTGCAAATGGGGCGTTGAAGATAATGTATACGTAATTTAGCTATATAGAGATACCGATTTCCAAATAATTGTTCCTTTACCAAGTCTTCATTTTTCCCTATACTATACTAGTACCAATCTTATCCAGTCTTACGGTATATTCCTAATATTTTTACGTTTTTAAATTCGTGTCTGCACTTACATGCCTTTTATCCTATCACTATACCTATTTTATTATTCCCTAACTGAGCAAAAGTCTTTCTTCTCAGACATTGTAACTTTACTATGTTTTGCATCGGCAGTGCAGCGGTAGGATTCTTGCCAACCACGCTTGTGGTTTGGGGTTCGATTCCCGGCCACCAATAAACTCCTTTACCTCAATAAGCCAGTCATAAGACTGGTCAAGAGGGAAGGTTGGGCTTGAGGCCAGCAACCCCATCTCGTAAAAGTAAGCACCATGGCTACCGAAACTTCAAAATTCTAGCATGAAGCCCTGTGTTCCATCGGGAATGTAAAGGAATAAAACTAAAACTAATGTTTTTATACGATCCTTCTTTTTATCACACTTTGCAATTTTAATAATTTGACCCTTTACTGAAAGTACTTTTTTAACTTTCTTACTCATTCATCAAATTATATGAAGGCGTTGGTGGCACAGTGGTTAGGACTCTCGTCGACCATGCTCATGGTCCGGGGTTCGATCTCCTGCAGACGTACACCTGCTATCAATGGTCGGTCTGCAAAATTCGGGCTACCGATATCACATGCTGAAAATTTCATACTTGTACCAAAAATACGGTGAGGAATCAAGCTGTAATCAAAATAAATAAAAATAAAATAAACGGTTTGATGACTTCATGGACAAGAAACTGTTTTCCGCTGTGTCTATCTTTTGAATATTATTAATTCCTATCTGGGTTCCGAGGGGAACACTGGGCTTCAACAGCACATCACAATTTCCCTTTGTTCTCCGCGGTCCTTTTCGTCTGACTCCATAATTACCCATAAGTCTTCACAAGATCTTCTCCATGTCACCCTCTGACAAACATCCAACTTATCGTTTCCCGATTGGGTTCCAGCCAAGGGCCAGTATTGCTTTTGATGTCAGTCAAAAGTCACCAACAGCGTATGCTCAATTCATCTCTAATCGCCCCTGAATATTTGTCGATCTTTAGGGTCTTGGTTGACAATTAGATCAAAATCCTTGTAGAAAATGGATTTCTACCACGTTTTAAAGACAAGAGTATACAGTCAGTGACTTATCATCCATAACCAAGAAAATACTGTGCATGAGCTTGGAATTCAAAGAAGGGTATCACAGTCCCTGAAAAGAACGTTCCCTGCTGCATCGTTGAGAATAGCCTTTACCAGTAGACCATTACCATTCAATAACCTGAAGGACAAGACCCCGCCGCTGACCAACTATATGTGCGTTTCTCGATTCACCTGCTAGTGTGAACTCGAGTTTTGTCCAAGAGGGTGCAAGAGCACTATCCTGCATGGTTGCGACGAGGTGGAAGTGGAGCAATAAGAAGCGTGATCATTGAACATCTGGTCAATATTGGTCACTCTGTCTCTACAGCCTCCACCTTTAAAGTCATCTACAAGGCGAGAAGTATTTTATCCAAATCCATACATATCCGACTCATCTGTATTGCTGAAGCTTCGGCTATCGAAACAGAAAAGCCGGATCTCTGTATACAGAAAATGTTCTTTCAACCCCTCCATCTCTCACGGTCTTAACCACTCTATGCTGAAGTATGGTAACCACAGGTCATATTTTGACTCCAACTGTTCTTCGTTTTGTCTATTCAGTTTGTATTCTCTTCCTTTATTATGTCAATCGTTACTACTAATATTCACACTTTGAACTGTCTCTAGTATTATTTCACTCGTTCCACTTGTCGTTCTAAATCAATTCTGTTCTCAACATTGAATTCTATGTTATCGAACTTCACCCAGTGTTACGTAACATCTTTATTTTATCCGATCTGCCTACTAATCCTATAACTGCATACCCCTTCCCGGCATCTATATACTGTATGTATTATTCTATATACGACATTAATTGTTTTTCCACTTGAAATTTAACTATGATTATAATCACAAACACTTTAGTATTAATTGCACTTCATACTACTATTATTATGACATGTATTCACACCTATGATTTAATTCCCTCAGCGGATATAACTTCTTAACAAACCATTTACATATGTACGACTGTACAGCTTGATAATAAATTTTTTGAAAACAGTCTTCACTGAATCACTTGTTTTGATTTTCCAAAATATATGATCCGCTTAGAGTCAGTCTCATTACCTGGCAGTCTCTAAACACCAATAAATAACACTTGCTTATACGAGAAAGTAAATGAATCGCCAGATGACCATTCCATTTGTACTGTCTTTCGTGAGTCAAACTAATTCCTAGTTTACTTTGACTGACTCATGTCATAAAACCGATTAGTATTCACTGTGGGCACATTTAAGTCAAAAGATTTTCACTGATTTTCTTCCTTCATATATAAATTCATTTATTTAATATGGTTACGAGCCCATGGTTCATAGTCATTGAAATGGTCACTTTCGAGCCCAGTAAAACTCACTAAACAGCAAAAAAGTCCAATGCATTCCTTCACTTGATTTTTTTTAAGTTCATTCAAGTTATAAAAATATATAACCAAACTGTAGTTCAGATTTAATACTACATTGGTAATAGTTATTATTACGCACTCTTGATAAAAGACAAGCACTTATACTCATACATCACAATCTTCATTGTGGGAGTATTTCGATGCATAACTGATCGAGTTAAGCGAAGATGCTTTGGCAAATAAGCCTCGGGTTCGAGTCCCATTTCGCTTACTTCAGCCTAAGCAGTTAAGTGGTATTGTATCTATAAGCCATTACAAAGCTTTAACTCAGTCTCTGAGTTTTACCTAACTGGGCAAGATTATACAAAAAAGAAAGACAATGAAACAAATGAGTGACAGACACCTGTTTTTCCATTGTTTGGGACATTATAACAGTACGCACCACTGACCACACCAGCTATTTATCCCAGGACTTTCAGATTGTGATGCCAAAACCAGGATGAAACAACTGTCCAGTACCCTCTGGTTTTCAATAGTCCTCTAGCTGATATAATTTCAAGATCAACTGTGAAATCGTTCAAATCCCTACAAACTGACACTTGAAAATTATACCAGTAGTCATTGGTGACTGACTACATGATGCAGTTACCTCAGGCTTCAATGGAATTCGTGACCAAGGAGACCTACCAAGTTGGGTGTGAAGACAGATAATCGTCAGTGTTACTGACTTGCCTTCACCCTACGTACCACTAGGTGGTAGAATTTAGGGTTCGTAGGTTATTAGATTTTGTCTAATTCGCTGAAGGGTTAAAAAGCCCACCTTGTAAACTGAAACTCATGGGCTCTATCTATGCTGGTGTTATTTGTGCGTGTGTACGTACTACTGTTGAGTTCTTAACAAGGACGAAACACCTGTCCATTACTCCTTGATTACAAATGGTTATCTGGCTGAAATCAGTTCAAAAGTCATTATGGGTACAATTTATTTTGGTAGCCTCAGAGTTACTGATGATGACGTTTCGAGTACAATTTATTGCTCACAATCATATCAAGGTACTCACACAACTTTCTAATTTCGTTTATATAATTCCATTATTTTTCATCGCTTGACTTGACTGGTGGTAGTATTTTCAATATTTCCGGTATGAGTGATGAGTCGTCCGCATTGCACATGTTGGGTGTAGACTCAATGAACAAAGATTCAGTAATCAGCCTCTCAAGTTGGTGTGTTTACATAGTGAACTTGCTTATCACATTCGTGGTGATAATCAAGTATACTATGTAAACACACACTGCTTTTATAATTTTACACACTGATCAAATTCAACAATCTACACTTGGTTTTGTTATCTTTACCAGCTGACCAACTTGACAACGAAAAATGACCCCAGACTGAAGAACGATGATCAAGTTAGTAAACTTTATTTTGATATCATATTATTATTGTTTCCTTTAATTCCTAGAGGAACATAGGGCTTCATAACAGACGTACTATTACCTTTGTTATTTGGTTTAGTGATCTTCATTGTTATTTCGACTTTCAATATGTCCCTTTAACTTGACCTAACTTGTCTATTTTCTCACCTCTTAACTCTTTGTTATATATAGATGGTGAGATTTTGTAAATTCCGGTTTAATAATACTTTTATAAAGCTATAAGCACTAAATAGCGAAACGTCAGTAAAAACAACATCGTTTTGTTTTTCATTCATTGGGAAATACAGAAGCCCTCATTATAACCATAATTATTCATCATAACTGTAGCAGGTCGTTTATCAGGTCTGGTTATTATCAGATTTTCGGGATTCAGTAATCAATCTCTCTCTCCGCCTACTCATATTACTTCTTAGAATCTGAACCCTCTCCCACCCTATTCTGTGGTTGTGTGTTAATGCGTGAAGTGCAATCACTGAGCTTTTTTCTAAATTACTTATCTTCTCGGAGTCAACCATTCTCACCTTAGCTAAATTCTTATGTTCCGACAACCTCACTACCCCCGGCCCACTAGTTTGACCTATGTAGTTAGCTCAACACATAGTCACTGCAAGGTATTTTGTAAATTATATTATTTTGTTTAATTGGGTTAACAGACAAGGTCCTTTAACCTACTGAGCTTTTCCCTGCCTGAGTGAGTTTGTAGGTTTAAATGCCACTCGAAACGTAGTCATCAGCAAATATTACTGTATAACAAACACTGTGAAACTTTATCAAAATAAATTTTACCCATAATGGAATTATACTCTACCGCCACAGTGCACAAGTTCTATTCTTATATCAGTTCAAAAATCAATCTAGAGGGAGAAAAATATACGATTTGCTGGAGATCTGAGTTGAATCCCCCTAGATTGGCGTGTAGCATGTGAGAAGCCTCATATGCATAATCTATAACTGCCCCATTCTGATTTGAATCACTTTCGTTTTTTTTCTACTAAAACTGAGAGAGAACAGTTCCAATACAAATATCTATGCAGTGATCATTTTCGTTTATTTTTTCTCTCATTTGATTGCGATGTATGCAGTAATCGGATAACTGTGAAGAGAATATGATACTGTATGGTATTTTCGAAAGCTAATCACACTGACCTTTAGAAAAAGGGAACGAATTCTTACGGATAAAACACTAAGCATGACGCAATACTCTAAGACTATGTGTACTAATTATAATTACACTTATAAAATGTCAGTTCGACAGGTTTTTATATTCTCTAACACATAGTAAAGTGATGCCAATTCCAGTGACGTAATTGCTGTTTAATAAAAAAAGCCACCCATACAAATAAAATATCGAATCAGTAATGTAAAACAGAGATATTTAATAAATTAGATATAAATATGGTTAAGTATTACATCACCTTTATTATACAACGAATGCAAGCGACGGGAGGGGGAAAGCATGAACAGTCAAACTTAGTAAGAGTAACATTACCGAATAAGTGATCGGAAATTCCCTCCATGTTTAAGCTATTAATATTTATTTGCATATGAAAGAAAAGGCATTCAGTGAAGAGTTACCCCACTTCCCTGCCATGTTGCTCTCAAACTGTAAAATAGCAAATATTTATAGTGTATACTTACACATCAGTTAGAGAACCACTGGAAAACCTGAGAGTACTGGAAAGCTGTTTCGTCAGCCTAGTTTGGGACTCTTCAGCAGTACGCACCTAAGTCGTGACCAGTAGGGTAGAGCAGGTCGAAGATGAGGCAGTAACTCATCGAAGAAGATATTGTCAAATGGTCACGCTATGCCGTGAACTGGCAGAAGTTAAAATTCATGGGCTGGCCATTGGATTGGGTCCCAGTGGCTCAATAGTCTACGAGCTCTCTGGCCTTGTAACCAGAAGGTCCTGGGTTCGAACCCCAGTGAGTGCGTATTGCTGAAATGTCTCAAACTAGGACGAAGCAGCTGTACAGTACTCCCAGGCTTTCCAGGGGTTCACTGATTGATATCAGCTTATGATGAAATACTCCATCCAATCATTCACACACAAACAAAAGAAATGCTTCCACAGTTAGGCCGTTAAAATTGTGACTTTTAGTTACCAATCACATAATATAGAAACGGTCTATTGGGTAGAAACTAAAATAAAACTAAATAAGTAAATTGCGTGATGTAACATAAGTGACAGGAGTGAGTACTACTCAACTCAAATCCAAATGAAGTCGAGTTAAGATCAGTTCGATAAGGATATTTATTATGACACTGATCTTATTTAATCTGACACTGTTTTAATTTCAGTTAGGCTCTATACTCAATCCAATCAATTGTATTACATCACGCAATATGCTCATTATGTTTTATTGTAGTTTCTACTCGAATAAAATCTTCCTGTAATATAGACTTTCTTATGTAGTACTTACCATTTTATGGACACATATTTGGAAACATTTATTTCGGATGGAGGATTTCATCATGAGCTGACATCAGTTAGTGAACCACTGGAAAACCTGGGAGTACTGGACAGCTTTTTCGTCCCAGTTTGGGACTCTTCATCAGTTCGGTACTCCTTGGTGGTTTTCCAGTGGTTCTCTAACTGATGTCAGCTCATGATGAAATCCTCCATCTAATCAGTGAGTTTTTTTTCTAAACCGGCATTTGTCAAAACTTCTCGAATCTTCTCACAAAATTTTATACGACCATGTCATCAAACATTTCACTCAGTGTTATTTGACTAAATTAGGAAATTCATGGCCAGACTTCTCATATATAGGATAACTAGTTTATAATGCTATTTTAACAATACTGGGTAGATTTTTCGCTGTCTTCAACAGCACAGAAGCCTAAAAATGAAATATACAGATTTCATACCGTGAATCTTATTTATATCGCTCTGACGAAAATGCCCATATAATTAATTGTACTGGGGCGATTTCAAAAATCACATCACTAAACAAAATTTAAATTCAGCGTTCAATAGAAACTACAATGCGGCTGAGATCATTATATTTTAGTGAAAATCAGGAGAGAATACTGCCCTGCGAACCATAACAACATTTGCACGACAATGTCCCATCCTTTTGTGTTTACCAATTCACCTGTATGCGTCGTCATCCATACACATATACATAAAAAGAGCGTCCATCAACTTCCCCACCTTCCAGCTACAGAACGCAACCTCAATTAGCTACAATGAATAGATAAAACCATCCAACTCAAATGATTGTAGAAATACACACTCAAAGTCATCTATGGTCAAGCTTATCCTACAAACAGATCATAAAGTTGATTTTAACAACCTGCCAGTGATTATGAACATTGAAAGTTTGTTTATTGGCTTTGGTTGCCATTGGTGGGCAACTTGAAGGCGCAAGTGATTTGATCGTGTACAAGTTAGAGAAAGACGGAAAAGAATGCAAATAAAGTACAATACATTCATGTTTAAAACATTTCTTTAAAGACTTAGTAAAGAATATTGATCTTAACGATCGGAAAATACAATTTCTTGTCATCCATTGTGCTTTGGAATTAAAGTCGATATCTTTACCTAGTGGTTGTCGATTCGGAGCGTCTTCGGAAATAATACTATCTTAGGATTAAGTTCCTTGACACACTCCTTTTCAAATTCATACATAAATTTATTGAAGCTGTAACCATAAAACAACTATAACCTATTTTATGTGTCTAAACGTCATTTGTTAATTAATACATTGAGCCCACCTTGATAATCTGAATTTGAAATCAGTGGACGTATTCACAGAATGAAAAGAGCTCATGTTTTCTAATTCATGACCTTTCATCAGCTGCCCTAACAGCCTTAAAATTGACATAATTTATTATAACTGTAAAACTACATAATATGCTTTGAAAATTAACTCAATGTGAATTTGAATAAGACATTTGGAAGACAAATTTCATGAAATGATATCGTCATTTCTTAGTTTCTCTACAATCGCTTTGCAACTAGTATGATTCACAATAATAAAATAAAATGCATGACAACTACTAAGTTATATAAAACAAAAGTACATACTAATGACCAATAGACATGCAGTGATCACAAGATATTTCTGCTATCTTTCTGTCTTTTGATTGCGTCACGACTTCTATTGTTGATTACAACTTATACAGTCGAAATTAATCGTTTATTTACGTGATAACTTTACTCAAACTTGTTACGTTTTTCAATCCACCCCCCCCCCAACTCATCATGAACGTTCCATTGCATTGTGGGTTAATACACTCTGGTTGTTAGATTATTTTTGAGGAATATTATATACATATTTTCAGGTTAGACCACGGATCGATATTAGTTAGAGAACCATTCTAAACCAGGGAGTACTGGACAGATGCATCATCCTATTTTGGACTCATCGGTAGTACGCACCCACTAGGTCTCGAGCCCAGCACTTTCCATTCACAAGGTGGGCTTGGTCTACGGACCATTCAGCCACTGGGAGACGACTCAAAGGCCAACCCAAGAATTCTAACTTCAACCAATTCGTGATTTCAGTGCGACTCTATCCTCACTTCCAACCTGATGGATCTTTTTATAATGCGTAATGTAATTTTTAGGCTGATAGGACAGCTGATGAGAAGGCGTGAAATAAAAAAAACCATGAGCCGTTTTCATTCGGTAAATATGTTCATTCTCGCCTTGTTCAGACTTTCTCCTTCCGTTGTCGTCTGAATATAAACGTATGACAAATAGGTATGTGAATGTCAGTGTTCAGAATGTTTGAAAAATGTCGTGCAAATACATCACACATTTGAGATGAATTACCTCATATTGCTGTCTCGATCAAAAAATATCCAAAATAATAGAGCTACTCTTAAGTGAAGAGAAAATTTATCTGAATGAAACATGCACGAAATGCAAAGAAGATGGACTACTTTTTGACTGCCTAGGTGAAGAATGAATTTCATTAACACCTAAAACTTTAGCGACGCTTTACGAACGTTAAATCTAACTAACTTCAACTTTCCTTGTTGATGAACGTATCTGAAAGAAGCAACACTGCATAACAAGATTCATCTAATACTGATTTCAGCCAGATAATCACTGAGAACATAGGAGTACTTAGTACCTACTTCGTCTTACTTTGAAACTCCTCAGTAGTGAGCACCTGTCACCTCACCATGAACTGAACCCAGGACCTTCAGTTTACAAGGCGGGCTCGTTGAGCATTCGGCCACTGATGATGGAACTCAATGGCCTGCAAATCCTAACTCACTCCAATTTGTGATGTATGTATGGCTACTGACAGCCAGAATCTGTGGTGAGTATCCGTGCTCACAAACGATCGCCGATTATCACGATTTTACACTAGAACTTTAGGCAGCCTCATACTGCGGTCAGTCACTAGTGTGCTCCATATCAATTTTTAAGTATTTGTTTGCGGTGAATCAGTTCGCGTTTAATCTTGGAATCGATTGAACCCCTGCCATCCAGCGCTGAAAACTATTATACACTACACAACCTTCAGTGAGTGTACTGTTGCATATATTCGTGACACACTATTTGATGAAAATTCTGGAGTTTTCATTATCATTCTTGACAGCATCTTTAGAGATGAATTCAATTCGCCTAACTATATATGAGGAATTAAAATGTTCAAATGAACGGAGTTGAGGATAGAGTTCATACCAAAAGCCTCTGCTAAATATAACAACAGTATGCTAAAGTAATATCTTAAGCGCGGTAAAAGAAGAGCTACCATTTTAAACTTCCAAAGATTAGCAACCTAGGCTTATACAAGAACTGATGTGGGAGCATGCTGCTATCGACTCCAAGCTAAATATTAAGTTGCATCATCCTTGAATGACTAAAGGATGCACTGGACTCAAAAGTCTTCCTGGAACCGTATGAATTCAGAAAAATTAAATAATGGGCGGATCAAATTGCAAATCATCATCGAACAGAGCTTAGAATGAGAGTGAACACTTTACGTCAACTTCATCGACTTTGAAAAGGCCTTCGACAGTGCTGACCATGAATTTGCCTGGAAACTGTTTCGATGTTATGGATTCTTTCGCTGAAATCTTTTATAAGTCCAATTTAAAAGGAACATGATGTGTCACATGTGGCGTAATTCACAGCCGAAATTTGAAATGTCTGTAATGGAGACATGAGTAAGACAAAGCTGACTACCATGTACCGATGATATCCCTCATTGTGGTGGATAGGATCATGCAAAAGACCATGGACAGTGAGGAGATCGGCATATATGCCATAGACAAGAAGATACTGGAAGATCTAGACTTCACACACAAACTCGAAGACCTATAGGTAAAAACCATCAAGTTGACAGGAAGATCTGGCAGCAGGGACAGGATTTTAAGGGGAAATAGAAAGGACGGTGGTAATGAAGATAACCAACCAACAACAACAACAAGCCATAATCACTAGCAACGGAAGCAACTTAAAGGAGATCACTTCTATCACTTATCTGAGCAGTTTAATTCTCCATTGAAGTTCAGGCTTCTACTAAAAACGCTTTGGCAATGTCAAAATAATAAATTTCTATTACTTTGGTTGATCACCATCAACCTAGCAGTGGGATCTAGAATACGCAATTGGTTCTATTTGAGATTCGTCAGCTGGATATACCCACATTCCCATTGAGTAACTTTATTCTCACCCATCATTTCAAATGCATTATCCCCCAGTGACCTTCGCGTCCCTGCACAGATAAACAGCTATTAGTAGTACAAAATGGACATCCTGTTGAATTCCACTACAAGACACCATCAACCCAGATGACATCACGTATATTTTAAATAGTAGATGCTGTTTTATTTAAACAAACCGAGGTAATTTGAAATATTCTGCACCGACTAAAAAGAATATATTAGTGTTTTTAAAAGTCAGCAGATACATAAACGGAAACAGCCTTGATGTTTGCAATGCTGTTATTTTACAAATAAATTCGAATAAAGCGGCATTAACTATACAAATCCTATTACGATTGGCCGATATTTTCCCACGCTTTTGATTGGTTGATTAAACTTCAACATAGTTAATGCATTAATTTTTATAATATTCCCATCATAAACAGAAATATTAAAGCTTTTAGGATTCTTTAAACAAGTTTAGCATGGAATTTAAATGTAATGATAAAATGTAAGTATTACTTATGGAATATTTTACCAGGTAATTATATGATATTTTCCACATTTTGAGAATTTTTTAATGTTACAAAATATGTAATGAAAGTCCACCTCTTCTGTTATAAAAGATTGTTTTTATTGAAGTAACCTGAATTCTGAGGAAATAATTTGAAGATAAGACAGAATATTTGCAGGGATTTGACTGCTGATACGTCTGATTTGGTCCCAATGACTGAATGGTCTATGAGCTTGCCTTGTAACTAGAACAGCATGAATTCAAACACCCTTGGATGCGTATTGCTAAAAAGTCCTGGAATGAGACAAAACAGGTGTTCACTAATCCCTGGTTTTCAATGGTTCTATAACTGTTATCAGCTCACGATGAAACCTGCTATTTATTGGATGTTCAAGCTAGTCACTATTATTGTATTATTATTGTTCCTTTAGGTTCCTAGTGAAACATAGGGCTTCAGCTGCACGTCTCCACTTGCTTCTCTCTTCTGCTGTACTTTTCACCTGCGTCCATGTTAATCCATGCTGTTTCAACTCTTCTTCACACGATCTCCTCCATGACGTCCTACTCGCCGCTTCCCTTTCGGGTTCCACTCGAGCACTGCCTTGACGCGCGATGTCACCCAGCGGCCTTCTTAGCGAGTGTCGAATCCATCTCCACTTTCTCCTGCATATTTGTTGAGCGATTGGTTCTTGTTTTGTTTGTACACATAGTTTGTTGTTGGTGATTCTTTCCGGCCATCTGATCTTCAGTATAGAGCAAAGACAGCTGTTGATAAAGGTCTGCAGCCTATTGAAAATATTCTATATTCGATTAAGACAACCAAAATTAGGTTTTGGAGACTTGGATCACTGCGTCAAAGAGAGTAAATTAGAAGAATATTTGGTATATTTATACCTACGAAATTCAGTGCAGTTTTTATTTCCTCCAGGGTATATATAGATAGTCCCTGCTGATGACCATGAGGTGACGTCAGTTGGAGGACGACTGAAATTTAGACTAACACCAATATTATATATCGCAGATTGACAGAGGCTGGAATTCATGCACTATCGGATTAAGTTTCATTAGCTTGTTCTTTGGCTCTTTTAAATAAAACAAGCATCGAACAATATATATATATATATGGCTTTATATGAGCAAGTTATTTGGTAGATACATACAGAGAAGTGGTCAAATTTGTTAGTTTATCTTTAGGGTTGTTGAAGAACAGTAGGTGGCTTGAGAATATCAATCGTAATGTAGCAGCAGAGAATATTCCTTTCAGGGCGTTAGGTATTCTTCTCTGTAGGATGTCGGCCAAACAGTCGCTTTTGGACGCCACATTCATGCATAGCATCTTCGTAGGCACAGAGATGGGTTGTTCTTCGTTGATTTTTGGCTTTATGTGTTTTTTAGGCGTACTGGATAGCCATTTGTAAAAGATTATATTTGTAAAACCTCAGTGAGATTGAAATGAGTAATTCCAACGTTTCTTTCAATAATCTGATCCGAACTTCTTCAGGGAAATTAATCGAAATTAACATAACCTAGGTTTATATATAAAAAGGAACATCACTTGTTTTTAAAAATTTTGTCCAATCATGAGTCATTCAACAAGTATAATAAACAAAATTTTATGAACTGTGATCAAAATTTGACCTCTGACTTACAAATATTGGTCTACCTTTGTTAAACACTTTAAAAAGAGTGTGTATGTGTGTGTGTGGGTAAACAGTTGTAAAACATTTCTTAACGTCTCCATAAGAAGATATGGACAGTCGAGAATTTTGACAAAGTACTATTAATTAGTGATACATATCCATTTTTATTTATTAATCAGGATTTCCTATGCATCAGCTAACATCACACCTTCATGTCTGTTCAAACTGCTTGTATCTAGAATTTTATGATCAGACGTATTTTCAAAATTATGGTGTTTAGGATTAGAGTTTAGTTTAAGCACCCTCTCGAAATTATTGCTTTGTCTTCTTTCTGAAGATTGAGCTGCTATTCTGTTAAATCTTGACGACAGTTCATTTGAAGTACTGGATAGCCATTCATATGTAGAGTCTTCCTCAAAAAATTGATCTCTTCTTTTACTGATTCTAATCTTTGTTTTTTTAAACATCAATTAATATTATGCGGTTGTCACCTACTTCAAGTCTTTGATACAGTCGACAAATTCAAACGTGTCTCGAAGAGAGTATTTTGAAATTTGTTTTCTAACAGGATGTAGGAGTTTCGCCAGTCATTAACATCCTATTTTTCTAAACATCTTTTATATTACGCAACCCTTCTCGATACTTAACGAACAAAAGCCCCCCTAGTTACAATCTGATTATTCACCATATTTTTGAGACATTTTGATGACTTAAACAGTAACTCTAACTAATTTTTATTTCTGTCTGACAATCCTAATGTGTACACGCGTAGATACAAATTAATTTTAGGTATAAATCCAATTGTACAGCTAGGTGAATGAATTCGTTAAAATGAGGCTCTTCGCTGAACTTTCTTGTTCTTATATTCATGTCTGGATGGGAATTTTCCATGAATTTTATATTTTTATTTGACTTATAATGGAACTTGAATATTCTTTTAGTTCCTCCCTAAAAAATATGCTGGACACTATTGAATTCTCGATTTACACAGTTCTTAGGTAAATTTCTGCATAGTCGCCTTTGCCTGCTTTTTTACCTTATTTGGCACTGTGGGCAGAGTCAAATGGAGTATAAACAGTTGTTAAAACGCAGCTCTAAATTAGCGAAACAACTGTCAGGTGTTTAGATTCTTTCTATTTGGCTGGCAAGCATTACTAGTCGAGGTGAATGGCATCCAAATACTCATATCGACCAATCAGTAGTATATAGCGTTGTGTCATTATGCTTGCTTTCTTTATCGCCGTTTGTTATATCAAACAGGTCACAGTTGTTTTTACATGCGGTATTACCTGTTGAATCAAAAAACTAAAGAGAATTCGGGCGGTTTCAAATGGAAAACACTGCTGATGAACTCGGGGTCAAACAAGTAAAGCGGCTAGCAAGCAATACTGTTGTATATGGCTGCCTTTCAGTTCATTGACACCAACTAATTCACATAATGTAACGTCATCCATTCGTGCACGATATTATATAGCATCGGGTGGAAAGCATTACCGTTTAGATAATAGTAAATATCTTTGCGATGAAAAACTGAAAACGGTAAAAGATCGTGTATTTTTAAAAGAAGTACTTATAAAATCCTGTTTAAAAAGGTTACTAAAATGTTTCCAAAACAGCATGAGGCTTCAAAAGAACTAGAACAACGTTTTTTTAACCGTCAAACAGAAATCAAGACAGTTTAAACCTTGATCTAACCAAGTCCTGGTATATGAAAGATGACTGATTCTGGAAGCTACCTGGAAACCAGCCGAAAAATAGCTGTTACTAGTCAGCGATGAATATTACCATCAGACACCACTTTGAACGCTTTGACACTGATTTCAACTTTCAATAGACCAAGAGGTCTGATTGGTGTCATACAGAAATCTTAAAATATGTATAATATACCGATGTAAATTTTATTCGATTGTTAGTAACTAGTAACCGAATCCAGCGCATTAATTTTATCGTATTTTGAACCAATCAGAGGGATGTGCATGTCTCCCCGATGAGGGATGGTGATCCTATTGAAACGCGAACCCAATACCTGTCGTTTTAAAAAGGAAAGTCTTATTCACTAAGTCTCTTTGTCATAAGACATTGTCTAAGACGTCCTATTAATAGTCGACGTGTTAACAGAGACTGAATGCACTTATTTCCAATTAGAAGATTCACTAAACGGGAAATAATCATCATCACCGCAACGACAGAGAATGCCTTCGCTTTCTATTATGATGGGTTAGTTCTTGAGCTGCTGCTTAAATGATTGCCCAGTGACAACTTTTAAAAGTAATTAGAGTATCCATTTAGTATATTCACAACAAGAATTATTTTGCGATAACTCCTTATTTAGGCTCTACTGGGGTCCAAGGCCAAGATGGAATGATAGACCGCTGGTTTTGAATTACGGAGGAATGCACATAAAAATGTGCGGTTGCTGGTAACATAAGGTAAAATGTGAAAAAAGGATTAACTGACACGTTAATGTTTGTATCATCAACAAACTTATGAGTTTTTGGATGTCAGATGAATATGTATACTACAAAATAAAGAAAAATAAATGGATTACGATGAATGCAACTTAACACGATGGCAAAATATGATCATAAACTAAACTGATAACAGTTTGGCGGTGACACAAAGGTAGAGTGCTCGCCGACCACGCCTCATGTGGTCTGGGGTTCGATTCCCGACCACCGGCTCGCTCCTTTACCTCGCTCGCTAAGCCAGTAATAAAATTGGTGAATAGGGAAGGTTGGGCATGAGGTTATCAACCCCCACTGTTACCGAAACTTAAAGACTCTAAGCTTGAAGCCACCCTATGTTCCACTGAGAAAGTAAAGGAATAAAAAAAAACTGATCAGATAGTGAACAAACGACAGAAACAAGATCTTCTTCTTTTTCCTTCACGTTCCCCAGAGGAACATAGGGCTCCAAGCTAGTGGCTTGAAGTTTCTGTGGCAGTGTTTATTTTTACAGGATGAGGTTGCTAGCCTCGTGCCCAACCTTCCCCTCTTTGCCAGTTATATTACTGGCTTAGCGAGGTTTTGGAGTGTGTCGGTGGCCGGGGACCGAACTCCGGACCATGTGCATGGTCGGCGAGCGTCCTAACCGCTATGCCACCGACGCCCAAAAATGCTTGTCACCGCCTCGAGAGTGGAGACGAGGTGAGTGGTGAGTGATCAGATAGTGAACAAACGACAGAAACAAGATAAGTTTAGTTAAAATTTCCGAGGAGATAGAAAATAATGGTGTGAATTAGACTAGACGAGAAGGAATTATAACGCCATATACTACTGAGTGACTCGCGTAAGTAGTGCTTACCAGCCAGCCAGCCAGATTGAAGTAATCTAAACACTTGTTGGCCGTATCACTCCTTATGGGCCGACCTCGTCAGAGGTGTACCTGGTTCGTTGAAGTTCGGCCAACTATTTGAGAGACCTGACAATGTACTAAATGATAATCGCAGCTCTCAAACTGCACTGTTAAGACTGAGATTTCACCACACCTTCATTTTGAAATTGGAATTATTCAGATCACAGTATACAATCTGCTTGATATCGTGAATGGCAATCAAGAAAGCTGGCATATGTGAAAAAGAAGTAAGAAGGGCATACTAAGATACGGAAATATGATATGATTATATCCTTGATAACATTGTGTGAGGGGAAGGTAAACATGGAGGATGAATTTAATTTATTGATCCCTGTAACTGTGGCTTTACTTTTTATATGCATTCGAATGTCAAATAAAACTAACGGACAATCATTCCAACTTATACTTGTATCACAATACAATTTCTGATATAATTTCGATTTACCATCGCTGGTATTATCACATTCTAGCATCTGTGGTTTTCAAACTGTAAAGTCTGAAGAAGACGTTGTTGAAATCACAGTTTCTCTGAGAACACTAGGTCAGTCAAGTTCTACTATATCAGAATATTTAACTGGATGATAAATAGCTTTGTTCTGATCACTACTTAGGTGACTTCGCTTTCAAGTTTTGCAAGATTCTCTTCTAGTATTTGACTAAGTTTTCAGCACGCGTACCAAGAATAATGATTATTATTCCCTTGGGTTCTCAGCGGAACATAAGGCTCAGCAACACATCGTCTGCAGTTATTTTTCGGTGACTCCATTACTGCCCACAAGCTTGCATTTCTTTGTCGTACGATCTTCTCCATGTCACCCTAGGATCAACCCACAGCTTGGCTTTTCCGATTCGGGTCCCTTTGAATTAAATCCGAGCATAAACAAATTCTCGTTCTCAGAATGACTTGTCGGCTCCTTGTGCAGATGCTTCGACGATGTCTGGTCATTCTACTTGAAGTAAATCTATGGATAGCAACTAAAAGAGGACACCAGGATGAGCATTTCGTCCACTTTGGGAATGGACAACTGGATGTACCTGCATTCCCCGTTGAATACAGGAATGACGGTGTTCCCACTGAGTTCCCAGTAACCATCAGGGATCAAGTGGTTTACTGGACAACGTTTTAGCAGCTGAAACAATGGGTACTAGGTCCGGACTTCAGTGTGAATATCATCACTAACTGGGGAATGCAAGTACATCCAGATGACAAGTCATATATACGCAAGCTGAAATGCTCATCCTAGATTCTACCGCTAGTCACCATCCACCAATTTACATGAAGCTGTCATACTTGTCTAATATACGTCACCTGTTTTATCTTACAAAAGCCGTCATATATTTATTGAATACATGTACGCATTCCTAAAACGAACAGTTGACTGCAGCAACGTTTCAAAATAAAATGTAAATCCCTTTTTCAAGACTTTAAATTGAAATTTAATAAAATAAAAATATCGTTAGATTTAAGAAATAAATCAGTTCACTTCCTTCCAAAGTGGCTTATTTATTCACCTTTCGAGTTAACTGTGCGTCAACCAACCAAGCAGGTGGTTCGGGGTTCGAACCCGACCACCGACGCACTCCTTTACCTCGCACGCTAAACCAGTAATAAGACTGGTAAACAGGGAAGGTTGAGGATGAGACTAGTAACTCTATCCCGTAAAAACCAGCACCACTGCTACCGAAACTTCAAGCCTCTAGCTTGAAGCCCTATTTTCCACTAGGAAGGTTCAGGAATAAAATAAATAATGCAAGGGATAAATAAATCATGCAAATAAATAAATATACAAGGAAGGAACCTCGGAAGCCTTACGCAGAATTCTTAACAAGGCAGGAATAAAAGTGGCTGGCATTCAAACCAACCACAAACTCAATTAGAAACAAGCTTTGTCGGTTAAAGGATCAATCTTGTGGAGTCTTTAAAACAAAACAATTTAGTTTATCTCATACCCTGCTGTAATGATTGTCAGGTCAAATACATAGGTCAAACTAGTAGAACAGGGGCAGTCAGACTAGCTGAACATAAAAACTTAGCAAAATCTAGATTGGTTGATCCAAATAAGATAAAAAATCTAGATAATAGTTCAGTTATAGCACTACATGCAGTTACACACAACCATACCATAGGATGGGATAGGATGACAGTTTTAAGATCTAATATAACAGGTTCAGCGAAGAGTCTCTTTTCGGCGAATCCATTCACTTAGCTTTACAATCATATTTGCATATAATTATTTTGTATGCATGTGTATGTACATTAGGACTGTCAAACGAAAATAAAAAATTAGCAAGGTTGATTGTTTACATCATCAAAATGTCTCAAAAATGTGATGAAAAACCACATTGTAACTAGGTGATGTGAAGACTGGTGAGTATTCATAAGGGTTGCGTTTTGTTAAAGTCACACAGCATAATAGGATCTTAATGAAAGACCATAGAGACACGTGCCCAAAATTAATTATGCAATAGGTAGAAAGAGTAAATAAAGGATTGCTTAGGAAAAAGGTGTCACTAAGACATCATACAAAAATTCAAAAAGTTCAAAAATATTCAGAAACAGCTCTAATAACAAAGCAGTAGAATTTGGAATTATCCCTTAGGTAGAAGGAGGGGGTGGAAAATTTTCCTCTATGGACATAAATCACGGTTTTCTAACCGGATCATCAAGGCCTCGGCAATGCAAATTATACGGAAGGTTACCGTTTTCAGGAGGCTTCTTTTGACTTTGTAGGTGACTTTGAATGAATTCTCCTTGCATAATGAGTGAACAGTGTTTAACATGTGTTCAGTTATAGTACTCGTTATTGATCTACTGTTACCTTTTCATAGCCAAGCGGGATAATGTTCTTTGACTCTTTTAGGTAAAACATGCCTTGAACAATCTATCTATCTCGCTCTCTCCACATGAGCAAGTAAATTCGTAGATTCACAGAGAAGTGGTCAAATGTGTTAGTTTATGTCTAGAGTTGTTGAAGAACAATAGGTGGCTTGAGAATATCAATGGTAATATAGCAGCAGGAAGTGTTATTTTCAGGGCGTTAGATATTCTTCTCTGTAGGATGTCGGCCTAAATGTCGCCTTTGGATGCCACATTCATGCATAGCATCTTCTTAGGCACAGAGATGGGTCGTTCTTCGTTGATTTTTGGCTTTATGTGTTTGTTTTTAAAGCTTACTGGATAGCCATCTCCATGAAGAGTCTTCCTCAAAAGATTGATATCTTCTTTTACTGATTCTAGCCTCTGTTGTTTAAGACATCGAGTAATATCATGCGGTTGTTGCGCACTTCAAGTCTTTGATACAGTCGCCGAATTCAAACGTATTTTGAAATTTATGCTCTAACAGGCTGTAGGAGCTTTGCCAGTCATTAACATCCTATTTTTCTAGGTGTCTTTCTTATTATGCAACCCTTGTCAATACCTACCGATCTTCGCCCCCACCCCCAACTAGTTACAGTTTGATTATTCATCAGATTTTTGAGACGTTCTGTTGATGTAAGCAATGACCCTAACTAATTTTTATTTTTGTTTGACCACCATAATGTACACACACACAAAATAATTTTAGGCATAAATCCGATTGTACAGCTGGGTGAATGAATTCGTTAAAATGAGGCTCTTCGCTGAACTTTCTTGTTCTTATATTCATGTCTGGATGGGAATTTTCCATGAATTTTATATTTTTATTTGACTTATAATGGAACTTGAATATTCTTTTAGTTCCTCCCTAAAAAATATGCTGGACACTATTGAATTCTCGATTTACACAGTTCTTAGGTAAATTTCTGCATAGTCGCCTTTGCCTGCTTTTTTACCTTATTTGGCACTGTGGGCAGAGTCAAATGGAGTATAAACAGTTGTTAAACGCAGCTCTAAATTAGCGAAACAACTGTCAGGTGTTTAGATTCTTTCTATTTGGCTGGCAAGCATTACTAGTCGAGGTGAATGGCATCCAAATACTCATATCGACCAATCAGTAGTATATAGCGTTGTGTCATTATGCTTGCTTTCTTTATCGCCGTTTGTTATATCAAACAGGTCACAGTTGTTTTTACATGCGGTATTACCTGTTGAATCAAAAAACTAAAGAGAATTCGGGCGGTTTCAAATGGAAAACACTGCTGATGAACTCGGGGTCAAACAAGTAAAGCGGCTAGCAAGCAATACTGTTGTATATGGCTGCCTTTCAGTTCATTGACACCAACTAATTCACATAATGTAACGTCATCCATTCGTGCACGATATTATATAGCATCGGGTGGAAAGCATTACCGTTTAGATAATAGTAAATATCTTTGCGATGAAAACTGAAAACGGTAAAAGATCGTGTATTTTTAAAAGAAGTACTTATAAAATCCTGTTTAAAAAGGTTACTAAATGTTTCCAAAACAGCATGAGGCTTCAAAAGAACTAGAACAACGTTTTTTTAACCGTCAAACAGAAATCAAGACAGTTTAAACCTTGATCTAACCAAGTCCTGGTATATGAAAGATGACTGATTCTGGAAGCTACCTGGAAACCAGCCGAAAAATAGCTGTTACTAGTCAGCGATGAATATTACCATCAGACACCACTTTGAACGCTTTGACACTGATTTCAACTTTCAATAGACCAAGAGGTCTGATTGGTGTCATACAGAAATCTTAAAATATGTATAATATACCGATGTAAATTTTATTCGATTGTTAGTAACTAGTAACCGAATCCAGCGCATTAATTTTATCGTATTTTGAACCAATCAGAGGGATGTGCATGTCTCCCCGATGAGGGATGGTGATCCTATTGAAACGCGAACCCAATACCTGTCGTTTTAAAAAGGAAAGTCTTATTCACTAAGTCTCTTTGTCATAAGACATTGTCTAAGACGTCCTATTAATAGTCGACGTGTTAACAGAGACTGAATGCACTTATTTCCAATTAGAAGATTCACTAAACGGGAAATAATCATCATCACCGCAACGACAGAGAATGCCTTCGCTTTCTATTATGATGGGTTAGTTCTTGAGCTGCTGCTTAAATGATTGCCCAGTGACAACTTTTAAAAGTAATTAGAGTATCCATTTAGTATATTCACAACAAGAATTATTTTGCGATAACTCCTTATTTAGGCTCTACTGGGGTCCAAGGCCAAGATGGAATGATAGACCGCTGGTTTTGAATTACGGAGGAATGCACATAAAATGTGCGGTTGCTGGTAACATAAGGTAAAATGTGAAAAAAGGATTAACTGACACGTTAATGTTTGTATCATCAACAAACTTATGAGTTTTTGGATGTCAGATGAATATGTATACTACAAAATAAAGAAAAATAAATGGATTACGATGAATGCAACTTAACACGATGGCAAAATATGATCATAAACTAAACTGATAACAGTTTGGCGGTGACACAAAGGTAGAGTGCTCGCCGACCACGCCTCATGTGGTCTGGGGTTCGATTCCCGACCACCGGCTCGCTCCTTTACCTCGCTCGCTAAGCCAGTAATAAAATTGGTGAATAGGGAAGGTTGGGCATGAGGTTATCAACCCCACTGTTACCGAAACTTAAAGACTCTAGCTTGAAGCCACCCTATGTTCCACTGAGAAAGTAAAGGAATAAAAAAAAACTGATCAGATAGTGAACAAACGACAGAAACAAGATCTTCTTCTTTTTCCTTCACGTTCCCCAGAGGAACATAGGGCTCCAAGCTAGTGGGTTGAAGTTTCTGTAGCAGTGTTTATTTTACAGGATGGGGTTGCTAGCCTCATGCCCAACCTTTCCTCTTTGCCAGTTATATTACTGGCTTAGTGAGGTTAAGGAGTGCGTCGGCCGGGGATCGAACCCCGGACCATGTGCGTGGTCGGCGAGCGTCCTAACCGCTATGCCACCGACGCCCCAAAAATGCTTGTCACCGCCTCGAGAGTGGAGACGAGGTGAGTGGTGAGTGATCAGATAGTGAACAAACGACAGAAACAAGATAAGTTTAGTTAAAATTCCGAGGAGATAGAAAATAATGGTGTGAATTAGACTAGACGAGAAGGAATTATAACGCCATATACTACTGAGTGACTCGCGTAAGTAGTGCTTACCAGCCAGCCAGCCAGATTGAAGTAATCTAAACACTTGTTGGCCGTATCACTCCTTATGGGCCGACCTCGTCAGAGGTGTACCTGGTTCGTTGAAGTTCGGCCAACTATTTGAGAGACCTGACAATGTACTAAATGATAATCGGCAGCTCTCAAACTGCACTGTTAAGACTGAGATTTCACCACACCTTCATTTTGAAATTGGAATTATTCAGATCACAGTATACAATCTGCTTGATATCGTGAATGGCAATCAAGAAAGCTGGCATATGTGAAAAAGAAGTAAGAAGGGCATACTAAGATACGGAAATATGATATGATTATATCCTTGATAACATTGTGTGAGGGGAAGGTAAACATGGAGGATGAATTTAATTTATTGATCCCTGTAACTGTGGCTTTACTTTTTATATGCATTCGAATGTCAAATAAAACTAACGGACAATCATTCCAACTTATACTTGTATCACAATACAATTTCTGATATAATTTCGATTTACCATCGCTGGTATTATCACATTCTAGCATCTGTGGTTTTCAAACTGTAAAGTCTGAAGAAGACGTTGTTGAAATCACAGTTTCTCTGAGAACACTAGGTCAGTCAAGTTCTACTATATCAGAATATTTAACTGGATGATAAATAGCTTTGTTCTGATCACTACTTAGGTGACTTCGCTTTCAAGTTTTGCAAGATTCTCTTCTAGTATTTGACTAAGTTTTCAGCACGCGTACCAAGAATAATGATTATTATTCCCTTGGGTTCTCAGCGGAACATAAGGCTCAGCAACACATCGTCTGCAGTTATTTTTCGGTGACTCCATTACTGCCCACAAGCTTGCATTTCTTTGTCGTACGATCTTCTCCATGTCACCCTAGGATCAACCCACAGCTTGGCTTTTCCGATTCGGGTCCCTTTGAATTAAATCCGAGCATAAACAAATTCTCGTTCTCAGAATGACTTGTCGGCTCCTTGTGCAGATGCTTCGACGATGTCTGGTCATTCTACTTGAAGTAAATCTATGGATAGCAACTAAAAGAGGACACCAGGATGAGCATTTCGTCCACTTTGGGAATGGACAACTGGATGTACCTGCATTCCCCGTTGAATACAGGAATGACGGTGTTCCCACTGAGTTCCCAGTAACCATCAGGGATCAAGTGGTTTACTGGACAACGTTTTAGCAGCTGAAACAATGGGTACTAGGTCCGGACTTCAGTGTGAATATCATCACTAACTGGGGAATGCAAGTACATCCAGATGACAAGTCATATATACGCAAGCTGAAATGCTCATCCTAGATTCTACCGCTAGTCACCATCCACCAATTTACATGAAGCTGTCATACTTGTCTAATATACGTCACCTGTTTTATCTTACAAAAGCCGTCATATATTTATTGAATACATGTACGCATTCCTAAAACGAACAGTTGACTGCAGCAACGTTTCAAAATAAAATGTAAATCCCTTTTTCAAGACTTTAAATTGAAATTTAATAAAATAAAAATATCGTTAGATTTAAGAAATAAATCAGTTCACTTCCTTCCAAAGTGGCTTATTTATTCACCTTTCGAGTTAACTGTGCGTCAACCAACCAAGCAGGTGGTTCGGGGTTCGAACCCGACCACCGACGCACTCCTTTACCTCGCACGCTAAACCAGTAATAAGACTGGTAAACAGGGAAGGTTGAGGATGAGACTAGTAACTCTATCCCGTAAAAACCAGCACCACTGCTACCGAAACTTCAAGCCTCTAGCTTGAAGCCCTATTTTCCACTAGGAAGGTTCAGGAATAAAATAAATAATGCAAGGGATAAATAAATCATGCAAATAAATAAATATACAAGGAAGGAACCTCGGAAGCCTTACGCAGAATTCTTAACAAGGCAGGAATAAAAGTGGCTGGCATTCAAACCAACCACAAACTCAATTAGAAACAAGCTTTGTCGGTTAAAGGATCAATCTTGTGGAGTCTTTAAAACAAAACAATTTAGTTTATCTCATACCCTGCTGTAATGATTGTCAGGTCAAATACATAGGTCAAACTAGTAGAACAGGGGCAGTCAGACTAGCTGAACATAAAAACTTAGCAAAATCTAGATTGGTTGATCCAAATAAGATAAAAAATCTAGATAATAGTTCAGTTATAGCACTACATGCAGTTACACACAACCATACCATAGGATGGGATAGGATGACAGTTTTAAGATCTAATATAACAGGTTCAGCGAAGAGTCTCTTTTCGGCGAATCCATTCACTTAGCTTTACAATCATATTTGCATATAATTATTTTGTATGCATGTGTATGTACATTAGGACTGTCAAACGAAAATAAAAAATTAGCAAGGTTGATTGTTTACATCATCAAAATGTCTCAAAAATGTGATGAAAAACCACATTGTAACTAGGTGATGTGAAGACTGGTGAGTATTCATAAGGGTTGCGTTTTGTTAAAGTCACACAGCATAATAGGATCTTAATGAAAGACCATAGAGACACGTGTCCAAAATTAATTATGCAATAGGTAGAAAGAGTAAATAAAGGATTGCTTAGGAAAAAGGTGTCACTAAGACATCATACAAAAATTCAAAAAGTTCAAAAATATTCAGAAACAGCTCTAATAACAAAGCAGTAGAATTTGGAATTATCCCTTAGGTAGAAGGAGGGGGTGGAAAATTTTCCTCTATGGACATAAATCACGGTTTTCTAACCGGATCATCAAGGCCTCGGCAATGCAAATTATACGGAAGGTTACCGTTTTCAGGAGGCTTCTTTTGACTTTGTAGGTGACTTTGAATGAATTCTCCTTGCATAATGAGTGAACAGTGTTTAACATGTGTTCAGTTATAGTACTCGTTATTGATCTACTGTTACCTTTTCATAGCCAAGCGGGATAATGTTCTTTGACTCTTTTAGGTAAAACATGCCTTGAACAATCTATCTATCTCGCTCTCTCCACATGAGCAAGTAAATTCGTAGATTCACAGAGAAGTGGTCAAATGTGTTAGTTTATGTCTAGAGTTGTTGAAGAACAATAGGTGGCTTGAGAATATCAATGGTAATATAGCAGCAGGAAGTGTTATTTTCAGGGCGTTAGATATTCTTCTCTGTAGGATGTCGGCCTAAATGTCGCCTTTGGATGCCACATTCATGCATAGCATCTTCTTAGGCACAGAGATGGGTCGTTCTTCGTTGATTTTTGGCTTTATGTGTTTGTTTTTAAAGCTTACTGGATAGCCATCTCCATGAAGAGTCTTCCTCAAAAGATTGATATCTTCTTTTACTGATTCTAGCCTCTGTTGTTTAAGACATCGAGTAATATCATGCGGTTGTTGCGCACTTCAAGTCTTTGATACAGTCGCCGAATTCAAACGTATTTTGAAATTTATGCTCTAACAGGCTGTAGGAGCTTTGCCAGTCATTAACATCCTATTTTTCTAGGTGTCTTTCTTATTATGCAACCCTTGTCAATACCTACCGATCTTCGCCCCCACCCCCAACTAGTTACAGTTTGATTATTCATCAGATTTTTGAGACGTTCTGTTGATGTAAGCAATGACCCTAACTAATTTTTATTTTTGTTTGACCACCATAATGTACACACACACAAAATAATTTTAGGCATAAATCCGATTGTACAGCTGGGTGAATGAATTCGTTAAAATGAGGCTCTTCGCTGAACTTTCTTGTTCTTATATTCATGTCTGGATGGGAATTTTCCATGAATTTTATATTTTTATTTGACTTATAATGGAACTTGAATATTCTTTTAGTTCCTCCCTAAAAAATATGCTGGACACTATTGAATTCTCGATTTACACAGTTCTTAGGTAAATTTCTGCATAGTCGCCTTTGCCTGCTTTTTTACCTTATTTGGCACTGTGGGCAGAGTCAAATGAAGTATAAACCGTTGTTGAACGCAGCTGTAAATTAGAGAAACAACTGTCAGGTGTTTAGATTCCTTCTATGTGGCTGGCAAGCATTACTAGTCGAGGTGAATGGCATCCAAATACTCATATCGACCAATCAGTAGTATATAGCGTTGTGTCATTATGCTTGCTTTCTTTATCGCCGTTTGTTATATCAAACAGGTCACAGTTGTTTTTACATGCGGTATTACCTGTTGAATCAAAAAACTAAAGAGAATTCGGGCGGTTTCAAATGGAAAACACTGCTGATGAACTCGGGGTCAAACAAGTAAAGCGGCTAGCAAGCAATACTGTTGTATATGGCTGCCTTTCAGTTCATTGACACCAACTAATTCACATCATGTAACGTCATCCATTTGTGCGATATTATATAGCATCCAGTGTAAGGCATTACCGTATAGATAATAGTAAATGTCTATGCAATGAAAATTGAAAACGGTATAAGATCGTGTATTCTTAAAAGAAGTACTTATAAAATCCTGTTAAAATGAGGCTTCTAGATGTGTCCAAAACAGTATGAGGCTTTAAAAGAACTAGAACAACGTCGTTTTTACTGTCAAATAGAAATTAAGAGGGTTTAAACCTTGATCTAACCAAGTCCTGGTGTATGAAAGATGACTAATTCTGGAAGCTACCCGGAAACCAGCCGAAAAATAGCTGTTACTAGTCAGCGATGAATATTACCATCAGACACTACTTTGAACGCTTTGACATTGATTTCAACTTTGAATAGACCAAGAGGTCTGATTGATGTCATACAGAAATCTTTAAATACGTATAATATACCGATGTAAATTTTATTCGATTGTTAGTAACTAGAAATCGAATCCAGCACATTAATTTTATCGTATTTTGAACCAATCAGAGGGATGTGCATATCTCCCCAATGAGGGATGGTGTCGTTTTAAAAAGGAAAGTCTTATTCACTAAGTCTCTTTGTCATAAGACATTGTCTAAGATGTCCTACTAATAGTCGACGTGTCAACAGAGACTAAATGCACTTCTTTCCAATTAGAAGATTCACTAAACGGGAGATAATCACTATCATCGCAACGACAGAGAATGCCTTCACTATCTATTATGATGAGTAAATCCTTGAGCTGTTGCTTAAATGGTTGCCCAGTGACAACTTTTAAAAGCACTGAAGTCAGCATTTTGAGTATTCATGTAATATATTCACAACAAGAAGTATTTGGCGATAAATCCTTATTTAGGCTCTACAGTTGTATACAACAACACCAGTAAGAACAAATCGAAATTATGTCAGAAACTCTATTGGGATACAAGTCCAAGATGGAATAAAAGCCCGCTGGTTTTGCATGGCAGATAAATGCACGTAAAAAGTGCAGTTACTGATAACATAAGAATTAATTGACACTCTAATGTTTATATAATCAACAAACTTATTAGACTTTGAATGTGAGATAAATATGTTTACTACAAAATAAAGAAAAATAAATGGAGTACGATGAATGCAAGTTAGGAGGATGACAAAATATAACCATAAACTAAAGTGATAATAGTGCGTCGGTGGCACAGAGGTAGACTGCTCGCTGACCACGCCTCATGTGGTCCGGGGTTTGATCCCCTGCCACCGACACCCTCTTTTACCTTTCCCGCTAAAATAGTAGTAAGACTGATAAAGAGAAGGTTGGGCATGAGGCTAGCAATCCTATCCCGTAAAAATGAAAAGATCCACTGTCACAGAAACTTCAAGCCTCCAGCTTGAACCCCTATGTTCCACTAAGAACGTAAAAGAATAAAAAATAAACTGATCACATAGTGAACAGACGACAGGAACAAGATAAGTTTAGTTTGGTGTGATTTAGACCAGTCGAGAAGAAAGTATAGCGCTATATGCTACTGACTGACTGGCGTGGGTAGTGCTTACTAGCCAGCCAACCAGTCAGATAGAAGTAATCCAAACACCGGTTAACTGTATCGCTCCTTATGAGCCGACTTCATCAGAGGTGTACCTGGTTCGATGAAGTTCGGCCAACTATTTTAGAGAGCTAATAATAGGCTAGATGAAAACTGGCAGCTCTCAAACTACGCTGTTAAGACTGAGATTTCACCACACTTTCCCTTTGAAATCGGAATTATTCAGACCACAGTATGCAATCTGCTTGATGCCGTAAATGGCAATCAAGAAAGCAGGCAAATGTGAAAAGGAGTAAGATGGGCATACTAAGACATGGAAATATGTTTTGATTATGTCCCTGATAACCATGTGTGAGAAGAAGGTAAACATGGAGGATAAATTTAATTTACTGATCCCTATAACTGTGGCTTTACTTTTTATATTCATTCGAATGAGAGTTGAAACTAATGGACAATTATTCCCACTTATACTTGTATCACATTACAATTTCTGATATAATTTCGATATACCTTCACTGGTATTATCACATTCTAGCATTTATGGTTTTAAAACTTTAAAGTCAGAAGAAGACGTTGTTAAAATCAAAGTTTCCCTGAGGAGACTAAGGTCCGTCAAGTTTCATTTTGTCAGAATATTTAATTGGATGATAAACAGCTTTGTTCTGATCACTACATAGATGACTTCGCTTTCAAGTTTTTCAAGATTCTCTTCTAGTATTTGATTGCGTTTTCAGTACGCGTACCAAGTATAATGATTATTTTTCCCTTGGGTTCTTAGAGGGATATAAGGCTCGGCGGCACATCGTCTGCAGTTATTTTTCGGTGGCTCCATAACTGCCCACAAGCTTGCACCTCTTCTTCGTACGATCTTCTCCATGTCACCTTAAGACCTACCCCCAGCTTGGCTTTTCCAATTCGGGTTCCCTTGAATAATATACGAGTGTAAACGAATTCTCGGTCTCAGAATGACTTGACGGCTCTCTGTGCAGATGCTTCGACGACATCTGGTCATTCTACTTGAAGTAAATCTGTGGATGGTGACTAAAGAAGGACACCAGGATGAGCATTTTGTCCACTTTGAAACTGGACAAATGGATGTAGTTGCATTCCCCATTGAATGCATGAGTGATGGTGTTCTCACTGAGTTCCCAGTAACCATCGCGACTCAAGTGATTTAGTGGACAATGTTTCAGCAGCTGAAACTATGGGTACTGGATTCGGATTTCAGTGTGAATACCATCATTCACTTGAGAATGCAAGTACATCCAGATGACGAGTCCTAAATATGTCAGCTAAAATGTGCATCCTAGATTCTACCGCTAGTCACCATTCACCAATTTACATCAAGCAGTCATAATTGTCTAATATGCGTCACCTGTTTTATCTTACAAAAGCCGTCATATATTAATTGAATACATGTACACATTCCTAAAACGAACAGTTGACTGAAGCAACGTTTCAAAAAAATGTAAATCCCTTTTTCAAGACTTTATATTGAAATTTATAAAAAAAATTGGGGTTTCATAAAAACAAAACAAAACCAGAAAAGCTCCCATCTTTTGTGTGAAAAATCTCCACCATTTTTTATCATTTTATTTAATCATTTTTTTATATTTTCTTCCAAAAGAGGATTTACCCTTCTTCTTCTTCTTCTCCCTTACTCCTTCAATTTTACGCCTAAATAAGATGGCTGCTTATCTTTTAAATTTGAATGATAAAATCAACGGCTTCACCTGGTTAAAACAACAATATTTATCTAACTTGACTTCTTTTTTCATCAAAATTAATGACATTATTTTGAAAAAAAAAAGGAACCATCTGCTGTTTAATACGGAACATGTGTTCAAAATGTTAACTGGCACTAGGTTTGTCCTCTTTTCATTCTCATAGATTTCTTCTTCCTTACTTTTAAGGGATGTAATTCTTCAGATGTACCTATATTAGGCAACAGGTCTTTGTATGTTCAAGCTTTCTAATTTTAAAATGAATAGAGTTGAAAAACAGCTTAAAACAAATAAGTATGCATGCATTTATCTATGTGCGTAGATTTGATTGATCTGATTGATACGGTATAAAGAAGTTTCTTTAGTTTACTGTGTGTTATCTTTGAGAGAATAAAAGATGCTCTAGTTGTCAAATTCCAGCCGGAACAAGTTGGGTTTAGGAAGTACAAACTATGTGCTATCCACGACTGTCGAAAAGAGCTTTGAATGGAAGAAAAATCTCCAATTGAGCTTCACCGACTCCGAAAAGGCCATTGGCAACGTTGACCACCAAGTTATATGGAAAATAACTCAGGTTCAGGGAGTTCCCAAAACTCTTAACAACCTAAGATAACAGCTGAATGACAATGTCACATGTCAAAGTATCCACAACGGAAAACTCAATGAAACCTTTTAACAAGGTCACGAAAGTCAAACGAGGAGGGCTACCTACATTCCTGATTGTGGTGGATTTAATAATGCGGAGTAAGTAGATAAGAATACGTTGGCTCTAGAAAAGGACTCTGAAAGATATGAACGTCACGGATGGTTTTTGTCTGATATCACATAAACTCGAGGACCTACAAGTAATAAGCCACAAGTTAGCATAAGAAGTGGTGAAGAGAAATAAAAGACAGAATTGGTGAGGATACACAACGATCAGTAACAAAACGCCAGTCAGCACTGATGGAAGACATTTGAAGGTGGTCAGTTATTTCACTTATCTACGCAGCATCATTGCAATTGTAGGCCGCACGGATGAGGATTTGAAATTATGTTGCATTTGGAGAGGACGACAGATGTTCACTTGTCTGAAGTCAGTGTGAAGGTCTAATGCGATCAGCATAAAGAACAAGATTGGCATTTCCAACACTGATGAGTACACAAATAAGTATGGTTCAGAGAATCGGCGTGCCTCAAAAAAAGCATTCACAACAAGCCAATGTAGACTTGTATCGACAGCCATCTTCTCTGGTTCATTACTGAAGAATGGATGAAGATGAAAGATAATCAGCAAGGAACTCTGGGAACTAACCAATCAGGAACCCATCAACTTACAGATATGTTGAAGGAAATGGACTCGGATCAAACACAAGCCTAAAAGATGGTCAAGTGACGGGCAAAGTTACGAGTGGAAGATGGAGGGTTGAAAGTCAAAGAGTGACATAGGGGAGATCTTGTGAGGGGGAGATGAGTAGCTATGAGCAGTCCTGGGGCTAGACAAGGAGGATTGCAGGTTTGGTGATATTCTGTTAAAGTCCTATGTTCTCCTCGGAACTCAATGATATAATTAATAATAAGTTTTTCTAAGTAAGATGTCCTTACAAAGCAAGGAACGGTGGAAAGCTGTCTCCTCCCAGTTTGAAATTCTTCGGCTATCTGATAGTACGGCCTGATGAGGGATCAAGCCCATGAGATTTAGGTTACGACGAGAACCTGTTTACCACTCAACCAGTGGGTTGGAGTTCAAAATCCCGTGAATTCTGACTTCTGTCAGTTACTCGTAATGCGCTTCTGTTATCCAATGCTATCCATGAATAGCAGCTTCACCCTTACGTGGTGGAGTCCACTGTAGGCCAAATTTGTCGAAGTCATCATATGGCCGTGTCTTTCTATTATAGGACTCTGCAATAATACATACCCATAACCTCAAGAGGTTGTCTAACTTAAATTTTTCGATAATTCTATAATTGAATTCAGCTCAGCATCAATTCTACCTTGAAAGATGAAACTAAAGTGAGTTTGTCTGCATAAATGATTAACCGATAAGTAACAAATCTACCATTTTGTGTCAGACATAGTTCAATTTAGAAGCTAAATGTAGATAATAGTTCCTCATCCAGAATCTGTGGTCGTAGTCTTCTTTACAGATCTGGATAAACGGATGATATGTGTCCAATGTCACACAAACTCGAAGACTTGCAGGCGAAAACCAACAAACTGTCTGAAGAAGCAGCCAGTGTAAACAGGACTTCAAGTGAACATAGAGAAGATGGAGGTGATGAAGATAACCAGCCAACAGCACCAATCACCATCAACGGGAAAGATTTGACAGAGGTTACTTCCTTCACTTATATATGAAGCATGGTTTAAACTACGTGCGGAACAATTGAAGATGTCAAAGTTAGACAGCATCGGAAAGGCAACATACGACTTCATCAACCTGAAACCAGTCTGCGAATCTTCTGCACTCCATTGCACAAAGAACAAGATTCGGATTTTCAACACCATTGTCAAGTCGGTCTTTCTATACTGGTCAGAAACTTGACCAGCCTGTCACAAAAAGGATCTCAAACAGATTTCAGACTTTCATCAAGATCTGCCTTCCCTGGCATCATACTGAAGATCAAAAATGGCCGGAAGAATTAGTAACAAGAAATTTTGGTTGACGAACAACCAACCAAGAGCCAGTCATTCAATAAACATTTAGGAGAAAATGGAGACGAATAGTGCACACACTGAGGAGATCGCCCAATGATCTCGCCTTCAATGCAGGCCATCGCTCAAGTGGAATCCGAATGGGAAGACAAGAGTGGGTCGTCAGTGAGAAGATGACATGGAGGAGATAGTGTGAGGATGATATAAGGAGGAGATGAGAGAGTGTGGGTAATCGTGGACCTAGCTGAAGATGAAAGCAGAAAATAGAGCAAAGTGGAGATGTGTCGCTGAAGCCATATGTCCCACTCGTAACCCAAGGAAACAATTATATGATAGTTATTATTAGTAGTAGTCTTCTATATTCTCTTTTAGGCTTTCCAATATCCTAAACAGCAGCAAAAATGTCACGTGCACAGGAATGCGCTTGCCAAATTATTTTTAGAAAAAATTTCAAATCACCTTTCCCGCCGTGTAGATCAATTAAATAATTATTACATTAAAACTACTGTTACTTCATTAAGTTAATCATAATAATAATAAGTAGATGAACAGAGATAAAAAGCTTAAACAAGACGAATACAGGATGGGGACAAAAACACAACAAAAAAACGCTTGCGCAAAATATTTTTTTAAAAGAAAGGTAGATGAGATTAACTGCCCTACTATATAATCAAAACTGATTATTAAAAATATTAAAGGTCTAATAATTCTCATCAGAAGTACATCGACCTGATAAGCGAAAATGTATCCATTAGTACTGCCTGCAACACATACTACCTAAAGTTACACTGCTCAATTTATCAGAAATACAACTATCCTGGTAAATATTGAACAGTGCAGTCAATATTTAAAAGAATCGAATTTCAAGTCTGACCACGAACTCAATTCAGTTAGGCTACCATTGAAAATCAGAGAGTGCTTAAAATTAATCTAGTACTCACTACTGCCTGACTACAAGATAACGTTTCCTGAAATTCTAGTGGAAAGCCATGACCGGAGGGGTTCATCAAGATGGATTTGAGGATAGATTATAGTTGATGACGTCGACAGGCAGTCGGGTGATACATATGGTGAATCGGCAGAAATTAGAGCTTCCCTCGCAACCTCTAGGTCCTTGGTTCAATTCGTTTTGGGCTCATGGGTGCTTACCCCTGAAGAGTCACAGTCTAGAACGAAATAGCTGTCCAGTTATGCCTGGTTTTCAGTATTTCCTTAATTGGATTCACTTCACCAGGGGAGAAAACCATTTATTTCGTGGATAATTTCCAGAATTTAAATTTCAGTGGAATTTTCCATCGTAGATTTTTGTTGACAATGAAAGCTTCACAAATAAACCACCATCCAACTCAGAAGTCACAACAATAGCAACATTATCCCTATCAAGTAAATATCTTCGAGAACTGTTTATAAATAGCTAAGCATAATTGTCGGTCAGTCTGGACATCGCAGACAAGTAATCAAAAGATATTTTCCTTTTCAAGAGTATGTTTGTCTGGATTTCATCTGGTTTGCTTTTGATCATGGATTGATATCAGTTAGAGAACTACTCGTGCGTCGGTGGCATAGTGGTTAGGACGCTCGCCGACCATGCACGTGGTCCGGGGTTCGATCCCCGGCCAACGCACTCCTTTACCTCGCTAAGCCAAAAATAATGATGGTGAAGAGGGAAGGTTGAGAATCAGGCTAGCAACCCCATCCTTTAAAATAAACACTCTGACAGAAACTTCAAGCCACTAGCTTGCAGCCCTATGTTCCGCTGGGGAACGTGAAGGAAAAAATAAGAGAACTACTCAAAACCAATGAATACTTGACACCTGTTTCTCCCCAATTTGAAACTATTCAGCAGTACACACCTACCGACTGTCCTTGGAAAGAAACCCAAGTCGAGGAGAGTCTGCTGACCATTCACCAACTATGACAGATTCTAATGACCATTTTAGCATCGATGACAAACATTGTCATCGACGAGTATTTCTCTTCATACTCCACCTGGTAGACTTCACGACTCTGTGCTAGGACACCTGGCAACTTCCTCCTGTAGTCAGACATCAGCGATCCCTTGACTTATTTCTAGATATTCTACAAATACTTCACTTGACAAACTTGAACAAAGTAATAAGAGCGCAATGAACACAATAAAATGACGTCATTACATTTTGTTGGTTTTTGTCAACTTAAATAACCCTCGATTTTATGTTTACATGTATGTCAGGTTACGAATACATACAATAAACCATCGTTCTCTGCAAGATTGGGCTATGGAACCCATTCGTAATTCGCTGCAGAAACTACTGAAACTGCTTTCCTCAGATGACTCTGCAAACAGATGTCTGATGACATCTACCGCAGATTAAAGTCACCCAGACATCTCATAAAGCCGATTTCAGTAGTGCCTTTAAACTCATATATATATATATAACAGGTTTGACATTCAATGAAGCTTTAGCCATAAGAAGAGTTATACTGTAACAACAAAAGACAAGGGCCATGCAACAGAACCTTTATTACGGAAAGTCAACACATATTTATAGATTTTAATGTACATTATTGTAGGTTAATGTTAGTAGAAAATACATTCTATTGATTGGTTGTTTCTCACACAAAGTTAACCTTGCATCTCTTGTGGCTGTGTCAGTTCATCTATATGTTAACTGTATCCGCATGTCCATCTTGACCTTGTTTTCACATGACTAGCATTGACCTCAATTACTGCCAATCAATTTGACTAGCAACCATCTCTCACCACAATACCTGTTCTACTTTTGTTTGATTCCTTCGCGTTCCCAGTGCAACATAGGGCTTCAAGCTGGGGACTTGAAGTTTCGGGTAGCAGTGGTGTTTGTTTTCAAGGGATAGAGTTGCTGGTCTCATGCCCAACCTTCCCTGTTTATCAGTCTTATTACTGGAAGGAGTGCGTCGGTGTTCGGGAATCGAACTCCGGACCAAATGAGGACCAAATGGTGGGCAAGCATTCTACCGCTATGCCACCGACTTGTTCTGTTTTCAAAAATTGTTTGTTATCACTTTGAACCTGTTAATTCGTTGATTTTCGGCTGCAATATTTTCACCTTCTCATTTCCCTATCCGTTTTCAATGCTCATTCCTCCATAAATATTTTGATCTATATCGATTCACTTTTGACAATTCATACTCTATTAAGTTTCATATATGAATGTGTATGACAAGCTCGTGCGTGATCACAATGTCCAAAAAATATGTTGCGCAAATAGCAACACGCTACACGTTTTTTCTTTAAAATATTCCGTCCTTTTTTAAAAATTTTATTTTGTTGAAATTTAATGTTTCATTACATAACTTTAACTTCATACTCTTTATAATCATGCTTTTTGTCAATTTGATTAATTTTATTCCGATTTTTTTTGTACATCTGGCTTTCAACCAGAATACTCAGATTGTTCTGCCTTCCACCGAATTCCATTGTTATCCTCAGTCAGTGGAAAACAAAAAAAATTGCTCTATTAAAAATCTTTCTATCCTCAGGCTAAATTAATCACACGAAAACTTCCAGCTGGTTTATTCATTGACTAAAGTATCAGTATAACTGCCTGTATCTTCTATGCATAATTAGGTATAGAAATAATAATAAAAATAATATTGATCGTTTAGTCGAATCCGTCCCATTTAGAGGATTTCATCATGAGATGAGCAGCCAGCTAATTCGTCCTAGTTTTGCACTCTTAAGCGGTACGCACCCTCTGCCAGAGTTCGAGTTACAACCTTAGCGAGCTCGCAGAACATTAAGCCACTGGGACTCAATTTAATGACCAACCCATGAATTCTAACTTCTGCCAATTCAAGATAAAGTGCGACCATTAACCAGTGTCATCTATGGCGAATGTCAGTCCTCACTCCCGATCTTCTGTACAGTAGTGGCGACAACTTCCAACTAGAACCCTAGGTAACTAGCTACCTGGATAGGGCCAGTCGCTAGTGAGCATCTCATTGATACTGAAGTATTGGTTTGTAAGGATTTGATTGACTGGTTACAGTATCTCATCATGAGCTGACATGGGTTAGAGAACCATTGGATCAGATCCCACTGGCTTGATGGTTTACAAGCTCGCTAGCCTTGTAAACAGAAGGTCCTGGGTTCGAACATTGTTGGTGGGTACGTACTGATGAGGAGTCTAAGATTATGACAAAACATATGTCCAGGTGTTTTTCAACCAATTTGAGCTAACGACGAATTCCTGTAACCAATCAATGAAATCCCTACAAACTAATAATTGAATATCTCACTTACATTTAGACATGATTGGTATTTAAACCGACCAGTTGTAGCTCATTAAACCGTAGAGGTATACATCTGATGTAATGGAAAATTTGAGCTGAAGCTACAACGGTAGTTTTAAAGTGTAAAAACAAACTTTCTAACGATTTAGTTTTATCTTTGATTCCGAGTCGAACACAGGGCTTCAACAGGATATCGCCTCCTAACCCTGTTATCTGCTCATGGGCATGTACCGCATCCTCACAATTTTTCTTTTGATTATAGCTTGATTCCACACATTATTCTGGTACAGGCATAGAATTTTCAGCATGTGATATCGGTAGCCTAAATTTAGCAGCCGACCATTGATATCGAACCCTGGACATGTGCATGGTCGGCGAGCGTCCTAACCGCTGTGCTACCGACGCACAATAAACAGGGAGTACTGGACAACTGTTTCATCCTAGTTTCGGAATCATCAGCAGTATGCACCCACTAGGGTTCGAACCCAGGATCTCCTCCATGCTACGCTCTGACGTTCAACTCATTGTTTCACATTTGGCTTCCATTAGAGGACCTGTTTGGTGCATGCTGCCACATAGCAGCCACTACAGTGTATGCTTAATCCATCTATATTCGCTTCTGCTTATTTTCTGGTTGAACGACAGGTTTTCAGTTGGTTCGCTGACATAGTTCCTTGTCACTTATCCTTTGTGACCGTTCATCCCATCTTCAGAATCGAACTAAGGTGGCTGTCAATGACAGTCTGCAGTAACCTTTTAGAGATGCTTTTCGTGACACTAAGTCTCTGTGCAATATAAAAGAAGTGAATTGAAACTAGTGTTAGGGAGCTTGATCTTGTTCTTTATGCTGAGTGCATCAGATTTCTGCACTGTCTTACTCTTCCGATTCTGGCTGGTAGTGATAACCTAATCTATGCCTCTGATAGCCGAAATGATGCCGTTTGAATAAGTGCAAGAACTAACTTCCTTTCAATTTCTCCTGTTGATATCGATTGATGCCTGCTACTGTTGGTTGCGTCTTAAACATCTCTGTATTCCCAACTTTCACCCCAAATCTTGTATCCGCTGACAGCCCCATCAGCCTGTCTGTTGTTTTCATCTATAGATCTTCGAGTCTGTAGGACATTAGTCATTATTCATCAACGAACTCCATATCTTCTAGATTCTTTTTACCGGTGTAAAGTAGAAAAATTATAAGCCATGACTGCAATATGCATCATAAGGAATTAAAAGTCACCATATTCATACGTATAAATAAGGGGATATAAATGCCTTGTATAGAATTCTTAGTAAGGTTACAGCTGGAGTGATATTTAAAACAACCAATTCACTGAGAAATAAACTTTGTCACCCTAAGTATCCAAGTAATTCAGTAATCTTCTGCATTCCAAGTGGAACATAAGGCTTCTGGTTTCAGTGTTTGGGTTTCACTAGCGCTTGTGTTGTATTAACTGGATAAGGTTTCTAGCCTTATTCCCAACCTTCGTCTTTATTGGGCTTAATATCAGCGATCAGAGTTTTAGGAGTACTTCAGCAAAGAATTATATCCGTGCAGCGTGCTTGGTTATCACGCATCCTACTAGTCAACAGATGGAGAGCAGATATTATAATTTACAAATACTATTTCATGACTGTGAGGCCAATTAAACAAGTCAGACGACTTCAGTCGCACGTCTTTACTGTGTTCGGCTCTCCACCAACATTAACCCCTGGATCCACGCCTGCCTACATGCTTTTATCTCCTCTTCGCATAACCTTCTCCACCCCATGTCACCCTCGCACTGACGACCATTCAGCTTGCACTCGAGCTATGGTCTTGCTTGTGATGTCACTCACTTGATGGTTTGATTTCTCAGAGTGTGGCCAATGCACCTCCATTTCCTCCTGCATATTTCCTGCGCAATTGGTTCCTGCTGGGTTGGTTCACTCTGAGAGATCCCTCCCTGTTGCTGATCTCTTCTGGCCATCTGGTCTTGAGAAGTATTGAGCGAAGACAGCTGTTGATGAGAGTGTGTAGTTTGTTCTAAGTGCCCTTCGTGACGTAGCGCCAAGCCTCTGATCCGTGTAGTAACATTGACTTCACATCGCACTAGAGAATCTTGATCTTATCTTTCATGCTGGGTGTTGTTAATCTCCACACAGGCTTGGGAGAAATGAAATCTCGACTTGCTTTCCCAATCCTTGCTTTGATATCCTCATTAGTTCTGTCCACCTGTAGTTCAAACGATGCTTCTCAGGTAGATGGTTAGGTGAAGGAGGTTGCTTCTTTCAGATTTCTCCCATTTATGCTGGCTGTTTGCTGCATGTTGTTGTTCTTGCTGTTGTTGTCGGCCATGAATCTTCATCACCTGCAGTTTCTCTATGTTCACCTGAAGTCACATCTCCTTTGGATGCTTCTCCTGTCAACTTGTTGCTTTTCACTTGCATATCTTCCAGTTTTTGTGGGAAATCAGACATATATCATCGGCGAAATTTAGATCTTCCAAGTTTTATGTGTGGGTCAATTTTTCAATGCGCTTACTATCGGGTTTTACAAGTACATCAGCCAGGAATTAAATCCGTACCAGGTGCGTAGTTAACAAGCATTCTATCAGTGGAATGACGACGAACAGATGTTATAATTTACAAAATACTATCTAACGACTGCAAGGCCGATAAAAAAAGTCAGATCACTAATTATATCGCAGTCAGTTAGGCTATGAGATTGTAGGTATTTAGTTACATTTAATATGAATAACCCTTCTAGGTTAATTAGTCAACAGAATATCGTGACTTTTGGTCTGCCTACTGTCGCATAGTAGAGTGAAATACGAGGTGATAAATTCACTATAGAAGGTAGACTACTTTATTGATAGGATTATGAGCAATAAATTGTCCTCAAGACACTTCTTCAGTAGGTAAGTGATGCTTTGTCACTGTAAGTTCCATTCTTCTCTCATGACGTGATAATAAAACACGATAGTATTTAGTAGCAAATTTCTTCTTTTTTATTCCTTCACGTTCCTAGTGGAACATGGGACTTCAAGTTAGAGCTTTGAAGTGTCGGTAGCAGTAGTGTTTATTTTAGCAGGATGGGTTTGCTAGCCTTATTCTCAACCTTCCCTATTTACTAGTCTTATTATTGGTTTAGAGAGCGAGGTGAAGGAGTGCTTCGGTGGTCGGGAATCGAACCCCGGACCACATGAGGCGTGGCTGGTGAGCATTATACCGCTGCGCCACCGACGCAGATTTCTCATTTAGCGAAATGATATGCGGTTATAACAAAATAAACTTCAATCTCTGTTTTCACATGTTCGTTCTTGGTTTCTTCTTCTCCTTTTTTGCTTTCATGCTTCATAATTTATTGTTGAACAAGGATCGGTTATTTCTCCTCTTCGCTATAAAAATTCGTAGCTCTACTTTTGAATATATG